>CM033393.1:17320226-17379171 GCA_019426215.1 Buddleja alternifolia
AAGCCTTAAGCTCTAGGTCATTTAATTCAATGGCATTAAATGATATGAGTTAAATGTGATAAGCACTTTCAAAGCTACGGATAAGAAGCCACCCTATTTGACTGTAACTATTCAAAGACGAGACGCCACCCTTTTGACTGTCACTAGTCAAAACTGCAGGACACAAGTTTTGTGCACTCGCGGAAGTGAAGACACGCGGTCGTGCATGTGTCAAACAAACACTTTTTCCCAAGAACCGCCTATAAATAGGACTTCCACAACAAGCCAAAAACAGAGAGAACATTATCAAGTTGAATTGCTATTGCATTGAAGTCTCGTTCCTTACAATCTCAAAAAAGCCAGAATTTTCAAGAAAACATTCTCTTTGCTTTTCTTCAAATTCCTGAGACAGTCAACCCAATATCTCAAACATTCTTTTCAAGAGAAACCCACATTACTACAAGATATTCCTAGTTGTTTGAACTTTATCAAAATCAAACAAACCTTTTAGAAAAACCCCCTATCCAAGCTTCGCGATCTGTGTGAAGTCGAAGTTGGATACTTTCCGTATTTCTGGGTGAAAGAAGCAAGGGGATGAAGTGATTTGGAGCAAAATCTGTGTGATCAAGGAGCTCAAGTCATCGATCTATCTCTCTCTCCTAATTTGTAGAAGATTCTGTGTGATTCTTTGAGAATCATTTAGTGGTTTGCCTCCAAGTGTTGAAGGAAAGAAGGACGTAGTTAGGATTACACCACCAATGAACCTTAAAATATTGTGTTCTTTACTTTAACATTCAGTTTTTTGTATTGTCATGTCATAAATGATCAAGCAAACTTATCAAATCGCTAAGCAAAATACACTTTCTGTGACGCTAAAGCTTTTAAAAAGACTACAAAAATCATTCTGCTGTGCTAACACTGATTAAAGAACTGAACGCTTAAACCTATTTGGTTATAGTATTCAAATGTTGAAGTCTAAGTTAACTTTCTAAAAACAAATCTTCGTTAGACACTTCACCAAATCGCCTAGATTTTAAGTGAACGCTATAAGTCAAGCGTTAGACACTTCAAGCGTCCAATCTTTTTAATATGAAATTTTTTTAGTCGAAAAAGACTTCAGGTCTATTCAAACCCCCCCCCCCTTTCTAGACCCTTTCGTATGCCACTTGGGACCAACACTTTCATCTATTTTGTAGAAGTCTCTATGTGACTCTTCAATAATCAATCTAGTGAATTCCTCCAAGTGCAAAGGAGAAGAAGGACGTAGTTGGGATTTACATCACCCAGTGAACCTTACAATATCTTGTGTTACTTACTTACTGTTTTATTGCTTTACTTTACATTTTCATATTATATCCTGAAAAAGCATTTAAAACAGTTAAGCGACTAATTCAAGTTCAAAGAACGCTAAGCTATAAAATCATTTTCGCTGTACTGACCCTGATTCAGCTATTGAAACATTACCCTACTTTGGTAATCGTTGCAATCACTAAGTTTAAGTTATTAGAGCCACTTGGGACCATCAAATGGTATCAGAGCTTTTGAAGTAGAAACCTAAGCGTTTCCAAGCATTACTGCTTGTTTAGATCTATTTTTCTAAAATTAGTAGCTTTATTTCTTTTAATCTCATATCATGGCTTTTAACAAGATGCCTAAGCTGATGAGTCAAATTATGACTCATGGCAACTTAGAGCATTTGCATATTTATGTTCTTGTGATATGATGTGTGATGTAATTATAGATGGCCCCATTCATATAATGAAAGTCATCACCAGAGCCCCTGGAGCTACTAAAGCTACTCCAGATGGTTATGTCGAGAAGCCTACGTTAGAATGGATGCCAGAAGATCGGAAAGAAGCGAATTTAGATAATGTTGGACGAAGTGCTCTCCACTCAGCATTAGGAGACAATGATGCAAAGATGATCGAGTGCTGAAAAGGAAGTATTGATAAGATTACCAATATACAGTACAAGATGATGGTCGCTATTTTGACAAAGCTGAAGGTCAATTGGGCCAGATACATTTTTTAATCGCTTTAAGGCAGCGATTGAGCAATCAATTAATTCCAAGCCATACAGGATTGTGTTGAGTTTCCTTTTAAGTGCTAGTGGTTACGTTAATATCACAGATAAAAAGGTTCCAGTGCTTAAGTTCAATGGTAAGAAAATGATCGGCGAACTACTCAAACCCAGGCGACAGGGTGGTGCAGCAGTTCCCAGAAGGAACGTGAGTGACTCCTTGCTGAAGGAGCTGTTCGTAGTGATGATGAGAAGCAAGCGACATCGTCTTCATCATCACCATCGGAAGAGGAAGTGGTGGTTAAGCGACCTCAAAGAAGACTATCTTGAAAATCGCTGAGCCATCCAAGCCAGCCAAGAGCAGAAGAAAAGGATACCAAGAAAAACCGGAAGTCTCCCTCTTCTCCTCCTAAATCTCCTTCTCCCCTCCCACTTTTGTTATTTCTCCAGAAGAAGAAGAGGCTGAGGAGGAAGAAGTACCGCTAGCACGCAAGCGTACTCCTTGGTCCACTTCAACAGGATCAACAGCATTCCAGCCAAGCCAGTGTTCCTCCCCCGCCTCCTTCTGACGCTGTTCCCAAATCATTCCCTTTCTGAAGCTCTTTCGATAGAGTTCAATAGCCATCGAGTAAGTACTTGTCTTGGACAATGTATTTTATCCTTTCCTGTGTTATTTTCTTAATGCTAGGATAAACTATTTCTTTCAGCATTTAGGGAACATACTATCCAGTATACATTGAATTTATTAGAAGGAATTCAAAATCCCTATTTGTGCTGATCCCCTTACTTCATTCCTCAATCTTGAAGATGATGAAGCAATCCCGGAGTCTGAGGCTATGGAAATTAAACAGTCAGTGAAGCGATTGTTCATGCTGAGCGGTCGATAGAAGTGGCCCCTGCTATCCGAATTGAAGAGATTGCCATTGGTCCTACTCCTACCGGACCTCCTTCCCGTGTCATCAACTTCTTTCCTCACGGATATGATGCAGATGTGGAATATTATTTTTCCGCTAGAGAAAATGACACCAAGAGTTTGGTTGAAATGGAGATCACCTTCCAAGATAATCTCCACAACCCTTCTCTTTCCAACTCACAGAAATTTGAGTTTTTTGAGCGTCTTGCTGACCTTGGTCTTTACTCGCTAGAGCGCCTGCAATCTCATTTTGAATATATCCGGAGACCAGCGATCAATGTTACAGATTTTGACTAAGAGTGTTTCAACTTCACAGGTTGCTCTGAAGAATCCTTCTATCCTCTTCGCCCGAACAAAATTGTCATCAAGAATCCCCACATGGGTGATTACCTGAAGAATCCATATGAAGAGGATCTCAACAAATTAGGGTACTCTGAATCATCAAATCTTCTCAGAATGCTCTATCTCCTGGACCCCTAAAGCTATGGAAAGGAAAATGACCAGCGTTGCTGAGCGTCCCATTCCAATCAATTCTCATCTAGAAGATGAAGCTCGTGAATATCTTGCAAGACTTTGGGAAGACGATTATGAAAGTGATTTTGAATGCTTTGAGAAGTACCTAGCCGCTAGAACAGACAAAAAGAAATTTGACAAACTTGGCAAGCGATGGATGATGGATACTGCTCGATGGCTGAAGAATTTGTGTTGCATTTCTACACTCTTAAAGAGCTTCTGAGATATCCATTTTTATTTGAATTTGGAGTAGAATACAGACGCCGAGGATTTCTTATATTTCTACTTGAGCAGCGGAAGAATATTTTGGGAATATTAGGAATTTGCCTTTCTATAGACAACCTATCGAACGCTATATTCGCCAGCAACTGGATCTTTTCATTCGAGGAGGATGCTATGTTTTTCATCCAGAGATGACGAATCCTCCTCGTCCAGCTTTTGTTCAGCGTATCTTCCTAGATCTAAATGAGGATGCATCTACAAGCAAGAGGGATGCCAAACCTCTTTCAAGTGAAGCTCATATGATTTTGAAAGATGATCACGATGACCTTGCAGAATTTCATAGAGACAGAAGAGCGGTTATTGAGAATGCTCAAGCGCTGGATATCACATTCAACCATAACTTTTGTTTTAGTGACTGCGTGGATATAACCTTCATACCATTCTCTTCTGTGAGCAGAATATCCAAGTGGCCAAGATTCTATTGCTTATTCGGCCAGTGGATCAAGAAGCTGCTCAGGCGCTCATGCTATTTATTTTGGACTTTTATTCTTATATTTCAGGTATCGATCTGCCAGAGGATGTGCACTTTGCATTCAATACTGAAAAGCGCGAAGACGCTATATTTTTTATCTTGCAGATGAACGTGATAAGTCCATGGCATATCATAGAAGCGATTGGCCCACTCTGGGTCATTTCTGTTGAGAAACCATCTCCTCAACTGGAGATTGCTGAAATGGAATTGGACCAAACTTCTACCGAGGAAGTCGCTCGCACTAAAGACGCTGATATTCAAGCAGAAACTGCTCCTTGAGCTCTTGTAGTCGAGGTTCCATTTGTTGACCAAGTTGTAGAGATTGATGCTGCACCTCAGTCTGTTGAGCTAGCGATTCAAGAAATGGAGGAAGAGATTGCTGAAGAACCAGTAGAGCCTTTTATCAGAGATAAATCTAAGGGTAAGGCTGCAGTCTCATACTCATCTCCTGAGCGTCCTTCTTCTTCAGACTCAGATTCAGATAGTGATCCTGGAGCTAAGGATTTCAGGCAAGCGGTAATGAACTCCGTGGTTGATATTCAGGGTTCTTGCTCTCGATTCGCTGAATCCTCTCAAGAAATTATTCGTATTGTGGAAAGACAGCGAGTCCTGGACATGAGACTTCAAGCGACTCAGTGTTCAAACAAAGTTCTTGATAAGATGGTTCCACTAATTTTTGGGATGTTTGAAGAGTTTAATCGCTCCCTTGCTCATAATGCGTCAACTGATATTGAACGACATACTTCTTCAAATTTAATCAATCAGAGTATCACTGAGCAAGTTTCTCTTTTAGTTGATGAAGTCAGACTTTTTGCAGAGACATCACTGAACTTAGTGCCAAACTTGATGATGTCAAGAAGGGGGAAGAAGAGTAAGAAAAGCATCTTTTATCCAAAGCCAAAGGAAAGTTTTGACAGAGCCAATTTCTAAGACTGACAATAAGCATTGGCGCTCCATGTTTGAAGAGTTAGTAAGCATAAAGAAGATGCTCACAAAGAAGCGAAAGCAAAGATACTACCAAGGCATGCACAGGCTTCCGGAATTGATGTAGAAGTTTTAGAAGGTATGGGTTTTAATCCATACGTGGCACCGCTGAGAAGACCTCTCGATTGGAAACCTTTCGACGACTGAATGCGTGACATTTTCCATGATCATATTAGAACGCTAGGGATCCCTGCAAGGGATTGGGTGGAAAGGTTACTTAAGCTGAATTGTAATGCTAAGAATCGAAGCGATTACTATGATGAAGTCTATCACACAACAATGATAGACATCGACTGAGTTCTCCTAGATCAAGCGAATGAAATCTATCAAGAAGAGGCTTCGAAGAAGCGACAAAGAAAATGATTCCATGGTTTATATTTTACTTCTTTGTGTATGATGTCGCTCGTTATCTTTTTCAGTAACAATCATTGTATGTTTTTAAATTCCATATATTATGAATGAATGATTGAACGCTAAAACACCTTATTGAGGCTAATCTAACATTAGCAAACTTATCTAACTTTCTAAAGATAATTTATCATTATTTTGGGCTTTTCTTTAAACTCTTAATCTATAAAAGAGTTGTAAGAGTTAAGGTCTTGACATTATCTAAAAGGGAGAAATTATTAGGAAATTTCATGTTAAATGTTTGATGATGACAAGATAAGATTTTATGTTAGACCCCAAAAATAATGTAAGTTTATATTTTCATAGAACTATTGTATAAGCATTGGAAAGTTTGTAATTTTATTAGGCTTGTAATTTTTATCTTTGTAGATTTTAGACTAAATATTTTATAACAAGTCGCTAATAGAATTCTAGCTAAGTCTATTAGAGATGAAGTTGAAGATCAGCGTCTAAAGTCAAGTAAAGATGAAGTATTTCTTAGCGTCTGTCAAACGCTAAAGGACTGTTTCAGGATTTATGAATCAAGCGCTCAAAGACTCAAGCGATCAAGGATCAGATTGACCTGATATAAATTCTCAAGTTATGAAGGACTTAAATGCAATCATCAATGGACATCTATTTCCAATGGGAAATAAATTCAAATACATTAAATGTCTGATTAATGCATTAAATATGATAAGCCATTATGACTTGTGGACAAGCCACCTTTTGACTAGACTGTCAGATTTTAAAGTTCAAAACCTGCTCCTGTCTAATCGGAACCAGCAGAATTTCAGGAATGTCAGAAAGAGAGTGTTGAACGCGCTGCGTGAGATACACACACTCACATGTGTCCAACAGACAAATCCCAAGAATCCTTATAAATAGTACCCTTCAGCAAACCCTAAAAATATCCGTATATACACAAGAAAAAGGTCAAAACATTGCTAAAATTACTTGAAAGAAAAGTTTACAAACTCCATAGCCAAAATCCTTCAAGCTTTTCATAATACATTCCAAAGACAGTCATAGATATCTCAAACCTATTCATAGAAGAACCCTAAATTCCTTTTGAGATATCCCAAGTTGTTTGAACTTTACAACATCAAACAAACCCGTGACAAAACCCTCAACATCTTTCATCTGAGTGAGAAAGTTTTTTGATTCTACAAGCAACATTTCTGTGTGAGGGAAGCTTGTTGAAGAAGGTCTATATTGGAGTTGAAGTCTGTGTGATCAAGGAGCTCAAGATTGTCTTTTCTTTCATCCATTTTGTAGAAGTCTCTGTGTGACTCTTCGATAATCAATCTAGTGAATTCCTGGAAGTGCAAAGGAGAAGAAGAACGTAGCTGGGATTACATCACCCAGTGAACCTTATAATATCTTGTGTTACTTACTGTGTTATTGCTTTACTTTACATTTTCATATTATATCTTGGAAAAGCATTAAATAGTTAAGTGACTAATTCAAGTTCAAAAGAACGCTAAGCTATAAAATCATTTCCGCTGTGCTATCCCTAATTAAGCGATTGAAACATTACCTTACTTTGGTAATCGTTGAAATCACTAAGTCTAAGTTATCTATTCTTAAGCGCCCGACCTAGCGCTAAGCCTTTCAAGCGTTCAAATTCTTCAAAGCAATACGAAAGTTTTTAAATTCGAAAAAGACTTAAGGGTCTATTCACCCCCCCCCCTTTCTAACCCTTTTGTATGCCACTTGGGACCATGAAAAACCTTTATTCTATAAATAGAAACATCAAACGTTTTGTACAAATAACTTATCTAAGCCCTTCTCAATCAAATTTTCTTATAGGCATTGAGGGCATATACCAAACACATTGTGGCCCTACAAGCCGACTTCCTTGAGGATGAGTTCATCTTGGAAGGGGGCAGAGGTAGAAAGATTGTTCTAGAAGAATAAAATGAAACTCCCTCTGAAACATTTGTCCAAGAACCAAGGCCTGACCCAATAATAGCACAACCACCACGTAGATCTGGTAGAATAATACATGAACCTGAGAGCTTTACACTGGTAGTACAAGAAAGTCATGAAGATGATCCTTGTACCTATGATCAAGCGATGATGGATGTCAATGCTTCAAGATGGCAATAAGCAATAAAAACATAGATGGATTTTATGCAATTGAACCAAGTCTGGACTTTTGGTAGATCATCCTAAAGGTATCAAACCTATATGATGCAAATGGATCTACAAAAGAAAGATCGATAGCGATTGCAAGGTTGACACCTTTAAAGTCAGGCTCGTAGTAAAAGGCTATAATAAAAGACAAGGAATTGACTATCAAGAGACCTTTTCACCTATGGCCATGATAAAGTCCATCCAAATACTGTTATCCATAGTTGCATACTTAGATTATGAGATATGGCAGATGGATGTCAAAACTGCTTTTCTAAATGGATTCCTAGAAGACGACATCTATATGGAACAACCAAAAGGTTTTGTATCCAAGACCAATATCCATAAAGTATGTAAACTTGAGAGGTCCATATATGGTCTCAGGTAAGCATCTAGAAGCTGGAATTTTCATTTTGATGAAGTAGTAAAGGGATATAGCTTCATTATGAACGAATATGAACCATGTGTCTACAAGAAGACTAGTGGGAGCAAGATCTCGTTCTTAGTACTATATGAGATGACATTCTACTTATAGGAAATGACGTGGGAATTCTCACCACTGTCAAGAAATGGATTTCGAGTACATTTTCCATAAAAGACTTGGGAGAAGCGGTGTACATTCTAGGAATTCGTATCCATAGAGATAGAACAAATATAATGATCAGTCTTTCCCAAGTTCTTTAATTAGAAATGTCCTAAAGAGATTTAGGATGGATAATTCTAAGAAAGAATTCCTTCCCATGAGACATGGAGTACACACTTATCTAAATCTATGTGTCCTCAAAATGAGGAAGATAGAAAGGAGATGAGTAATGTACCCTATGCTTCTGCAATAGATAGCCCGATGTATGCAATGTTGTGTACTAGACCTAACCTTGCTTATGCTATAAGCGTGGTGAGTCAATTTCAATCAAACTCGGGAAAGGAACATTGGATAGCTGTGAAGAATATCCTAAAGTATCTTAAAAGAACTATGGATATCATTCTCGGCTATAGAGGTGGAGATTTGAAGATGGAAGGTTACACAGATTCAGACTTTCAGTCTGATGTAGATGACCAAAAATCCACATCAAGGTTTGTGTTCACGCTTAATGATGGGACGGTGTCTTGGAAAAGTTACAAGCAAAGCACAAACTACTGATTCCACCACTGAAGCAGAATACTTGTATACCCATGGATATATATTGTATTTCAAGCTTCATTGAGTAATTGCATGTCAAATTTAATAAGTTTCTAAAAAGTATTTAGGACATGCATGATTGTTTTGTCATGAAAATAAAATGAGCTCAATTTCAGTTTTTGCATGTGTGTTCTACAATGTATTTGAAGATCCAATTGAATGAAATTTGAAGCCAAACTATTTTTCAATAAACTTTGTTGTGTATATAGAAAAATCGTGGAGTTTGGAAATATTTGGAGTTTTGGTGAATTTTATAAAAATTGGCAAACCACTGCTGCCAGGGAATTACTTATTTACAGATATGCTTTGTTATAAGCTGAAATTTTGTATCTACAGATTTTATTTGGCTTCCAAAATATTTCTGATCCATTTTGAGTGTCTTGTGAGCATGTCCTATAAATGTTGGAGCTTTCTGATGAACAGGAGATTTTATACAAATTTTTGAAGTGTATCCTGCCTGTGTAAAAACAGCTTCTGCTTGGCTGGGTTTTGGTGGATGAAACACCTACTTACAAATCTAGTTTACCTTTGAAACTTTTACCTGAACTTTTTCAGTAAGTCTTGGGTGTTTCTGAAAAATTTCAAAAGTAAAATCATGTTCTATGAATTTTAATAAATTTTAAACCAAAACCGCGCAGATTTATTTTCTTAGTGTTTTGTCAATCTTTGAATATAATGAAGTTAAGCATAGTTTGGGATAATAATATTTTGTGCATGTTCATGTAGTTCATAGGACCGCATAGGCTTTTTCGAGTAGATTATTAAGACGAGTGTTAGAGAATAGGATTTCTAATATAATCCTTGGATTAACAGGTGGTGTTAGTAAACCGCTCGAGGACGACGCTGAATAACTTGGAAGTTAGTGTGAGTTGCCTCTCAAAATTATAGTTATATGTCTTTCAAAACTGGAAGGAATACGTCATATATATATATATATATATATATATATATATATTTCTATGTACTTTCAACATGCTTTGAATACGTGACATGAAAATGGGTTTCAACACTTTCGAATCAAATTCAGAAATCATTTTACATTCACGAATTCTTGGCACCAACTATTACCTGCATGAATGTTTTCAAACACGTATCTTGCAAAAGTAATTTTTCAGGCATGTTTTGTGAAAATGAATTCGAGGAAAACATTCTTTTAAGGAAATTCTGAAAAACTATTTGTTCGATTAAATATTTCATCGTGAGCTAAAATGCTTCATTGCATCATTCGTGACATACGTGATTGCATATTTATTTCAGATGCATAATTTATACAAGAATGATTTCGAAATAAACATCGGTTTTCTGATTTTTGTGAAATTACTCCATCATTGGTCTTGTTTCGTGATCATTTGTCGTGATGGTGTTCTTGTGACGTGTTGCATCTGACGTGGTTGTGTTGGGCCCAAGGTCGGGCGATGGATAGGGCTGGGTTCGGCCGGTCAAGCATGGGCTTGCGGTCTTAAACAGTTCTCGCTATTCACGTCCAGATCCATGCACCTAGGACGGAGTGCTCTGAGGGTGCATGGGTCATTTATCGTGTGGCATACTCCGGATATGACCAAATCGGGCATCGCGAGCCTGCGTGGGGAGGTATAAGGTGATGGCTTTTAAGCCGCGTGTTCAAGGGTGATAAGGAAGAAGCAGCGGGACCCAAAGTGCTATGGGTAAATCATCGGACGCGATGGTATTTCTAACATGGCCCCCTACTGCTTAAGCGTGACGTGTATATGTCACTTAAACATGTCTTGTACGTGATACTTGCATTGAACTACATGCCTTTTAAAATGCATGTTTTGAAACTTAAATATCATGCCACCAATTGTTCCAGCTTTATCATGAACGTAATTTTTTCCAAGCATGTTTTCAATGATATTTGACAAAACCTTATCGTGCATATACTAAGACCTTTGTCTCATACTAGCTATTGCTTAATTGTTACTATGATCACAAATTGCTTTTCTTATTTAGGATTTCAATGATCCTTTGAAAATCAACAAAAGAAAAACTATTATTGTTTTTCCCTCACTAATTTATCATTTGGGTCTAAAAACTATTTTAAGCAACTTGCACACAAACACTGGCACTCACTAAGCCTTTGCTTACGTATTTTGTTTCATTCCTTCCTTCCAGCTGTAGGTGAGTTGAGCAGTGAGACTAGCTTGGAGGATAACATGAATAGACATAGACAATCCAAGAAGTAAAAAAATTGTTAGTTTTAGTTTAGGATATTAAGTTACTTCATGATGCGGTTGACAGTTTCAGGACTAGGACCCTAAGATACATTGATAAAAATTGGGTCCATGTTTTGAATTAGAACTACAGCTACGATAGACTTATGTATTCAAGTTGGGTCTTTTATGACCAAATTTTGGGGCGTGACCGGTCGTCCCATTGGACTCGTACTGCTATAGTGTGGACACCCGGTTCCTCTTATAGCAGGTAACCATAATACCTATCAAGTTGTTGTGTTACTCTACCAGATCTTCGTAATGTTGGTTATGTTTCATCAGGTTCAGTGTGTGTTTCTTGAACAGTCGTCTCCCTAGATGCTTCATCTTGCTCATTAAGAACAATCTTTCAATTTGCACCACCTTCTTGAATGAATTCCTCTTCAAGAACGTGTGCCTGCAGTTCAACAATGATCCTTTGATCATCTTGCATGTAGAATAGGTATCCCATTGAATCCTCTGGGAAACCGACGAAACATCCTTGAAGGGACCTCACTTCCAATTTCTTTGCCTTCATCTTCTTGAGGTAGGCAGGGCATCCCCAAACTCTAAGGTACTTAAGGTTTGCTTTCCTATTTCTCCATATCTCATATGGATTTTTAAGAACGGACTTGGAAGGACATTTGTTCAAGACATGAGCAGCCATAAGGAGTGCATGGGCCCATAAGAAAATGGGTAAATCAGTGTAGCTGAGCATGGATCGAACCATATCTAATAGCGTTCGATTCGTTTGCTCTGCCACCACATTTAATTATGGAGTTGCTGGTGGTGTGAGTTGTAATATTATCCCATGTTCCTTTAGGAACTGACCAAACTCGTCACTCATATATTCAACTCCATGATCCGATCGTAGTGTCTTTATATGATGACCAGTTTGATTTTCCACTAAATCCTTCAATTCTTTGAACTTATCAAATGATTTAGACTTAAGTTTCATTAGATACACTATACCATATCTTGAATGATCGTTAGTGTTGGTCCAAAGTGGCATACGAAAGGGTCTAGAAAGGGGGAGGAGGGTTTGAATAGACCCTTAAGTCTTTTTCGACTTCAAAAATTTCGTATTAAAAAGATTTGGACGCTTGAAGTGTCTAACACTTGACTTAAGCGTTCACTTAAAATCTAGGCGATTTGGTGAAGCGTCTAACGAAGACTGTTTTTAGAAAGTTAACTTAGATTTCAAGATTTGAATACTATAACCAAATAGGATTAAGCGTTCAGTTCTTTAATCAGTGTTAGCACAGCGAAATGATTTTTGTAGTCTTCTTTTTAAAAGCTTTAGCGTCACAGAAAGTGTATTTAGTTGCTTAGCGTTTGATTAAGTTTTGCTTGATCATTTTATGATATGACAATATGAAAAACTGAATGTAAAGTAAAGAACACAATATTTGTAAGGTTCGATGGGTGTAATCCCAACTACGTCCTTCTTCTCCTTGAACACTTGGAGGGAATCCACTAAAATGATTCTCAAAGAATCATACAGAATCTTCTACAAATTAGGGAGAGATAGATGTTGATGACTTGAGTTCCTTGATCACACAGATTTCTGCTCCAAATCACTTCAATCCCCTTGCTTCTTTCACCCAGAAATACGGCAAGTATCCAACTTCGACTTCACACAGATCGCGAGGCTTCGATATGGGATTTTCTAAAAGGCATTCTTGGAAAAAGTATCCGTTTGACACATGCACGAGCGCGTGTCTCTCACTTCCGCGAGTGAACAATTTTTGTCCTTTTTCCTGAAAATCTGTTGCACAAAAGTTGGTGCTGCAGTCTTTGAATAGTTACAGTCCAATAGAGTGGCTTCTCCGTACGTCTGAAAGTGCTTATCACATTTAATGCTCTTATCATCACTTAATACATTGAGGATATTTGCATTAAACTCGTTCTGGACTTAGAAATAAATTCAAGTGAAATAAGTCATTGATAGACGCTTATTCAACCTTGAATCACTTCTATCCTATAAGGTGACGTTTGGTGTAGCTGGTCATTCTAGACGCTTGGAATCTTCATCTTTACTCAGACTTCAGGCGCTTGATTCTTCAAACTTTACTTCTGATAAACTCACTCAGAACATATCAGACGCTCAGTCTAAGACAACTTAACTTAACAATCTAGAATAAAAATAAAACAAAGCCTATTACAAAGCTGAAAACAAACTTACATATTTTGGGGTCTAACAAAAAGTCCTAATTGTCATCATCAAAACATCTAACATGAAATTCCTAACAATTAGTGAGAGTAATGAAATAGTGAAAACATCCACGTGCTATTTCTCCAAATGGTCCATAAACGTCGGTATGCACAAGTCCTAATACTTCAGTGGCTCTTTTAAAAATTCCGGTGAAGGGAGATCTAACCATTTTGCCTTTGAGGCAAGATTCACAAGTTACATAGGGATCCGATCCCAATGGTTCAATTAAGCCATCTTTCTCCATTTTGTGTATCTTTTGCTCATCAGCATGGACTAGTCTTATATGCCAGTTTAAGCTTAGGTTAGCACTTTGCCTACCATGCTTCTTTGAGATAACATTTGCAACACACTCATTTTGCATATTTAAATAATAGAGGCCATTGACTAATGTAGCAGTGCCAATATTATTATTACGAAATAAAATGTTGCAATTACTGTCAATGAAATTAAAAACATAACCATTCCTAACCAACATAGGAATAGATATAATGTTCTTAAGCCTATTGGGAAAAACTAAAACATCCTCTAAAATTAAAACATGTCCAGATGATAAACATAAAGAAGTTGATCCAATGCGAGAAGCCGCGACACTCTGCCCGCTGCCTACATTGATCAGCACCTCTCCATGCTCCAACTTACTACTTCGCTGAAGATCTTGATTCATTACACAAACGTGAGCATTAGCTCCAGAATCAAGTATCCAGGAAGTGGAAAATACAGTTATAGAACAATTGGTTTCTAAGACAAATAGTTCCATACCTGGTGAATGGTTGCGATTAGGGCATTCCCTTCTCCAGTGGCCCAGCTCACCACAAAAGAGACACCTGCTCAATTCTCTAAGCACTTCCTTACACTTCTTGTTCTTTCCTTTCTTATTTCCTATTTCTCTTCGAGCCTTCAGGGGTGCTTCAATTTTTCCCTTTCCCTTCCCGTATTTGTAGACATCCAATGGTACACTTTTAGGATTGGAAATTTTATTCCCTTTTCTATTTCTCCTTATTTGTCTTTGAATGAGTTCGAGTTTGGTTGTGAGCCCAACTAAGAAACCCTCAATATCGTTCATTTCAAAATTCATGACGAAGTAGTAAAAGGAATCAGGAAGCGATTGCAGTATGAGGTCAACTTGAATGTGAAGATCCATGTAGTAGTCCAGAGCCTTTAGTTTTTCAATTAAAGTCATCATTTTTAGCACATGATCTCCCACATTCTCATTTTCCTTCATTCTAGTTCTGAAGAGTTCCTTCTATATCAAATACCGAATGTTTTTACCTTTCTCTCCAAACATTGAGTCTAGATGGAGTAGTATGTCTCGTGCATTCTCCATCTTCTCATGAGAGCTTTGAAGCTCACTGCACATAGAGGTTAACATGTATCCTCTAGCTTGATGATTGTCACAAACCCAGTCCATGTAGGAAATTCGAGCCCTTTCATCTTCCCATATGCTTGGTACAGGAGGACGTCTGAGTTCTAGTACATATTCAATCGACTCACTACTTAGGACCATCCTCAAGTTTGTGAGCCATTCTATGTAGTTTGGTCCAATCAAAGTGTATCTCTTTATAAGATCGGATAAGGGTTTAGGTGACATGATGAGAGAGATAATAAGAAAATAACTGCATAAAAGTAAAAAGACTTATTAGTTTTTATGTAATTGTTGTTCCAAATTAATTTTGAGGGCTTTGAAAATAAATTTGGCTCCCACTACATTTTTCGAAAAATCTACACTCCCACTATGGAATTCGAAAGTTATCGTTGGAAGGCTTCGTAGTGGTAGTTGAGTTCTTTAACTAGATTAATAAGTTGCAACCTTTTGCTGGTATTTGGCCTAATTAATCAATTAAAGTGATGTCCAACATCAACCCACCAAATGGATGATTCAAAGTGTTTGTCCATTATTCATCAAATCTCAATCTATTATCGATAATATTGATTTATGAATAATTTAAGTTCAACCCACTGACTTTCTATCAGTCTAACAATTGAATTTTACCTTGCAACCTTTTGCTGGTATTTGGGGTAAAATTTGTTCTCGACCAACGGAATTACATGCACTTTGGAAAAATATAAAGTATACTTCAATATATAACCCCCCATTGCTTAGGGACGTTGTTATATATTAAGTATCAATTTAATTTCTCCTAATTTCAGTGGAGGACAGGATACCTAGTACCCTTTACTAACTTAATATATTAAATGTGGGAGAATTTGAATTATTAATTAGGTCTCAATTTGCACATTAATCCATTTCACATCATACATATAAACATGGATCAATAAATCAATAGCAATCCTAGAAAACTAGCAACACATGATTCCTGCACTATATTTCCTAGATTGAAACAAGCTAATGTTTCAATCATAAAATAAAAAGAAACTATACTAAAGCTTCCAAAGCTCCTTCTTGAATCTCCTCGGCTCGACTTGAATTTCTCCATCGGGCCTATTTCTATTTCTAACTATATTACATTTTATCATAAGCCACCTATACAAAATTTATCTAGAAAGAAAATAAAAAAAGAGGCTCAAAATGACCTTTACAACTCATAAAAAGAAATACAAATTAAAATGAGCCTAAGTCCATGAATCACGTCTTCCATCACATAACATGTCAAACATTATATCACATAATACACGGAAAAACATATATGTTAATTTCTAATTAAATTCCAAAATTAATCATTGTCATTCATATTCTCGAGGAAGTTATATTTATTTAATTCCAATTGAAAGTTCAATTTTAATGAGCTACTAAGAAATCTTTCATTAAAATCTAATTTTAATAAAAATTAATCTCTAAGCCCATAATAATTAATTTCACAATGGAAGTAACCCATTTTAATTCAAAGTCTAACTTTAATTAACATTAGATTAATTGGAAATAAAACAAACTTATTAAATAATTAATATTATTTATTTTGCATTAAAATCTAATTTTAACCAAAACTAAATAATATATATATATATTTAATAATTGACCCGGGTCGACCCATTGGTGACCCGGGTCGGGTCAATTGCAGCCCGTGTGTTAAAAAACACACTGGTGGGCTCGCCCATGCATCTCAATTGTACGGCAGCCTAGTTGTTGGCAATTGGGCTCGCATAGGCGAGCCCAATCCTGGGCGATGGGCTGCGATGTGCAGCCCATCCCCTTTGCTTGTCGGCAATTGGACTCGCACAGGCGAGCCCAATCGCTGCCAGCGCCCGTCGCCACCGCGGCGACGGGTCGGAGCCAAAATCTGCAATTTTTATTTTCATCACAATTAAAATTACATAAAATCCAATTTTAATTAAATTCTAACGAACAAAAAATAAACATAATCCTCAAGAACATGAAAAATATGAAATCTACATCTCTAATCATGCATCAATCAAAATACTGTGAAACATGCTTCTCTAACACATAATCACACGTAAATTACATACGACGAACCCCATGGATTTGGCTCTGATACCACTGTTGGGGAAAAATCACCAAACGCAGCGAAAAACAAAATTAAAATTTTTCATGGTTTTTCCCCATAACGGGATGAATCCCGGCGGTTAATTCAGAAGTATGTACGATACGGTAAAACTAACGTTACCCGTTGTAGCGAAGTGGTTGACTATTTCCACGAATTTAAATTCTTCAATTCTTCGCGATAAATCTCTGGCTAAATAAATCTTGATCCGAGCAGTCCAATTGTTCAGCCTCTAAATCGTCTCGCCGGAAAAACTTGATGGAAAAATCTCCTCTTCCTTGGTATATGAGATCGACGACTAGACGTGGAGAGAGGGAGAGGAATTTTTCTTGTGGCTTAAGTCAAAGTGAACTCTTAACCTAGGTATTAACTAGAGTGATATATTTATATCACTTAAGTTAATAACTTGGGCTCAATTTAAGTGAACTTTTGACCTAAAGTATCAGGCTGAAGATGCACTCATGACGTCAAGTCTATCACTAGAGTAGTTAGACCCAATTCACCCGTTGGTGAGATCGACCTGAAATGCGACTTGATGGGCAAGTGGTAGTCTTAGCTGATAACTAATATAGGATTTGTTATCTTATAAGTGAATGAGAAAGTATCCTATGTGATTATAGATAATAGAGATCAAAGCCTTTGGCCAAAGCAAAAGAGACGATTGTGCAAGGCACTAAATCGAACTCAATGATCTCATATTATTATAATTAATACATATAGTCAAGTCTACTGAGTTTGACATAACCATGACTCTCACTTGACTGGCACACGTGAACAAATGGTTTATACTTATACAGGATTTACGATTGGAAGGTTGTGAAATGATCCAATCATTCGATTTCGTTTGAGCTACGAAGTTGGCCACGTGACTGGCTAAGTGTTACCACTTCCTTTGGATTTCTCTCATTGCCAAACGAAATGAACCTAAAGAATCGCGCTAAAGGATTGATAAAGAAAAATAAAAGGATTTCCTATTTTATTTTGGGAGATTTAATTTATGGGATAAATTAAATAATTAATTAATTGCTCATTAGATGAGATAATTAATTGTAAAGACAAGGTTAATTATTAATTAATTTCTCAAGAAAATAAATTAATTTATCTAATTAATTTAGTTATTTAATTAATTGATTTATTTATTGGATACAATAAATTAATAATTGAATAGATAATTAATCAAAACAAAAGACGAGCTGGGCCGTGTAAGGGCATCCATTTGGATGCCTCCTAGGGCTAAGTTGGGCGTCCACTTGGATGCCCAACATGGACTCTATTATCTTATCTTGGTCAATAAGTCAAGTGATATTAAAAGGACTTTTGACCTAGATGAGTTAAGAAGTTTTCATACAAATCTCCTAGAAAGAAAAAAGAAAAACTCCTCCCTCTCTCACACACACTAATCTTCGGTCAAGGTGAAAGAAAAAGGATTTTTCGTCAAATCAATCCGCGTGATTATTTAAAGGCAATGTACTTTCGTTGTTCGGATCAAGAATTCAAGAAAGCTTCTAGGGATTCATGAAGATTGGATTGCACGAGATTTGAGAGTTGAAGCCTTAAAGTACTCAAAATTTTGAAGGAGGAATTAGTTCTCCAACCACTTCGTTTCAACGGGTAAGTTATTATTCGTTGTTGTGTTTATAAAATTCAATATGCAAATCGAGAAAATCACTTTAGGATTTATTTTAAAACCTTCCGCTGCGCGAGTTTTTGCGTAACCCAACAGTGGTATCAGAGCCAATCTTTGATCTGCATATTTGAACACAATTACGTGATTTTTGATGTGCATATTATTTGTTTTTGAAGCATGCGTATATGTGTTCTTAAATCTGCGTTTTAATTGTTTTTAGCCTAGAATTTGATTTTTCATGCATATTATAAATCTAAATAATTTTATGATATGAGAAAAAAATCAAGAAACGAGAAAAAACGGAGCCCGAAGGCCCCGAGTGAACAGCACATAACGCTCAGCGTTGTATGCTAACACGACGCTGTGTGATGACACGGCGCTAGCCGTGTGGCGCTGAAATGGGTCACAGACCTGGATCAAAAAATGGGCTATGATTTGGGTCAAAATTAGTATTTGGGTTTTGATAAATTTAATTATCTGGGTGTATCAAAGGGATGATGACCTAAAATAATTGAAATTAAGCCCAATTGTAAAATTATTTAATTTTGACTTATTAATTGGTTTTGACTTAATTTAATTAATTCCAAATGGGCAAATGGGTTGGTGATTTGTATATAAATTAAAACTAGCCCAAATAGAAATTAATAACACGTGCATGTTTTTCTAATTAATTAATTTTAGGCCCAATTAAATTCAATCCAAGTGGGCCAAAAGGATGGTGACTTGGGTTTCATGAAATCGAGCCCAATAAGATTAATTAGAATTAAAATATTTAATTAGAATAATTAATTATTTTTCTTGGAGATTAATAATTAATTTATGGATTAAATATTATTATTTTTCCTCAACTTGGAAGTTACTTAGATATTTGAATAAGGAATATAAATTATTTTTCTTGGATGATTAATAATTAATTCTTTAATCGAATAAAAGTCTTTCCAATTAATGATGGCTTTAAATCATAATAAAATAAGATCTATATTTTATGTATTCATTTTAGTTGGACTAATATTATTTTAATTAAAGGTAGATATACTTAATTTATAATTTTGTGTATCTAAGTCATCTAATAGGACTAGATTGATTTTAATTGAAATAAAGAATATATATATATATATTAGGAATTTTATAAAAGACTTTTTAGTTGGACTAAAATTTTAAATAATCAACATAAGTGTTTTAATATTGCGACGTGTATTAAGTGTTACGAGCATGTCTTATGTGATGGAGACACCAATCATGGACTTAGGTTTTATTCAATTTATTACCTTTCTTTTAGGTGTTGTAAAGCCGAAATTGAGGCTTGTTAGGAAATTTCATGTTAAATGTTTTGATGATGACAAGATAGGATTTTATGTTAGACCCCAAAAGAATGTAACTTTATGTTCTCATAGAACAATTGTATAAACGTTTGAAAGTTTGTAATTTTGTTAGGCTTGTAATTTTTATCTTTGTAGATTTTAGACTATGTATTTCATACCGAATCAGCAATAGAATTCTAGGTGAGTCTATTAGAGACGAAGTTGAAGATCAGCGTCTGAAGTCAAATTAAGATGAAGATTTGTTCTTAGCGTCTGTCAAACGCAAGACTGTTTCAGGGTTGTTGAATCAAGCGCTCAAAGCACTCAAGCGATTAAGGATCAGATTCACCTGATATAAATTCTCAAGTCATGAAGGACTTAAATCCAATCATCAATGGACATTCCAACGGGAAATAAATTCAAATGCATTAAATGCCTGATAAGTGCATTAAATATGATTAGGCATTATGACTTGTGGATAAGCCATGTTAGGAATCTCATGTTAGATGTTTTGATGATGACAAGATAGGATTTTATGTTAGACCCCAAATATAATGTAAGTTTCTGTTTTCATAGATCAATGTATAAGCGTTCGAAAGTTTGTAATTTTGATTAGGATTGTAATGTTTATCTTTATAGATTTTAGACTAAGTATTAGACACCGAATTGCTAATAGAATTCTAAGTGAGTCTATTGGAGAAGAAGTTGAAGATGAGCGTTTGAAGTCAAATAGAGATGAAGATTTGTTCTTAGCAACTGTCAAACGCTAAAGGACTATTTCAGGATTTATGGATCAAGCGCTCAAAGCACTTCAGCGATCAGTATCAGATTCACCTGAAATAATTCCTCTAGTGATGATTGCATAAAACTAAATCAAAACTTTCGAAAACAATCATATACCAAAATTTCAAATTTCATGATTTTTAAAACCAATGACTTTCAAACATTAAAATCGTAAAAATCAAACAACATCCCAAATCAAAATCAATCCTAGTCTTTTGATGAACATATTGATTATCATGATTTTGATTTTACAATTAAAACGTAAAAACAAACATGCATAATCACATAAAAATTCGATCGAGCCAAACCATGGCTCTGATACCACTGTTGGGTTGACTCATTCCCTCGGGTGGCTCGTGGCATCGGGAATTAAAATTTTACAAAAGTATACATACAACCACCCGAAAACAGGAATATGGAGTTGGTTCGATCGAATTTGATAAGGAGGTAAGCAAAATTATACCTTTCGAAAATTTCGTTTCACCTCGTACTTTGGATCTCTGCAACCCTGTGGTGCAAATCCATACAATTTCCCTTAGGTGAGAAATTGCCCGTCGTTTTTCATATCTCCCAGTTTAGAGCGCTCCAAGCATCGCAGCTCTAAGATGTATCCACACCTCGTTCAAGTCACCAATCGTCTTGCCTTGCGTGCTAGATAACAAAACGATTCTAAGCTTAACTTAGGCTTGATTATGTGAAGAGTAGGAATATTTTCTAAGTCGTTTAATTCAACACATGAATAGAATGACGTCTTGTTGGAAAAAGGAGAGAGGTGACCGATTTTTAGTCTGGGGAGGGGGGCGGATTTTTCCAGCAATTTCAATCATCCATTTTAGTCTTCTTCATCTCTTATTTATAGGTGAAGATTACCTAGAGTCCAATCAGGAAAAGAAAACTTCCTTTCTCATAAACTCTCTAGTAATCCTCATCCTATAAGGTAATAAGTCAAACAACTTATCGATGATGAAGACTTGGAGGAGGGAAAAACTCTTTTCCACCTCCACCACATAAAAAACCGGCCCCCTCCCTTACTCTACTCATAAAAACCGGTCAACACAAGTCAATTGGACTCTAGGATTTAATTTTGACTTCTCAATTTAATTATAGGCCCAACCCATCAATTAAATACAAGTCAAATTAAATCCAACCAACTAATTCCAACATTTATTTATTTAACTTGGGCTTTACCCAATTAAATAAAATACTTGGGCTCTACTAGGTTCATTAATGTAATTAATTCTACAAGATTAATTAAAATAGTAAAATTAATTGAATCCTTCAATTAATTTATATTCCATATTAGGAAAGTACTACACTTTCCTAACTCCCTCAATTTCCACGAAATTGATTAATCACATCTATTCAAGCAGTGACTCTCTTGAGTTAGTGTGTCACCCATTAGGCTCGTTTCTATCTAGTAGTAAGTACACCTTCCCACAATGCTAGTGTACCTTCCTAAAATGGAAAGTACTAGATTAAATCAATCATTTGATTTACCTCGAATTAGTCACCAAGCTAATTCTCGGCACTTACAAATCGCGGTTGCCCACCTAGCATAGGGTCCCGAAGACCTAGATAAAATGAAAGTAAAGATAAGCCTTTTGCGATCTTGATCCTCGCATAAGTAAGATCCCTCTACCTAATCTCCCAATTGAATCTAAAGCAGTGGCTAAGGTCGAAGCTCTATTAATTCAATACTATGTTTCCCACGTTATGTGAAATCGACTTCGACTATCTGAACGAAGAAACCCTACGCCTTTTTAGATATCATACTTCGGCCGAAGATTCCTTAAGTCGATTCACTATGTAACCATAGGAGATTAACCGACTGGCCAATGTCAGAGATAGATTCCTCTCGATTCTCACGTGCCTTACTACGTAAGACGTGTATGTCTGAGTTTACCCATATTCGATCATCTAAAGTGATCATGTAACAAATCAAGCACATGCGCGGTTACGCATAAGACATCCAATGGAATCTTAGGTCCATAGGGATTACTCTTATACTACAAGACCACTGGAAGTTCCACATTCGACTGGGAATCCATTTTAGGAACTTCCATGGGGTTGTTCAGTTCGCCCATTACCACAATGGCAACCCTCATATATGCATTGGCTTTCACCGCGCCAGTATCTATGGAATGAGATACACTTCACCCAGAGTATGCATCATATGAGCAAGTCTTTTCGGTTGCATGAATATCCCTTTATCTCGATGAACCCTTTTACGACTAAGAACAATGTTTAAAGATCACAGCCTTTGAGACATATTCCATCATTGCCACACCCAATGTGCAATGATGTCCCATAGCTATGTGTGATCCTTCGGGACTTTATTCTAATCCAAAGTAAAAACTAATTTAAGAATAAAGACATGCCACACATATAAAAGAGATTGACTTTATTTATATGAAAACGATTGTTTAATTCTAGAGTTACTATTACAAAGAATGGCGCCCAATAATTGGTGCGCCGGGCACTAACTCTAACACGCGGCAGCGCTACTGTAGCAGCGGCGTCGAAGAAGGCTTCGCCGTCGCCCACTGCCGCCGCTCCGGGGCAGCGCGATTTTACAAAAATCCAATTTTTTTAAAAAAAACACGAATCCAATTCAATTTTTCGTTTTACCTAGTAAATCCAATTCAATACATGAAAAATCAATTTTACAGATAAGCATGCATAACATAAAATTACCCAAATTTACATACAATATGTAAAATCATGTTTATGACATTATAACAATTAAAACACAGAAACATACAATGAATATCATGAAATTCTCGAATTTTGGCTCTGATACCACTGGTATGATTCGGTCTAGCGGATAAATTTTTTAATCCGAATCACACCCGAGAATCCAATCCGGGAATATTCATGATATTAAGCATATAGATCAATTGACGAGAATTGACAAGAGTAATCAAATTGCCTTTTCGTCTATTGAATTTCGAATTATCAGCAGCAGCCCCGGATTCCTGCCTCTAGATAATCACGTGGAAGAAAAATTCTCTGAGAAAAACTCGATCTCCTCGTCGGCAACAATTGCAGGAGGCTAGTTGGATGGAGAGGGAGGGATTTTTCTTTCCTAGTGTTCAAGGTTTATTTTGGCTCAGTGTCAGAATCTAAAACAATAACTTGTGTTCTTGTATGGAGTTCTGACACTGACTGATTACTTATACCAAGCAAAAGACTCCCCTAGGTTACACATAAGAGGGGTGGCCGAAATGGCCTTTGTAGATGGGCTTGGGTCTTTGTTTTGACTTAGCCCATCTGTAATTAATTAAATCCAAGTCCAATCAAATTGGTAATCAATTAATTACATTAATCCAATTAATATAATTCAACTTATAAACTAATTTTCAATTAATTTAACTTACGAATTTAAATGATTTAATTAATTAATTTAATCCAATTTAATATCTTTAATTAAATAATGCCATCTATTTTGCCAGTCAATTCACATCAAATATGATTTTACCAAAATACCCTTAGCTTGAGGAAATATTCTTTTTCTTCACATAGAGCGACTCTCTATGCTCGATTCAACTAGCAATAAGAGGATTCCAAAGGATAAGGTTGTCACCTAGCCAACACCGTGGAACTAAATCATAACCCAATTGAAAACGAGATGATCATGTCATGACGAACCTTGACTATGAATACCATATGTGTATAAACTCTTCACCGACGTGACCTGATCAAGTAAGAGCCATGATTTAGTCAAACTCATAAAACTTGATACTGTACTTCGAATCATAATAATGTGAACTTACCAAACTACCCTCAGTGACAATCACGGGATAGTTTATGTACTTTGGCCAAAGACTTATAATTTCAAGTACTTACGATCGTACAGGTCACATACTCATTTACTATTGAGATGGTGAATCCCATTTTGGCAAGTTATCTTATAAAATCGAATGCAGTATTGGACCATACTTCGAGGTCGACCCCACCTATCAGGTAATACGTGTTTAACTACTCTGATAACATATCCAATACTACAAGCAAGTTATAAATGACTCTTCAGGTCTAAAGTTCACACATACTATCGCAATCTTAATCCCAATCATTGACTGTCAAAGAGTAAATACCCATGTGAACGGATTAATGCGAGTCGAGTTCAAATATGTTAATTCCGATAGTCATATTCATGACACCAGCTCCCACTACCTAATCAATGTACGATTGGCACTTCCTTGTCAAGGAAGGTGTCGTATGCGTTGAATATTAATGCCCAATCAATATTCATTAACTCACAAACTCCCAGTTTCAGAGATTAAATACTGGACTGTTCTAGAGCCTCCTCTTGTCCATAAAAGGTGAAAGGTCTATCTTGAAATCTCTTGGACTAATTTGTTCAATACAGTTAAATGCCATTAGATTTATGTGAACAAAATCAAAACTGTTAGGAAATTTTATGTTAAACATTTTGATGATAACAAGATAGGATTTTATGTTAGACCCCAAAAATAATGTAAGTTTATGTTTTCATAGAACTATTGTGTAAGCGTTTGAAAGTTTGTAATTTTATTAGGCTTGTAATTTTTATCTTTGTAGATTTTAGACTAAGTATTTTATACCAAGTCGCTGATAGAATTCTAGGTGAGTCTATCAGAGATGAAGTTGAAGATCAGCGTCTAAAGTCAAGTAAAGATGATGATTAGTTCTTAGCGTCTGTCAAATGCAAAAGGACTATTTTAGGATTTAAGAATCAAGCACTCAAAGACTCAAGCGATCAAGGATCAGATTCACCTGATATAAATTTACAAGTCATGAAGGAATTAAATGCAATCATCAACGAACATCTATTTTCAACGGAAAATAAATTCAAATGCAGTAACTGCCTGATAAGTACATTAAATGTGATAAGCTATTATGACTTGTGGACAAGCCACCTTTTGACTAGACTATCAGATTTTAGAGTTCAAAACCTGCTCCTGTCCAATCGGAACTAGCAGAATTTATGGAATGTTGAACGCGCTGCGTGAGATACACACACTCACATGTGTCCAAGAGACAAATCCCAAGAAACTCTATAAATAGTACCCTTCAGCAAACCCTAAAAACATACGTACATACACAAGAAAAAGTCAAAACTTTGCTAAAATTACTTGAACGAAAAGCTTACAAACTCCATAGACAAAATCCTTCAAGCTTTTCATAATACATTCTACAGACAGTCATAGATATCTCAAACCTCTTCATAGAAGAAACCTAAATTTCTATTGAGATATCCCAAGTTGTTTGAACTTTTCAACAGCAAACAAACCCGTGAGAAAACACCCAACATCTTTCATCTGAGTGAGAAAGTTTGTTGATTCTACAAGCAACATTTATGTGTGAGAGAAGCTTGTTGAAGAAGCTCTCTATTGAAGCTGAAGTATGTGTGATCAAGGAGCTCAAGATCGTCTTCCCTTTCTGTTAGGAATTTCATGTTAGATGTTTTGATGATGACAATTAGGAATTTCATGTTAGATGTTTATTTTCAACTTTGAAGCGTTAGATTTGTAATATGCTTTGTTTTATTTTTATTCTAGATTGTTAGGTTAAGTTATCTTAGACTGAGCGTTTGATATGTTCTGAGTGAGTTTATCAGAAGTAAAGTTTGAAGACTCAAGCGCCTGAAGTTTGACTAAAGATGAAGATTTCAAGCGTCTAGAATGACCAGCTACACCAAGCGTCACTTTATAGGATAGAAGTGATTCAAGGTTGAATAAGCGTCTATCAATGACTGATTTCACCTGAATTTATTTCTAAGTCCAGAAGGAGTTTAATGCAA
Source organism: Buddleja alternifolia (assembly GCA_019426215.1). Lineage (NCBI taxonomy): Eukaryota > Viridiplantae > Streptophyta > Magnoliopsida > Lamiales > Scrophulariaceae > Buddleja > Buddleja alternifolia. The sequence goes on from CM033393.1 coordinate 17,346,465, forward strand.
ATATTCTCAATGCATTAAGTGCCAACGAGCATTTAATTTCAATGCATTAAATGCTGATAAGAGCATTAAATGTGATAAGCACTTTCAAATGTACGGAGAAGCCACCCTATTGGACTGCCAATTATTCAAAGACTGCAACACCAACTTTTGTGCAGCAGATTTTCAAGAAAAAGGACAAAAGTTGTTCACTCGCGGAAGTGAGAGACACGCGCTCGTGCATGTGTCAAACAGACACTTTTTCCAAAAATGCCTATAAATAGGACTTCAACAACAAGCCAAAAACAAGAGAGAACAATTATCAAGTTGAATTGCTGTTGCATTGAAGTCTCGTTCCTTACAATCTCAGAAAAGCCAGAATTTTCAAGAAAACATTCTCTTTGCTTTTCTTCAAATTCCTGAGACAGTGAACCAATATCTCAAACATTCTTTTCAAGAGAAACCCACATTACTACTGAGATATTCCTAGTTGTTTGAACTTTATCAAAATCAAAGCCTCGCGATCTGTGTGAAGTCAAAGTTGGATACTTGCCGTATTTCTGGGTGAAAGAAGCAAGGGGATTGAAGTGATTTGGAGCAGAAATCTATGTTATCAAGGAGCTCAAGTCATCGACATCTATCTCTCCCTAATTTGTAGAAGATTCTGTGTGATTCTTTGAGAATCATTTTAGTGGATTGCCTCCAAGTGTTCAAGGAGAAGAAAGACGTAGTTGGGATTAGACCACCTAACGAACCTTACAAATATTGTGTTCTTTACTTTACATTCAGTTTTTCAAATTGTCATATCATAAACTGATCACAAAACTTAATCAAACGCTAAGCAACTAAATACACTTTCTGTGACGCTAAAGCTTTTAAAAAGAAGACTACAAAAATCATTCCACTGTGTTAACACTGATTAAAGAACTGAGCGCTTAAACCTATTTGGTTATAGTATTCAAATCTTGAAGTCTAAGTTAACTTTCTAAAAACAGTCTTCGTTAGACGCTTCACCAAATCGCCTAGATTTTAAGTGAACGCTTAAGTCAAGCGTTAGACACTTCAAGCGTCCAATTCTTTTTAATACAAAATTTTTGAAGTCGAAAAAGACTTCAGGGTCTATTCAAACCCCCCCCTTTCTAGACCCTTTCGTATGCCACTTGGAACCAACAAGTGGTATCAGAGCGGTTAAAGTTGAAATTTTAAAATTTCCAAGCATAACTGCTTGTTTAGATCCTTTTTCAAACTTAGTTGCTTTAGATTTTAAACATGGCATTTGCTAAAGTTCCCAAACTGACTGAGTCAAATTTTAACACATGGAAAGTCAAAGCATTTACATATCCCTGTTCTTGTGATGATGACATGTGTGATATTATTTCAGATGGGCCAATCAAAATATATAAAGTTGTCACTAGAGCGCCTAAAGCCATGGAAGACACTCCAGATGGTTACGTTGAAAAACCGAAACAAGAATGGTCTCCAGATGAGCGTCGAAGAGCTAATATGGATAATGTTGGTCGTAACGCTCTGTATACGGCTATTGGTGATAATGACAACCTATTTAACAAGATCAAGTTGTGCAAAACCACTAAAGAAATATGAGATAAGTTGGCTACAATTTGTGGTGGTTCAGCACAGATTAAAGAGAACAAACTTTCCATTGCCAAAGAAAAGTTTAACTGATTTAAGATGCTACCCAATGAAACTTTAGAGCAATTAGATATAATATTTACAGCTCTGGTTACAGAACTTACATCGTTGGGAATGGAGTTACAGAATCGAGAAATGGTGGTTAAGATCTTTAGAAGTTTACCAAGTAAATTCTTGATGAAGACAACTGCTATGAGATAATCAAATATGTTGGATCTTCTAACTCCAGAAGACGCCTTTTCAGAGCTCAAAGCATTTGAGTTCGAGTTGAATTCTTCTAGCGATGTTGTGAGTAGTCCAGTGATTGAATCTGGAGCGCTTATAGCATCAATCAAAGGCAAATAGGGTAATAAAGGAAAGAATTTAGATATCAATGAGGAAGAGGAGTTGGCTTTGCTGAATAGATTCAGGAAATTCTTGAGATATGAAAAGAAAGGAAAAGGTTTCAATAATCAGACAAAGTTCATATCAAGCGTCTTCTCCGATGCAACAACAGTTTCAAGCGCCTCAGTATTCTGTTCCTTCACCCCAAGCGCCTGTTCAGTACCAAGCGTCTACTCAAAATCTCTCAGCTCCAGTGGTCTCAAAACCACACATTGCAAGGTTAACAAATGAACAAAAGATGAAAACTAATCTTTGTTATAATTGCAGAAAACCAGGGCACTACCAGGTAAATTGCCCTTATCCAAACGTATCCAAGCCCTCAAGGCAGGATTACTTGGATAGAAACCAATTCAGGAGCAACCTTTGTCAACAAGGTTTGCTAGCGGAATCAGAACCAGCATCCGCACCTGAAGATTTAGAATCATCAGAGGAAAGTAGTGATGATGATGAGCCATTAGATGACTCAGCGCTCATATGTCTCATGGCCAGAAATGATGAAGCGTCTCCTGAGGTAATCAATGAATTATCTATTCCTCTCTCTTATGATGAATTACTTGACAAAGTCAAAGAATACTACAATGAATGTCAAGAAGCTGCCAAAATATATCAAAACGATCTCGCTATTATCTCATCACTCACAAGAGATAAAGTAACGCTCAAAGCAGAGTTGCTTTGAGAAGAACCAATCGCTTGAGAGTGAAATTATTCAATTAAATAGCGATCTTGATATAATAGTCAAGAGAGAAGCTGATTTGATCGCTAGACTTGCTAAATCAGAGCAGCTCATCTCATCATTATCAAAAGCTTCTAGAAAGTTGGATAATGTGATTGAAGTAACTAGATTATTTGGTGAAAAGACCGGTTTAGGATGCGATAAACTCGGTAAACAACCTAATAAATCTAATGTTACGGCGAACAACAAAGGAAAGGGTGTTATCTTTGTTGAGAAAGTTTCACAAGGTCAAACACAAAATGAACCTAGCGACAATGGTAAGAGGCCAAATGAAAAAGTCAAAGCTAACTCAGGCAAGGGTAAGGCTAAGGCAAATGATTCACAAAGACGGGTCAACCCAAACGCTCAAAAGACTAAAAATAAGTTTGACCACTGTGAATCATGCGCTAAGCGTCCAGCACCAAAAGTGCAACCCAAGCCAACGTCAATATCCAAGACAGTCAAGATCATATTATCGATACTATGATGATTTTGAGTATGACTATTATTATGATCATTATTATAATCGAGCATATTATTATACACCCAAAAAGCACACACAACACGTTGTGAAACCCAAAAAGTCCAGTATTCCTACAATGAAAACCAGGCAAATATGGATTCCTAAAGTTCTAATTCAAACTAACAATGTTACTAATGTTAAAGGACCCAAGCAACAATGGGTACCTGAACAGAAATAGAACTTCCCTTTTGATTGCAGGTACCTAGAGCTAGAGCCGATACATCTGTTTGGTACTTCGATAGTGGATCGTCAAGGCACATGACTGGTTTCAAAGATCTTCTGATCAACTATCGAGCTGCCAATGGTCCTCAGGTTGTATTTGGTGACAAATCCAAAGGTAAAACCAAAGGTATAGGTACTATGCATAGGGGGAACATCATGATAAGTGATGTTTATTATGTTGAGGGTCTAAAGCACAATTTATTAAGCATAAGTCAATTTTCTGATAAAGGCTTTGAAGTCATATTCTCAAGTGACTGTTGCTATATAAATGACGCTAAGACTAAGTCTACTAAATTGAAGGGTAAAAGAACTAACAACGTATATTTGATAGATTGGGGTTCAACAGATGATAACAACTCAACATGCTTTGTTGCTAAAAATGAATTTAAAATGGGTTGGTTATGGCATAGAAAAATGAATCACCTTAACTTCAAAACAATCTCTCATCTTATAAGTCAAAATCTTGTAGAGGGATTACCAAAAGGACCATTTCACAAGGATCGCCTTTGTGACGCTTGTCAAATGGGTAAACAAGTTAAGTCATCGTTCAAGAGAAAACCTCATCTATATACCTCTAGAATAATTAAACTACTTCACATGGATTTTTTTGGACTTGTTCAAACGATCAGTGTAAGCGGTAAAGAGTATACTTTGGTGATAGTAGATGATTTCTCTCGATTTACTTAGGTGGAATTTCTTTCATCCAAAGATGAGACATGTGACAAGTTAACAACGCTTATTCGGCAACTTCAAGTATTGAAAAATCATAAGGTTGCAAGAAAAAGAAGCGATCACGGTACTGAGTTTACTAACAAGATTGTTGAGAAGTTTTGTGCAGAAAATGGAATACATCATGAGTATTCTGCTCCCAGAACTCCCCAACAAAATAGTGTTGCTGAGCGCCGGAACCAAACGCTCAAGGAAGCCGCTAGGACGATGTTAGCTGAATCCAAACTTGCTCCTAGGTTTTGGGCCGAAGCGATCAACACTGCCTGTTACATTCAAAACCGTTGCATGATCAACAAACAACATGGGAAAACTCCATATGAACTATGGAAGGGACGTAAGCCAAATGTTTCATATTTTCACGTCTTTGGTTCTAAATACTTTATCCATAATAATGGATCCCAAAGTCTAAAGATATTTGATCCTAAAGCGGATGAGGGAATCTTTTTAGGCTACGCCAAAAATGGAAAGAATTTTCGCATCCTAAATAGGATCAAATCGAAGGTTGAGGAATCTATTCTTGTTGTTTTTGATGATGCTAACCAAGAACCGAGTAAGGTTAATATGAATGATGTAGGAGTTGAAGATCTATGTCATCAAGCGTCTAAGATCACCATTAACGATGACAGTGATGACGATGATGAGATCTCAGTGCCACCTCCTAAGATTACTCGTGAGGTTACTATGAATAATTATGTAAGAAATGCTGATGATCATGAAGAGAGTGATCATCAAGAGCAAACAAGGATCTGTGAACTTGAAGCGCCTACGCAAGAGGATAGTCAAGTGTCTGATCGTCAAGCATCTGTTCAACCTCTTAACCCTTTCAACCAGATAGACTATGGCTGCGTGATCATCCACCTGAGCAGATTATTGGAGATATTGAAGCGCCTGTTAGGACTAGAGCCGCTACGTTCAATGAGGCTATGTTTTCAAGCTTTTTATCTCAAATGGAACCTAAGAAAGTGGATGAAGCGCTAAGTGATCCAAGTTGGATTGAAGCCATGCAAGAAGAGCTTAATCAGTTTGAACAAAATAAGGTTTGGACGCTAGTGCCAAGACCAACTCACCAAGGAGTTATTGGAACTAGATGGGTTTATAGAAATAAGATGGATGAGAATGGCATTATGATAAGGAACAAGGCCAGACTCGTAGCTCAAGGATATTGCCAAGAAGAGGGTATTGATTTTGATGAGACATACGCTCCTGTCGCCCGTCTTGAAGTAATCCGCGTGTTTCTAGCATATGCAGCGTTCAACAAGTTCATGGTGTATGAGATGGACGTGAAGAGTGCTTTCCTGAATGGTAAACTCCAAGAAGAGGTATATGTGGAGCAACCACCAGGATTCATCAACAATCATGGTAAGGGTATGGTTTACAAGCTAGACAAAGCACTTTATGGGCTTAAGCAGGCACCCCGAGCATGGTATGACACTCTCTCTATCTTCCTTATTGGTAAAGGCTTTTCAAAAGACAGCGTTGATACAACGTTATTTAAAATTACCAATAACGAAGATTTCCTCTTAGTCTAAATTTATGTTGATGATATATTATTTGGTTCTACCAACAAGCGTTTGTGTGAGAAATTTTTGAAAATGATGCAAGAACAATTTGAAATGAGCATGATGGGTGAATTAACTTTCTTCTTAGGATTACAAGTTAAACAACTCCCTAATGGCATATTTTTAAACCAAGCTAAATACACAAGAGATATGATTAAGAAATTTGGTATGGAAAATGCATCATATTCAAAAATTCCAATGAGTCAAACGCTTATGTTAGATAAAGATGAAAGTGAAAAGAAAGTTGATATCACTAATTATAGTGGTATCATTGAATCACTTCTTTATCTTACTGCCAGTAGACCTGATATTATATTCTCGGTATGCATGTGTGCACGATTTCAAGCTGATCCTAAAGAGTCACACTTAATTGCTGCCAAGAAGATCCTTAAATACCTAAAAGGCACACAAAATGTGGGCTTATGGTATCCAAGGGACTCTCCTTTTGAACTAATTGGTTACTCAGATGCAGATTTTGCAGGTTGCAAAATAGATCGTAAGAGTACTAGTGATACATGCCAATTTCTAGGTGATAGGTTAGTTTCATGGCATAGTAAGAAACAACAATCCATAGCTACCTCCACAACCGAAGCTGAGAATGTAGCTGTAGGAAGTTGTTGTGCACAAGTGTTATGGATGAGGCAACAACTTAGAGATTATGGAATAATCCTAGGTCCAACCCCCATCCATTGTGATAACCAAAGCGCTCTAGCCATGACTCAAAACCCTGTTCTTCATTCCAGAACCAAACACATTGACATTAGATACCATTTTCTTCGTGACCACGTTAAAAAAAAAGATATCTCCATGCACTTTATTGGAACTGACAAACAATTGGCAGATATTTTCACCAAAGCGCTCAACGAACAACGTTTTCTCACTTTGAGAAGTGAATTAGGTATGATTGATTTAAACGCTTAATCATTTTGCATCATACTTTATTAGACATATAATTTAGGGGGAATCCACTTGATTTATGTCTAAAATAAGTTTTTGTTTATTGGTACAAGCTATCAAATTTAGGGGGAACCTTAAAATTGTACTTGACCATAACTGCAAGCGTCAATGATCAAAATTTTCAGATGCATGATCATCAACGCTCAGTATTACTTATGCATAAAATATTGGACGCTCAAACATAAAAAGTTTTTTCAATCCTAAGCATTTAATTTTCTAATTATATATCAACCAGTGGTATTAGTTAAGCGTTGAACCAATTCCATTCAACACTTAATATAAAAATGTTTATATTAAAAGTCATGCATAAATTTTACAAGCCTTTTGAAGTAGTAGGTAGACTCAAAAGTCTATTTTGTACTCTACTCGCACGCTTCTATCACATCAAACTGGCGGGTAATCAAAACTTTTAAAATGACGGTTCAGAGATAGCACGTGTTTGTGTACGTGTCAATGTACCATCAGGCGCGTGTGCTACGCTCTGAAAATGCCAAATGTTTTTTTATTTTTAACTCGGATGTCAAATCTTTATATATGGGAATTACCAAATGTAACTTCTCTCTCTTACACAAAACTCGCGTCCGCAGTTAATGAATTTATGGCTGAGATTAAAAAGTCTTTACACGTGTCTAAATCCTACAGAGACTAGAGAACAACAGTTTCAAAATTCTTTACTGTGTCATTTAAAACACAATTTCTGCAGAAAAATCATTCACTTTCACTCAAAGATTTCTGCAAATTTCTCTCTTTCTCTCAAAGCAAAAGCAAATCTCAGTTCACTCTATTTTCAAAAATGGCACTAAAGAAAGCTTCGTCTACTTCTGTCGAGTCTATCATCAAGGTTACTGAAGGCCTTATTGTCGACTGGAAATTCCTATATGATCAACCCCAGATCAACCTGCATGACATGATGGATACCGTTACACAGGCCGGGCTTAAAACTTTCTTAACACAATACTCATATTTCTTTCCGACTGAGGTTGACACTTTTTGGAGGACTGCTAAACTCTCAGAGGACAAGAAGTCTATCTCTTGTCTTCTCCCTATGTCCAAGAAGGAGGCACCTAGGGAATTTGTGTTGTCTACTGCATCCATTGCAAAGAACTTCAAACTTCCCAATGAGGGTAATGCACTGGATAGTATTACTCTAGCACAAATCTAGGAAGCATGGACGATTATGAGGGCTTATGATGGTGTACCCTACACCCAACACTTTGAAAAGAAATATTTGGTATAACAATACCGTCTGTTGGCTGATTTCTGCAGTAAGATTATTAAATGCAGAGTGGGCACTTTTGATAAGGTCAACCCCACACAATTTCAGATGATGACAGCGATACTCCTCTCTATATAAATCAACTGGAGTGAGTACATCTTTGGAAGGTTTAGGGACTGTCTGGACACCCCAAATAAACCGTATGGGCTTGTTTTGAGTGACCTTCTATACAGATCAGACTGTGTTTACTCATCTGGTCTCTCGTTGAATAAGACCATGTTCTTGGGAAGAAGGATTCTGACCAATCTATTCAATCCTCCCAAAGTTTTTGGGAAGAAGGATTCAGACTGTACGTGAAGCGTCTGATGAAGAGGCTGAGCGTCCTGCTCAAGAGGAAGCCGTGAAGCGTCCGACTACTACTAAGAAGAGGGCTCCTAGAAAGCCCAAGGCACAAGTTGTTCCTGCTCCTCAAAAAGATGATGAGGATGCACAGGACAAGTTACCTCTCAAGCGGAGAAAACTGGAAGGAATTATTAAACAAATTGAATTCGATGAACCAGCTGCTGCTCCTCCCGCTCAAGCGCTCAAACTCGTTGAAGGAGTCAACGTGAAGAAAATTTTTAAGCGTTCCAAGACAAGCAAGCGTCGAGCTGCTCCTGTTTCTGAAGAGCCTGAGACTGTTGAGCCAAGCGCTCAAAGTATTGCTGATGAGACAAGTTCTCAGGGTAAGTTTATTTCTTCCCAGAGCATTTCTATTCCTACATCTGTAGAAGATCCTGCTCTTATAGAGGATAGTTCATGTGTTACAGCTTTAGTTCCAGCTGTTGCTAAAGCGTCAACAAATGTCCACCTAGATGTTGAGTTGACAGAAGTTGTGGCTATTGCCAAAGACGTTGCTGCAGAAGCTGTTGAAATTGAAACTGAGGAACCTGCTTCCAAAGAGGTTCAAACATCAATCCCTGTTCCAGCTATAACAGAGGCACGCTCAGAAGGTCAGAGCGTTGTTGAAGACGTTACAAAGCCAAGACACTTCTTCCAACTGGACACGCTGAAGACGATTGATCATTCAATCAACTACATGCCCCCAGCGCTCAAAGAAGATTTCATTCCTGCAGACTATAATGAAGAAAGATATATTGCTGCTGAGAATGAGATTGCCCTGCTGATTGATATCGACAGTAAAATTAGGGATATAGTGTTTAACACTGAGATGACCGAAATTGAGAGGAAGTACTATATGGCCATTCAACTACAAAAAACTCCTGGTCAAATACCATCCTCTCTCATTCTTCAACAAGACAGACAAGGAGGAACAACTCCTAGATGTGATGTGGATCTGGCGTATTACCTCGACTATGGCCACAGCAAGCCTACAAGTTTTTCTCTCAAAGACTACAATATTCGTGTGTATGAGCCACTTCGCCCTAGCTTTCTCAATCCATCAGAGGCAGTCTTGAACCGAGAACGCTACACACACTTTCCTCATATTACCAATAGTCCTGAAAATCTAACTTTGGTCAATCCACTTCGCCTATGGAAAAATAAAGCAGTTCATGTCGGTGAGCGTCTCGAATCTCTCACAGATCTGATCCAGACTGAAGCTGATGCATATTTTCATAGCGTCTGGAATGCTAACCATCAGGCCGATAGATATCGCTTTGAATCTATCAGAGATATTCACCATGAAGGCATTAGAACTATTGTCAACGCTGGCACAGACTACTGTATGAACGAAGTCAATTGGGTTAAAGCGTATATGGGTCATTAATATACATTCATAGAAGTAGTTTAAGGTCCCCATTTATTTGGCATAGGCATGCATGACAAGAAGCGTCATTTCGCCAAGTATTGCCTGAAGAAGTGTCAACAGAGAGTTGGACCTGTTCTCAAGCTCCCACTAATTAGACATCAAATTGAGCAATGTCTGCGTCAAGAGCTTCACAGATTGTCCGTTACTCCTCTACATTTCAACGCTCAAGAGTCTACCAGTGGCAGTACTCAAATTACTAGCTTGAATTTCGCTCCCAGCCACTGCGAAGATAACTTTAATTTAATGGTGAAGATTATGACTCCATTATCTCATTTCAACAAAATCTTCACTGCCAATCTCAGACAATGGAACAGCTCAGTCATCAATTCATTTCGAGGATATCCATTGCTCCCTTCTATCCGCAAAGAGGTACTCAGTCATTATGAATTTGTCCTCTCACTGCTAGAAAGAAATCAGGGACTAGCTCAAGTGATCCATCCATATTTAGAAGAGTACTATGCTGCTTACGTGCCTGAAGATCAGCGTCTCAAGTCTCTTCCCTCTGACTGCTTGATTGGATTTTCTAAAAATTACTCCCCAGATTTCGTTTTCTCCCTCTGTCAAACGCCGTCCAAAGTCTTTCCGCATCATGTGCTTGATATCATTGGTCCCATGCACATCAGGGCCATTAATAGTCCCCTTCGCACATTCATTTTCGGTACTTGCTTTTCAAGAACCAGATCTCTGAACTTTTGGAAGCTGCGCCCACTTCTTATGCCGATTTAGCAAATTGGAACTTCCAATTCGATGACTTTTGCCAAACAGAGTCAGCGCTTGAGGAAGCGCCTGCTATGTTAGTTGAAGCGTTTCCTTCTGAAGTTGCAAGTATTCCAGCGTCTGCTGAAGAACCAGTTCAAGCGTCTCAACCAGAGGATATTCCTGACGCTCCTGAACTCGTTACTGATGATATTGCTGAGGACCTTTGTCTCGACATACGAGGTACTATCTTCGATCCAGCGTATCAAGTTCCCATTGACTCTCTCAAACACTCATTCAGGTTCAAGCGACCGGCTCCTCAAGCGGTTTAATTAGATGCGAGTCAATCTTTTGGTCCTTTGCTCAAATCCATTTTGGAGGATATCAGTGCTCGTGCTAATCAGAACAAAGAATCTCTCCACTGGATTAAAGAAGATTTAGCAAAGATTGAGTCTCATGTTATGAGCGCTCAAATTGCTCATATGCGTAGTTCAGCTCAAGCGGCTGTTGGTGAGTGCAAACAAGTTTTTCAAGAAATGCATGATGCTACTCACGCCAACCAAATTTCCATAAAAGAAGAGTTTGAAAAGTGCCTCGATACCCTAGAGACATCTCTGAATGATGCTACCAGTGCCAAGCTCCTCGCATTGCAGGAACGCTTCGACAAGCATTTGGACGACATCACAGACTCTATGTCTCAGATTGCTCATCAGGTAAGTTTACTTACGGAACATTTTCTAAAGTCTGATGATGGCAATAAGGGGGAAGAGAAGAAGAAAGGAGAAAAGAGGATAGCATCTAGTTCAAGATCTCAAGAGCTCCTGCCTCCTAAGCATCAAGTTTAACCTTCTCCTTCTGCACTAAGTCTCCCTGCTTGGATAACTGCTGTTGGAGTAAGTGATTCTACTGGAGCGCCTAGTAGAACGCTAATAGAACCTGCACAAGCATTATATCCAAATCTACCAATACCTTCTCGGGCACTACTTGAACAGTTTGACATCCCTCTTCAAAGAGCATCTATTCCAGAACCTTCAGATCCAAGAATTTAGCTGAAGAGAGGCAGAAGTCTGACTTCATCTGAACTTTCAGAATTTGCCTAAGGTATATTGGTATTGACCCAACTGATTGGGATAAACACTTTACTGCTTTTAAGAAGAGACAACAAGAAGAAAATAAGCTCATAATCAACAAAGATCATGAAGGGATGATGACCTTGGAAGATAATCTGACTGAAGCTATCCGAGCTGAAATGCCCAAGCGATACAAAGTTAGATCAAATCATTAAAGCTTTTTGATGTGCATTATCTATATTCTTGTCTCTTATATTTTGTTTGTTTAGTTGTAAAAATGCTTGTAATCTTTGATATATATAAAATGTATTTTTCAGCTGAAACATCTCGTTGAAGCGTAACTAACTTTAACTAACCTTATCTAATCAAAATTAACTTTTATTTTGACTGTCTAACTCTTGAACTATAAAAGAGTAAGTATTGCCATTATCAAAAACAGGGAAATTGTTAGGAATTTCATGTTAGATGTTTTGATGATGACAATTAGGACTTTTTGTTAGACCCCAAAATATGTAAGTTTGTTTTCAGCTTTGAAGCGTTAGATTTGTAATAGGCTTTGTTTTATTTTTATTCTAGATTGTTAGGTTAAGTTGTCTTAGACTGAGCGTCTGATATGTTATAAGTGAGTTTATCAGAAGTAAAGTTTGAAAACTCAAGCGCCTGAAGTTTGAATAAAGATGAAGATTCCAAGCGTCTAGAATGACCAGCTACACCAAGCGTCACCTTATAGGATAGAAGTAATTCAAGGTTGAATAAGCGTCTATCAATGACTGATTTCACCTGAATTTATTTCTAAGTCCAGAAGGAGTTTAATGCAAATATTTTCAATGCATTAAGTGCTAACGGGCATTTAATTCAAATGCATTAAATGCTGATAAGAGCATTAAATGTGATAAGCACTTTCAAACGTACGGAGAAGCCACCCTATTTGACTGTCAACTATTCAAAGACTGCAGGACCAACTTTTGTGCAGCAGATTTTCAGGAAAAAGGACAAAAGTTGTTCACTCGCGGAAGTGAGAGACACGCGGTCGTGCATGTGTCAAACAAACACTTTTTCCAAGAACGCCTATAAATAGGACTTCAACAACAAGCCAAAAACAAGAGAGAACAATTATCAAGTTGAATTGCTATTGCATTGAAGTCTCGTTCCTTACAATCTCAGAAAAGCCAGAATTTTCAAGAAAACATTCTCTTTGCTTTTCTTCAAATTCCTGAGACAGTCAACCAATATCTCAAACATTCTTTTCAAGAGAAACCCACATTACTACAGAGATATTCCTAGTTGTTTGAACTTTATCAAAATCAAACAAACCTTTTAGAAAAACCCCTATCCAAGCTTCGCGATCTGTGTGAAGTCGAAGTTGGATACTTTCCGTATTTCTGGGTGAAAGAAGCAAGGGGATTGAAGTGATTTGGAGCAAAAATCTGTGTGATCAAGGAGCTCAAGTCATCGACATCTATCTCTCCCTAATTTGTAGAAGATTCTGTGTGATTCTTTGAGAATCATTTTAGTGGATTGCCTCCAAGTGTTGAAGGAGAAGAAGGACGTAGTTAGGATTACACCACCCAATGAACCTTACAAATATTGTGTTCTTTACTTTACATTCAGTTTTTTGTATTGTCATGTCATAAACTGATCAAGCAAAACTTAATCAAACGCTAAGCAACTAAATACACTTTCTGTGACGCTAAAGCTTTTAAAAAAAAGACTACAAAAATCATTCTGCTGTGCTAACACTGATTAAAGAACTGAACGCTTAAACCTATTTGGTTATAGTATTCAAATGTTGAAGTCTAAGTTAACTTTCTAAAAACAGTCTTCGTTAGACACTTCACCAAATCGCCTAGATTTTAAGTGAACGCTTAAGTCAAGCGTTAGACACTTCAAGCGTCCAAATCTTTTTAATATGAAATTTTTGAAGTCGAAAAAGACTTCAGGGTCTATTCAAACCCCCCCCCCCCCTTTCTAGACCCTTTCGTATGCCACTTGGGACCAACACTTTCATCTATTTTGTAGAAGTCTCTATGTGACTCTTCAATAATCAATCTAGTGAATTCCTCCAAGTGCAAAGGAGAAGAAGGACGTAGTTGGGATTACATCACCCAGTGAACCTTACAATATCTTGTGTTACTTACTGTTTTATTGCTTTACTTTACATTTTCATATTATATCCTGAAAAAGCATTTAAAACAGTTAAGCGACTAATTCAAGTTCAAAAGAACGCTAAGCTATAAAATCATTTTCGCTGTACTGACCCTGATTCAGCTATTGAAACATTACCCTACTTTGGTAATCGTTGCAATCACTAAGTTTAAGTTATTAGAGCCACTTGGGACCATCAAATGGTATCAGAGCTTTTGAAGTAGAAACCTAAGCGTTTCCAAGCATTACTGCTTGTTTAGATCTATTTTTCTAAAATTAGTAGCTTTATTTCTTTTAATCTCATATCATGGCTTTTAACAAGATGCCTAAGCTGATTGAGTCAAATTATGACTCATGGCAACTTAGAGCATTTGCATATTTATGTTCTTGTGATAATGATATGTGTGATGTAATTATAGATGGCCCCATTCATATAATGAAAGTCATCACCAGAGCCCCTGGAGCTACTAAAGCTACTCCAGATGGTTATGTCGAGAAGCCTACGTTAGAATGGATGCCAGAAGATCGGAAAGAAGCGAATTTAGATAATGTTGGACGAAGTGCTCTCCACTCAGCATTAGGAGACAATGATGCAAAGATGATCGAGTGCTGAAAAGGAAGTATTGATAAGATTACCAATATACAGTACAAGATGATGGTCGCTATTTTGACAAAGCTGAAGGTCAATTGGGCCAGATACATTTTTAATCGCTTTAAGGCAGCGATTGAGCAATCAATTAATTCCAAGCCATACAGGATTGTGTTGAGTTTCCTTTTAAGTGCTAGTGGTTACGTTAATATCACAGATAAAAAGGTTCCAGTGCTTAAGTTCAATGGTAAGAAAATGATCGGCGAACTACTCAAACCCAGGCGACAGGGTGGTGCAGCGGTTCCCAAGAAGGAACGTGAGTGACTCCTTGCTGAAGGAGCTGTTCGTAGTGATGATGAGAAGCAAGCGACATCGTCTTCATCATCACCATCGGAAGAGGAAGTGGTGGTTAAGCGACCTCAAAGAAAGACTATCTTGAAAATCGCTGAGCCATCCAAGCCAGCCAAGGAGCAGAAGAAAAAGGATACCAAGAAAAACCGGAAGTCTCCCTCTTCTCCTCCTAAATCTCCTTCTCCCCCTCCCACTTTTGTTATTTCTCCAGAAGAAGAAGAGGCTGAGGAGGAAGAAGTACCGCTAGCACGCAAGCGTACTCCTTGGTCCACTTCAACAGGATCAACAAGCATTCCAGCCAAGCCAGTGTTCCTCCCCCGCCTCCTTCTGACGCTGTTCCCAAATCAATTCCCATTTCTGAAGCTCTTTCGATAGAGTTCAATAGCCATCGAGGTAAGTACTTGTCTTGGACAATGTATTTTATCCTTTCCTGTGTTATTTTCTTAATGCTAGGATAAACTATTTCTTTCAGCATTTAGGGAACATACTATCCAGTATACATTGAATTTATTAGAAGGAATTCAAAATCCCTATTTGTGCTGATCCCCTTACTTCATTCCTCAATCTTGAAGATGATGAAGCAATCCCGGAGTCTGAGGCTATGGAAATTAAACAGTCAGTGAAGCGATTGTTCATGCTGAGCGGTCGATAGAAGTGGCCCCTGCTATCCGAATTGAAGAGATTGCCATTGGTCCTACTCCTACCGGACCTCCTTCCCGTGTCATCAACTTCTTTCCTCACGGATATGATGCAGATGTGGAATATTATTTTTCCGCTAGAGAAAATGACACCAAGAGTTTGGTTGAAATGGAGATCACCTTCCAAGATAATCTCCACAACCCTTCTCTTTCCAACTCACAGAAATTTGAGTTTTTTGAGCGTCTTGCTGACCTTGGTCTTTACTCGCTAGAGCGCCTGCAATCTCATTTTGAATATATCCGGAGACCAGCGATCAATGTTACAGATTTTGACTAAGAGTGTTTCAACTTCACAGGTTGCTCTGAAGAATCCTTCTATCCTCTTCGCCCGAACAAAATTGTCATCAAGAATCCCCACATGGGTGATTACCTGAAGAATCCATATGAAGAGGATCTCAACAAATTAGGGTACTCTGAATCATCAAATCTTCTCAGAATGCTCTATCTCCTGGACCCCTAAAGCTATGGAAAGGAAAATGACCAGTCGTTGCTGAGCGTCCCATTCCAATCAATTCTCATCTAGAAGATGAAGCTCGTGAATATCTTGCAAGACTTTGGGAAGACGATTATGAAAGTGATTTTGAATGCTTTGAGAAGTACCTAGCCGCTAGAACAGACAAAAAGAAATTTGACAAACTTGGCAAGCGATGGATGATGGATACTGCTCGATGGGCTGAAGAATTTGTGTTGCATTTCTACACTCTTAAAGAGCTTCTGAGATATCCATTTTTATTTGAATTTGGAGTAGAATACAGACGCCGAGGATTTCTTATATTTCTACTTGAGCAGCGGAAGAATATTTTTGGGAATATTAGGAATTTGCCTTTCTATAGACAACCTATCGAACGCTATATTCGCCAGCAACTGGATCTTTTCATTCGAGGAGGATGCTATGTTTTTCATCCAGAGATGACGAATCCTCCTCGTCCAGCTTTTGTTCAGCGTATCTTCCTAGATCTAAATGAGGATGCATCTACAAGCAAGAGGGATGCCAAACCTCTTTCAAGTGAAGCTCATATGATTTTGAAAGATGATCACGATGACCTTGCAGAATTTCATAGAGACAGAAGAGCGGTTATTGAGAATGCTCAAGCGCTGGATATCACATTCAACCATAACTTTTGTTTTAGTGACTGCGTGGATATAACCTTCATACCATTCTCTTCTGTGAGCAGAATATCCAAGTGGCCAAGATTCTATTGCTTATTCGGCCAGTGGATCAAGAAGCTGCTCAGGCGCTCATGCTATTTATTTTGGACTTTTATTCTTATATTTCAGGTATCGATCTGCCAGAGGATGTGCACTTTGCATTCAATACTGAAAAGCGCGAAGACGCTATATTTTTTATCTTGCAGATGAACGTGATAAGTCCATGGCATATCATAGAAGCGATTGGCCCACTCTGGGTCATTTCTGTTGAGAAACCATCTCCTCAACTGGAGATTGCTGAAATGGAATTGGACCAAACTTCTACCGAGGAAGTCGCTCGCACTAAAGACGCTGATATTCAAGCAGAAACTGCTCCTTGAGCTCTTGTAGTCGAGGTTCCATTTGTTGACCAAGTTGTAGAGATTGATGCTGCACCTCAGTCTGTTGAGCTAGCGATTCAAGAAATGGAGGAAGAGATTGCTGAAGAACCAGTAGAGCCTTTTATCAGAGATAAATCTAAGGGTAAGGCTGCAGTCTCATACTCATCTCCTGAGCGTCCTTCTTCTTCAGACTCAGATTCAGATAGTGATCCTGGAGCTAAGGATTTCAGGCAAGCGGTAATGAACTCCGTGGTTGATATTCAGGGTTCTTGCTCTCGATTCGCTGAATCCTCTCAAGAAATTATTCGTATTGTGGAAAGACAGCGAGTCCTGGACATGAGACTTCAAGCGACTCAGTGTTCAAACAAAGTTCTTGATAAGATGGTTCCACTAATTTTTGGGATGTTTGAAGAGTTTAATCGCTCCCTTGCTCATAATGCGTCAACTGATATTGAACGACATACTTCTTCAAATTTAATCAATCAGAGTATCACTGAGCAAGTTTCTCTTTTAGTTGATGAAGTCAGACTTTTTTGCAGAGACATCACTGAACTTAGTGCCAAACTTGATGATGTCAAGAAGGGGGAAGAAGAGTAAGAAAAGCATCTTTTATCCAAAGCCAAAGGAAAAGTTTTGACAGAGCCAATTTCTAAGACTGACAATAAGCATTGGCGCTCCATGTTTGAAGAGTTAGTAAGCATAAAGAAGATGCTCACAAAGAAGCGAAAGCAAAGATACTACCAAGGCATGCACAGGCTTCCGGAATTGATGTAGAAGTTTTAGAAGGTATGGGTTTTAATCCATACGTGGCACCGCTGAGAAGACCTCTCGATTGGAAACCTTTCGACGACTGAATGCGTGACATTTTCCATGATCATATTAGAACGCTAGGGATCCCTGCAAGGGATTGGGTGGAAAGGTTACTTAAGCTGAATTGTAATGCTAAGAATCGAAGCGATTACTATGATGAAGTCTATCACACAACAATGATAGACATCGACTGAGTTCTCCTAGATCAAGCGAATGAAATCTATCAAGAAGAGGCTTCGAAGAAGCGACAAAGAAAATGATTCCATGGTTTATATTTTACTTCTTTGTGTATGATGTCGCTCGTTATCTTTTTCAGTAACAATCATTGTATGTTTTTAAATTCCATATATTATGAATGAATGATTGAACGCTAAAACACCTTATTGAGGCTAATCTAACATTAGCAAACTTATCTAACTTTCTAAAGATAATTTATCATTATTTTGGGCTTTTCTTTAAACTCTTAATCTATAAAAGAGTTGTAAGAGTTAAGGTCTTGACATTATCTAAAAGGGAGAAATTATTAGGAAATTTCATGTTAAATGTTTTGATGATGACAAGATAAGATTTTATGTTAGACCCCAAAAATAATGTAAGTTTATATTTTCATAGAACTATTGTATAAGCATTGGAAAGTTTGTAATTTTATTAGGCTTGTAATTTTTATCTTTGTAGATTTTAGACTAAATATTTTATAACAAGTCGCTAATAGAATTCTAGCTAAGTCTATTAGAGATGAAGTTGAAGATCAGCGTCTAAAGTCAAGTAAAGATGAAGTATTTCTTAGCGTCTGTCAAACGCTAAAGGACTGTTTCAGGATTTATGAATCAAGCGCTCAAAGACTCAAGCGATCAAGGATCAGATTGACCTGATATAAATTCTCAAGTTATGAAGGACTTAAATGCAATCATCAATGGACATCTATTTCCAATGGGAAATAAATTCAAATACATTAAATGTCTGATTAATGCATTAAATATGATAAGCCATTATGACTTGTGGACAAGCCACCTTTTGACTAGACTGTCAGATTTTAAAGTTCAAAACCTGCTCCTGTCTAATCGGAACCAGCAGAATTTCAGGAATGTCAGAAAGAGAGTGTTGAACGCGCTGCGTGAGATACACACACTCACATGTGTCCAACAGACAAATCCCAAGAATCCTTATAAATAGTACCCTTCAGCAAACCCTAAAAATATCCGTATATACACAAGAAAAAGGTCAAAACATTGCTAAAATTACTTGAAAGAAAAGTTTACAAACTCCATAGCCAAAATCCTTCAAGCTTTTCATAATACATTCCAAAGACAGTCATAGATATCTCAAACCTATTCATAGAAGAACCCTAAATTCCTTTTGAGATATCCCAAGTTGTTTGAACTTTACAACATCAAACAAACCCGTGACAAAACCCTCAACATCTTTCATCTGAGTGAGAAAGTTTTTTGATTCTACAAGCAACATTTCTGTGTGAGGGAAGCTTGTTGAAGAAGGTCTATATTGGAGTTGAAGTCTGTGTGATCAAGGAGCTCAAGATTGTCTTTTCTTTCATCCATTTTGTAGAAGTCTCTGTGTGACTCTTCGATAATCAATCTAGTGAATTCCTGGAAGTGCAAAGGAGAAGAAGAACGTAGCTGGGATTACATCACCCAGTGAACCTTATAATATCTTGTGTTACTTACTGTGTTATTGCTTTACTTTACATTTTCATATTATATCTTGGAAAAGCATTAAATAGTTAAGTGACTAATTCAAGTTCAAAAGAACGCTAAGCTATAAAATCATTTCCGCTGTGCTATCCCTAATTAAGCGATTGAAACATTACCTTACTTTGGTAATCGTTGAAATCACTAAGTCTAAGTTATCTATTCTTAAGCGCCCGACCTAGCGCTAAGCCTTTCAAGCGTTCAAATTCTTCAAAGCAATACGAAAGTTTTTAAATTCGAAAAAGACTTAAGGGTCTATTCACCCCCCCCCCTTTCTAACCCTTTTGTATGCCACTTGGGACCATGAAAAACCTTTATTCTATAAATAGAAACATCAAACGTTTTGTACAAATAACTTATCTAAGCCCTTCTCAATCAAATTTTCTTATAGGCATTGAGGGCATATACCAAACACATTGTGGCCCTACAAGCCGACTTCCTTGAGGATGAGTTCATCTTGGAAGGGGGCAGAGGTAGAAAGATTGTTCTAGAAGAATAAAATGAAACTCCCTCTGAAACATTTGTCCAAGAACCAAGGCCTGACCCAATAATAGCACAACCACCACGTAGATCTGGTAGAATAATACATGAACCTGAGAGCTTTACACTGGTAGTACAAGAAAGTCATGAAGATGATCCTTGTACCTATGATCAAGCGATGATGGATGTCAATGCTTCAAGATGGCAATAAGCAATAAAAACATAGATGGATTTTATGCAATTGAACCAAGTCTGGACTTTTGGTAGATCATCCTAAAGGTATCAAACCTATATGATGCAAATGGATCTACAAAAGAAAGATCGATAGCGATTGCAAGGTTGACACCTTTAAAGTCAGGCTCGTAGTAAAAGGCTATAATAAAAGACAAGGAATTGACTATCAAGAGACCTTTTCACCTATGGCCATGATAAAGTCCATCCAAATACTGTTATCCATAGTTGCATACTTAGATTATGAGATATGGCAGATGGATGTCAAAACTGCTTTTCTAAATGGATTCCTAGAAGACGACATCTATATGGAACAACCAAAAGGTTTTGTATCCAAGACCAATATCCATAAAGTATGTAAACTTGAGAGGTCCATATATGGTCTCAGGTAAGCATCTAGAAGCTGGAATTTTCATTTTGATGAAGTAGTAAAGGGATATAGCTTCATTATGAACGAATATGAACCATGTGTCTACAAGAAGACTAGTGGGAGCAAGATCTCGTTCTTAGTACTATATGAGATGACATTCTACTTATAGGAAATGACGTGGGAATTCTCACCACTGTCAAGAAATGGATTTCGAGTACATTTTCCATAAAAGACTTGGGAGAAGCGGTGTACATTCTAGGAATTCGTATCCATAGAGATAGAACAAATATAATGATCAGTCTTTCCCAAGTTCTTTAATTAGAAATGTCCTAAAGAGATTTAGGATGGATAATTCTAAGAAAGAATTCCTTCCCATGAGACATGGAGTACACACTTATCTAAATCTATGTGTCCTCAAAATGAGGAAGATAGAAAGGAGATGAGTAATGTACCCTATGCTTCTGCAATAGATAGCCCGATGTATGCAATGTTGTGTACTAGACCTAACCTTGCTTATGCTATAAGCGTGGTGAGTCAATTTCAATCAAACTCGGGAAAGGAACATTGGATAGCTGTGAAGAATATCCTAAAGTATCTTAAAAGAACTATGGATATCATTCTCGGCTATAGAGGTGGAGATTTGAAGATGGAAGGTTACACAGATTCAGACTTTCAGTCTGATGTAGATGACCAAAAATCCACATCAAGGTTTGTGTTCACGCTTAATGATGGGACGGTGTCTTGGAAAAGTTACAAGCAAAGCACAAACTACTGATTCCACCACTGAAGCAGAATACTTGTATACCCATGGATATATATTGTATTTCAAGCTTCATTGAGTAATTGCATGTCAAATTTAATAAGTTTCTAAAAAGTATTTAGGACATGCATGATTGTTTTGTCATGAAAATAAAATGAGCTCAATTTCAGTTTTTGCATGTGTGTTCTACAATGTATTTGAAGATCCAATTGAATGAAATTTGAAGCCAAACTATTTTTCAATAAACTTTGTTGTGTATATAGAAAAATCGTGGAGTTTGGAAATATTTGGAGTTTTGGTGAATTTTATAAAAATTGGCAAACCACTGCTGCCAGGGAATTACTTATTTACAGATATGCTTTGTTATAAGCTGAAATTTTTGTATCTACAGATTTTATTTGGCTTCCAAAATATTTCTGATCCATTTTGAGTGTCTTGTGAGCATGTCCTATAAATGTTGGAGCTTTCTGATGAACAGGAGATTTTATACAAATTTTTGAAGTGTATCCTGCCTGTGTAAAAACAGCTTCTGCTTGGCTGGGTTTTGGTGGATGAAACACCTACTTACAAATCTAGTTTACCTTTGAAACTTTTACCTGAACTTTTTCAGTAAGTCTTGGGTGTTTCTGAAAAATTTCAAAAGTAAAATCATGTTCTATGAATTTTAATAAATTTTAAACCAAAACCGCGCAGATTTATTTTCTTAGTGTTTTGTCAATCTTTGAATATAATGAAGTTAAGCATAGTTTGGGATAATAATATTTTGTGCATGTTCATGTAGTTCATAGGACCGCATAGGCTTTTTCGAGTAGATTATTAAGACGAGTGTTAGAGAATAGGATTTCTAATATAATCCTTGGATTAACAGGTGGTGTTAGTAAACCGCTCGAGGACGACGCTGAATAACTTGGAAGTTAGTGTGAGTTGCCTCTCAAAATTATAGTTATATGTCTTTCAAAACTGGAAGGAATACGTCATATATATATATATATATATATATATATATATTTCTATGTACTTTCAACATGCTTTGAATACGTGACATGAAAATGGGTTTCAACACTTTCGAATCAAATTCAGAAATCATTTTACATTCACGAATTCTTGGCACCAACTATTACCTGCATGAATGTTTTCAAACACGTATCTTGCAAAAGTAATTTTTCAGGCATGTTTTGTGAAAATGAATTCGAGGAAAACATTCTTTTAAGGAAATTCTGAAAACTATTTGTTCGATTAAATATTTCATCGTGAGCTAAAATGCTTCATTGCATCATTCGTGACATACGTGATTGCATATTTATTTCAGATGCATAATTTATACAAGAATGATTTCGAAATAAACATCGGTTTTCTGATTTTTGTGAAATTACTCCATCATTGGTCTTGTTTCGTGATCATTTGTCGTGATGGTGTTCTTGTGACGTGTTGCATCTGACGTGGTTGTGTTGGGCCCAAGGTCGGGCGATGGATAGGGCTGGGTTCGGCCGGTCAAGCATGGGCTTGCGGTCTTAAACAGTTCTCGCTATTCACGTCCAGATCCATGCACCTAGGACGGAGTGCTCTGAGGGTGCATGGGTCATTTATCGTGTGGCATACTCCGGATATGACCAAATCGGGCATCGCGAGCCTGCGTGGGGAGGTATAAGGTGATGGCTTTTAAGCCGCGTGTTCAAGGGTGATAAGGAAGAAGCAGCGGGACCCAAAGTGCTATGGGTAAATCATCGGACGCGATGGTATTTCTAACATGGCCCCCTACTGCTTAAGCGTGACGTGTATATGTCACTTAAACATGTCTTGTACGTGATACTTGCATTGAACTACATGCCTTTTAAAATGCATGTTTTGAAACTTAAATATCATGCCACCAATTGTTCCAGCTTTATCATGAACGTAATTTTTTCCAAGCATGTTTTCAATGATATTTGACAAAACCTTATCGTGCATATACTAAGACCTTTGTCTCATACTAGCTATTGCTTAATTGTTACTATGATCACAAATTGCTTTTCTTATTTAGGATTTCAATGATCCTTTGAAAATCAACAAAAGAAAAACTATTATTGTTTTTCCCTCACTAATTTATCATTTGGGTCTAAAAACTATTTTAAGCAACTTGCACACAAACACTGGCACTCACTAAGCCTTTGCTTACGTATTTTGTTTCATTCCTTCCTTCCAGCTGTAGGTGAGTTGAGCAGTGAGACTAGCTTGGAGGATAACATGAATAGACATAGACAATCCAAGAAGTAAAAAAATTGTTAGTTTTAGTTTAGGATATTAAGTTACTTCATGATGCGGTTGACAGTTTCAGGACTAGGACCCTAAGATACATTGATAAAATTGGGTCCATGTTTTGAATTAGAACTACAGCTACGATAGACTTATGTATTCAAGTTGGGTCTTTTATGACCAAATTTTGGGGCGTGACCGGTCGTCCCATTGGACTCGTACTGCTATAGTGTGGACACCCGGTTCCTCTTATAGCAGGTAACCATAATACCTATCAAGTTGTTGTGTTACTCTACCAGATCTTCGTAATGTTGGTTATGTTTCATCAGGTTCAGTGTGTGTTTCTTGAACAGTCGTCTCCCTAGATGCTTCATCTTGCTCATTAAGAACAATCTTTCAATTTGCACCACCTTCTTGAATGAATTCCTCTTCAAGAACGTGTGCCTGCAGTTCAACAATGATCCTTTGATCATCTTGCATGTAGAATAGGTATCCCATTGAATCCTCTGGGAAACCGACGAAACATCCTTGAAGGGACCTCACTTCCAATTTCTTTGCCTTCATCTTCTTGAGGTAGGCAGGGCATCCCCAAACTCTAAGGTACTTAAGGTTTGCTTTCCTATTTCTCCATATCTCATATGGATTTTTAAGAACGGACTTGGAAGGACATTTGTTCAAGACATGAGCAGCCATAAGGAGTGCATGGGCCCATAAGAAAATGGGTAAATCAGTGTAGCTGAGCATGGATCGAACCATATCTAATAGCGTTCGATTCGTTTGCTCTGCCACCACATTTAATTATGGAGTTGCTGGTGGTGTGAGTTGTAATATTATCCCATGTTCCTTTAGGAACTGACCAAACTCGTCACTCATATATTCAACTCCATGATCCGATCGTAGTGTCTTTATATGATGACCAGTTTGATTTTCCACTAAATCCTTCAATTCTTTGAACTTATCAAATGATTTAGACTTAAGTTTCATTAGATACACTATACCATATCTTGAATGATCGTTAGTGTTGGTCCAAAGTGGCATACGAAAGGGTCTAGAAGGGGGGAGGAGGGTTTGAATAGACCCTTAAGTCTTTTTCGACTTCAAAAATTTCGTATTAAAAAGATTTGGACGCTTGAAGTGTCTAACACTTGACTTAAGCGTTCACTTAAAATCTAGGCGATTTGGTGAAGCGTCTAACGAAGACTGTTTTTAGAAAGTTAACTTAGACTTCAAGATTTGAATACTATAACCAAATAGGATTAAGCGTTCAATTCTTTAATCAGTGTTAGCACAGCGAAATGATTTTTGTAGTCTTCTTTTTAAAAGCTTTAGCGTCACAGAAAGTGTATTTTGTTGCTTAGCGTTTGATTAAGTTTTGCTTGATCATTTTATGATATGACAATATGAAAAACTGAATGTAAAGTAAAGAACACAATATTTGTAAGGTTCGATGGGTGTAATCCCAACTACGTCCTTCTTCTCCTTGAACACTTGGAGGGAATCCACTAAAATGATTCTCAAAGAATCACACAAAATCTTCTACAAATTAGGGAGAGATAGATGTCGATGACTTGAGCTCCTTGATCACACAGATTTCTGCTCCAAATCACTTCAATCCCCTTGCTTCTTTCACCTAGAAATACGGCAAGTATCCAACTTCGACTTCACACAGATCGCGAGGCTTGGATATGGGATTTTCTAAAAGGCATTCTTGGAAAAAGTATCCGTTTGACACATGCACGAGCGCGTGTCTCTCACTTCCGCGAGTGAACAATTTTTGTCCTTTTTCCTGAAAATCTGTTGCACAAAAGTTGGTGCTGCAGTCTTTGAATAGTTACAGTCCAATAGGGTGGCTTTTCCGTACGTCTGAAAGTGCTTATCACATTTAATGCTCTTATCATCACTTAATACATTGAGGATATTTGCATTAAACTCGTTCTGGACTTAGAAATAAATTCAAGTGAAATAAGTCATTGATAGACGCTTATTCAACCTTGAATCACTTCTATCCTATAAGGTGACGTTTGGTGTAGCTGGTCATTCTAGACGCTTGGAATCTTCATCTTTACTCAGACTTCAGGCGCTTGATTCTTCAAACTTTACTTCTGATAAACTCACTCAGAACATATCAGACGCTCAGTCTAAGACAACTTAACTTAACAATCTAGAATAAAAATAAAACAAAGCCTATTACAAAGCTGAAAACAAACTTACATATTTTGGGGTCTAACAAAAAGTCCTAATTGTCATCATCAAAACATCTAACATGAAATTCCTAACAATTAGTGAGAGTAATGAAATAGTGAAAACATCCACGTGCTATTTCTCCAAATGGTCCATAAACGTCGGTATGCACAAGTCCTAATACTTCAGTGGCTCTTTTAAAAATTCCGGTGAAGGGAGATCTAACCATTTTGCCTTTGAGGCAAGATTCACAAGTTACATAGGGATCCGATCCCAATGGTTCAATTAAGCCATCTTTCTCCATTTTGTGTATCTTTTGCTCATCAGCATGGACTAGTCTTATATGCCAGTTTAAGCTTAGGTTAGCACTTTGCCTACCATGCTTCTTTGAGATAACATTTGCAACACACTCATTTTGCATATTTAAATAATAGAGGCCATTGACTAATGTAGCAGTGCCAATATTATTATTACGAAATAAAATGTTGCAATTACTGTCAATGAAATTAAAAACATAACCATTCCTAACCAACATAGGAATAGATATAATGTTCTTAAGCCTATTGGGAAAAACTAAAACATCCTCTAAAATTAAAACATGTCCAGATGATAAACATAAAGAAGTTGATCCAATGCGAGAAGCCGCGACACTCTGCCCGCTGCCTACATTGATCAGCACCTCTCCATGCTCCAACTTACTACTTCGCTGAAGATCTTGATTCATTACACAAACGTGAGCATTAGCTCCAGAATCAAGTATCCAGGAAGTGGAAAATACAGTTATAGAACAATTGGTTTCTAAGACAAATAGTTCCATACCTGGTGAATGGTTGCGATTAGGGCATTCCCTTCTCCAGTGGCCCAGCTCACCACAAAAGAGACACCTGCTCAATTCTCTAAGCACTTCCTTACACTTCTTGTTCTTTCCTTTCTTATTTCCTATTTCTCTTCGAGCCTTCAGGGGTGCTTCAATTTTTCCCTTTCCCTTCCCGTATTTGTAGACATCCAATGGTACACTTTTAGGATTGGAAATTTTATTCCCTTTTCTATTTCTCCTTATTTGTCTTTGAATGAGTTCGAGTTTGGTTGTGAGCCCAACTAAGAAACCCTCAATATCGTTCATTTCAAAATTCATGACGAAGTAGTAAAAGGAATCAGGAAGCGATTGCAGTATGAGGTCAACTTGAATGTGAAGATCCATGTAGTAGTCCAGAGCCTTTAGTTTTTCAATTAAAGTCATCATTTTTAGCACATGATCTCCCACATTCTCATTTTCCTTCATTCTAGTTCTGAAGAGTTCCTTCTATATCAAATACCGAATGTTTTTACCTTTCTCTCCAAACATTGAGTCTAGATGGAGTAGTATGTCTCGTGCATTCTCCATCTTCTCATGAGAGCTTTGAAGCTCACTGCACATAGAGGTTAACATGTATCCTCTAGCTTGATGATTGTCACAAACCCAGTCCATGTAGGAAATTCGAGCCCTTTCATCTTCCCATATGCTTGGTACAGGAGGACGTCTGAGTTCTAGTACATATTCAATCGACTCACTACTTAGGACCATCCTCAAGTTTGTGAGCCATTCTATGTAGTTTGGTCCAATCAAAGTGTATCTCTTTATAAGATCGGATAAGGGTTTAGGTGACATGATGAGAGAGATAATAAGAAAATAACTGCATAAAAGTAAAAGACTTATTAGTTTTTATGTAATTGTTGTTCCAAATTAATTTTGAGGGCTTTGAAAATAAATTTGGCTCCCACTACATTTTTCGAAAAATCTACACTCCCACTATGGAATTCGAAAGTTATCGTTGGAAGGCTTCGTAGTGGTAGTTGAGTTCTTTAACTAGATTAATAAGTTGCAACCTTTTGCTGGTATTTGGCCTAATTAATCAATTAAAGTGATGTCCACATCAACCCACCAAATGGATGATTCAAAGTGTTTGTCCATTATTCATCAAATCTCAATCTATTATCGATAATATTGATTTATGAATAATTTAAGTTCAACCCACTGACTTTCTATCAGTCTAACAATTGAATTTTACCTTGCAACCTTTTGCTGGTATTTGGGGTAAATTTGTTCTCGACCAACGGAATTACATGCACTTTGGAAAATATAAAGTATACTTCAATATATAACCCCCCATTGCTTAGGGACGTTGTTATATATTAAGTATCAATTTAATTTCTCCTAATTTCAGTGGAGGACAGGATACCTAGTACCCTTTACTAACTTAATATATTAAATGTGGGAGAATTTGAATTATTAATTAGGTCTCAATTTGCACATTAATCCATTTCACATCATACATATAAACATGGATCAATAAATCAATAGCAATCCTAGAAAACTAGCAACACATGATTCCTGCACTATATTTCCTAGATTGAAACAAGCTAATGTTTCAATCATAAAATAAAAAGAAACTATACTAAAGCTTCCAAAGCTCCTTCTTGAATCTCCTCGGCTCGACTTGAATTTCTCCATCGGGCCTATTTCTATTTCTAACTATATTACATTTTATCATAAGCCACCTATACAAAATTTATCTAGAAAGAAATAAAAAAAGAGGCTCAAAATGACCTTTACAACTCATAAAAAGAAATACAAATTAAAATGAGCCTAAGTCCATGAATCACGTCTTCCATCACATAACATGTCAACATTATATCACATAATACACGGAAAAACATATATGTTAATTTCTAATTAAATTCCAAATTAATCATTGTCATTCATATTCTCGAGGAAGTTATATTATTTAATTCCAATTGAAAGTTCAATTTTAATGAGCTACTAAGAAATCTTTCATTAAAATCTAATTTTAATAAAAATTAATCTCTAAGCCCATAATAATTAATTCACAATGGAAGTAACCCATTTTAATTCAAAGTCTAACTTTAATTAACATTAGATTAATTGGAAATAAAACAAACTTATTAAATAATTAATATTATTTATTTTGCATTAAAATCTAATTTTAACCAAAACTAAATATATATATATATATTTAATAATTGACCGGGTCGACCCATTGGTGAACCGGGTCGGTCAATTGCAGCCCGTGTGTTAAAAAACACACTGGTGGGCTCGCCCATGCATCTCATTGTACGGCAGCCTAGTTGTTGGCAATTGGGCTCGCATAGGCGAGCCCAATCCTGGGCGATGGGCTGCGATGTGCAGCCCATCCCCTTTGCTTGTCGGCAATTGGACTCGCACAGGCGAGCCCAATCGCTGCCAGCGCCCGTCGCCACCGCGGCGACGGTCGGAGCCAAAATCTGCAATTTTTATTTTCATCACAATTAAAATTACATAAAATCCAATTTTAATTAAATTCTAACGAACAAAAAATAAACATAATCCTCAAGAACATGAAAAATATGAAATCTACATCTCTAATCATGCATCAATCAAAATACTGTGAAACATGCTTCTCTAACACATAATCACACGTAAATTACATACGACGAACCCCATGGATTTGGCTCTGATACCACTGTTGGGGAAAAATCACCAAACGCAGCGAAAAACAAAATAAAATTTTTCATGGTTTTTCCCCATAACGGGATGAATCCCGGCGGTTAATTCAGAAGTATGTACGATACGGTAAAACTAACGTTACCCGTTGTAGCGAAGTGGTTGACTATTTCCACGAATTTAAATTCTTCAATTCTTCGCGATAAATCTCTGGCTAAATAAATCTTGATCCGAGCAGTCCAATTGTTCAGCCTCTAAATCGTCTCGCCGGAAAAACTTGATGGAAAAATCTCCTCTTCCTTGGTATATGAGATCGACGACTAGACGTGGAGAGAGGGAGAGGAATTTTTCTTGTGGCTTAAGTCAAAGTGAACTCTTAACCTAGGTATTAACTAGAGTGATATATTTATATCACTTAAGTTAATAACTTGGGCTCATTTAAGTGAACTTTTGACCTAAAGTATCAGGCTGAAGATGCACTCATGACGTCAAGTCTATCACTAGAGTAGTTAGACCCAATTCACCCGTTGGTGAGATCGACCTGAAATGCGACTTGATGGGCAAGTGGTAGTCTTAGCTGATAACTAATATAGGATTTGTTATCTTATAAGTGAATGAGAAAGTATCCTATGTGATTATAGATAATAGAGATCAAAGCCTTTGGCCAAAGCAAAAGAGACGATTGTGCAAGGCACTAAATCGAACTCAATGATCTCATATTATTATAATTAATACATATAGTCCAGTCTACTGAGTTTGACATAACCATGACTCTCACTTGACTGGCACACGTGAACAAATGGTTTATACTTATACAGGATTTACGATTGGAAGGTTGTGAAATGATCCAATCATTCGATTTCGTTTGAGCTACGAAGTTGGCCACGTGACTGGCTAAGTGTTACCACTTCCTTTGGATTTCTCTCATTGCCAAACGAATGAACCTAAAGATCGCGCTAAAGGATTGATAAAGAAAAATAAAAGGATTTCCTATTTTATTTTGGGAGATTTAATTTATGGGAAATTAATAATTAATTAATTGCTCATTAGATGAGATAATTAATTGTAAAGACAAGGTTAATTATTAATTAATTTCTCAAGAAAATAAATTAATTTATCTAATTAATTTAGTTATTTAATTAATTGATTTATTTATGGATACAATAAATTAATAATTGAATAGATAATTAATCAAAACAAAAGACGAGCTGGGCCGTGTAAGGGCATCCATTTGGATGCCTCCTAGGGCTAAGTTGGGCGTCCCACTTGGATGCCCAACATGGACTCTATTATCTTATCTTGGTCAATAAGTCAAGTGATATTAAAAGGACTTTTGACCTAGATGAGTTAAGAAGTTTTCATACAAATCTCCTAGAAAGAAAAAAGAAAAACTCCTCCTCCCTCACACACACTAATCTTCGGTCAAGGTGAAAGAAAAAGGATTTTTCGTCAAATCAATCCGCGTGATTATTTAAAGGCAATGTACTTTCGTTGTTCGGATCAAGAATTCAAGAAAGCTTCAAGGGATTCATGAAGATTGGATTGCACGAGATTTGAGAGTTGAAGCCTTAAAGTACTCAAATTTTGAAGGAGGAATTAGTTCTCCAACCACTTCGTTTCAACGGGTAAGTTATTATTCGTTGTTGTGTTTATAAAATTCAATATGCAAATCGAGAAAATCACTTTAGGATTTATTTTAAAACCTTCCGCTGCGCGAGTTTTTGCGTAACCCAACAGTGGTATCAGAGCCAATCTTTGATCTGCATATTTGACACAATTACGTGATTTTTGATGTGCATATTATTTGTTTTGAAGCATGCGTATATGTGTTCTTAAATCTGCGTTTTAATTGTTTTTAGAGCCTAGAATTTGATTTTTCATGCAATAGATAATCTAAATAATTTATGATATGAGAAAAAAATCAAGAAACGAGAAAAAACGGAGCCCGAAGGCCCCGAGTGAACAGCACATAACGCTCAGCGTTGTATGCTAACACGACGCTGTGTGATGACACGGCGCTAGGTGTGGCGCTGAAATGGGTCACAGACCTGGATCAAAAAATGGGCTATGATTTGGGTCCAAATTAGTATTTGGGTTTTGATAAATTTAATTATCTGGGTGTATCAAAGGGATGATGACCTAAAATAATTGAAATTAAGCCCAATTGTAAAATTATTTAATTTTGACTTATTAATTGGTTTTGACTTAATTTAATTAATTCCAAATGGGCAAATGGGTTGGTGATTGTATATAAATTAAAACTAGCCCAAATAGAAATTAATAACACGTGCATGTTTTTCTAATTAATTAATTTTAGGCCCAATTAATTCAATCCAAGTGGGCCAAAAGGATGGTGACTTGGGTTTCATGAAATCGAGCCCAATAAGATTATTAGAATTAAAATATTTAATTAGAATAATTAATTATTTTTCTTGGAGATTAATAATTAATTTATGGATTAAATATTATTATTTTTTCCTCAACTTGGAAGTTACTTAGATATTTTGAATAAGGAATATAAATTATTTTTCTTGGATGATTATAATTAATTCTTTAATCGAATAAAAGTCTTTCCAATTAATGATGGCTTTAAATCATAATAAAATAAGATCTATATTTTATGTATTCATTTTAGTTGGACTAATATTATTTTAATTAAAGGTAGATATACTTAATTTATAATTTGTGTATCTAAGTCATCTAATAGGACTAGATTGATTTTAATTGAAATAAAGAATATATATATATATATTAGGAATTTTATAAAAGACTTTTTAGTTGGACTAAAATTTTAAATAATCAACATAAGTGTTTTTAATATTGCGACGTGTATTAAGTGTTACGAGCTGTCTTATGTGATGGAGACACCAATCATGGACTTAGGTTTTATTCAATTTATTACCTTTCTTTTAGGTGTTGTAAGCCGAAATGAGGCTTGTTAGGAAATTTCATGTTAAATGTTTTGATGATGACAAGATAGGATTTTATGTTAGACCCCAAAAGAATGTAACTTTATGTTCTCATAGAACAATTGTATAAACGTTTGAAAGTTTGTAATTTTGTTAGGCTTGTAATTTTTATCTTTGTAGATTTTAGACTATGTATTTCATACCGAATCAGCAATAGAATTCTAGGTGAGTCTATAAGACCGAAGTTGAAGATCAGCGTCTGAAGTCAATTAAGATTAAGAAGATTGTTCTTAGCGTCTGTCAAACGCAAGACTGTTTCAGGTTGTTGTGAATCAAGCGCTCAAAGCACTCAAGCGATAAGGATCAGATTCACCTGATATAATTCTCAAGTCATGAAGGACTTAAATCCAATCATCAATGGACATTCCAACGGGAAATAAATTCAAATGCATTAAATGCCTGATAAGTGCATTAAATATGATTAGGCATTATGACTTGTGGATAAGCCATGTTAGGAATCTCATGTTAGATGTTTTGATGATGACAAGATAGGATTTTATGTTAGACCCCAAATATAATGTAAGTTTCTGTGTTTCATAGATCATGTATAAGCGTTCGAAAGTTTGTAATTTTGATTAGGATTGTAATGTTATCTTTTAGATTTTAGATAAGTATTAGACCACCGAATTGCTAATAGAATTCTTTCAAGTGAGGGTTTGCTTAGATGGAGA
>CM033393.1:17379234-17680724 GCA_019426215.1 Buddleja alternifolia
GCTCCTGTTTCTGAAGAGCCTGAGACTGTTGAGCCAAGCGCTCAAAGTTATTGCTGATGGAGGACAAGTTCTCAGGGTAAGTTTATTTCTTCCCAGAGCATTTCTATTCCTACATCTGTAGAAGATCCTGCTCTTATAGAGGATAGTTCATGTGTACAGCTTTAGTTCCAGCTGTTGCTAAAGCGTCAACAAATGTCCACCTAGATGTTGAGTTGACAGAAGTTGTGGCTATTGCCAAAGACATTGCTGCAGAAGCTGTTGAAATTGAAACTGAGGAACCTGCTTCCAAAGAGGTTCAAACATCAATCCTGTTCCAGCTATAACAGAGGCACGCTCAGAAGGTCAGAGCGTTGTTGAAGACGTTACAAAGCCAAGACACTTCTTCCAACTGGACACGCTGAAGACGATTGATCATTCAATCAACTACATGCCCCCAGCGCTCAAAGAAGATTCATTCCTGCAGACTATAATGAAGAAAGATATATTGCTGCTGAGAATGAGATTGCCCTGCTGATTGATATCGACAGTAAAATAGGGATATAGTGTTTAACACTGAGATGACCGAAATTGAGAGGAAGTACTATATGGCCATTCAACTACAAAAAAACTCCTGGTCAAATACCATCCTCTCTCATTCTTCAACAAGACAGACAAGGAGGAACAACTCCTAGATGTGATGTGGATCTGGCGTATTACCTCGACTATGGCCACAGCAAGCCTACAAGTTTTTCTCTCAAAGACTACAATATTCGTGTGTATGAGCCACTTCGCCCTAGCTTTCTCAATCCATCAGAGGCAGTCTTGAACCGAGAACGCTACACACACTTTCCTCATATTACCAATAGTCCTGAAAATCTAACTTTGGTCAATCCACTTCGCCTATGGAAAAATAAAGCAGTTCATGTCGGTGAGCGTCTCGAATCTCTCACAGATCTGATCCAGACTGAAGCTGATGCATATTTTCATAGCGTCTGGAATGCTAACCATCAGGCGATAGATATCGCTTTGAATCTATCAGAGATATTCACCATAAAGGCATTAGAACTATTGTCAACGCTGGCACAGACTACTGTATGAACGAAGTCAATTGGGTTAAAGCGTATATGGGTCATTAATATACATTCATAGAAGTAGTTAAGGTCCCCATTATTTGGCATAGGCATGCATGACAAGAAGCGTCATTTCGCCAAGTATTGCCTGAAGAAGTGTCAACAGAGAGTTGGACCTGTTCTCAAGCTCCCACTAATTAGACATCAAATTGAGCAATGTCTGCGTCAAGAGCTTCACAGATTGTCCGTTACTCCTCTACATTTCAACGCTCAAGAGTCTACCAGTGGCAGTACTCAAATTACTAGCTTGAATTTCGCTCCCAGCCACTGCGAAGATAACTTTAATTTAATGGTGAAGATTATGACTCCATTATCTCATTTCAACAAAATCTTCACTGCCAATCTCAGACAATGGAACAGCTCAGTCATCAATTCATTTCGAGGATATCCATTGCTCCCTTCTATCCGCAAAGAGGTACTCAGTCATTATGAATTTGTCCTCTCACTGCTAGAAAGAAATCAGGGACTAGCTCAAGTGATCCATCCATATTTAGAAGAGTACTATGCTGCTTACGTGCCTGAAGATCAGCGTCTCAAGTCTCTTCCCTCTGACTGCTTGATTGGATTTTCTAAAAATTACTCCCCAGATTCCGTTTTCTCCCTCTGTCAAACGCCGTCCAAAGTCTTTCCGCATCATGTGCTTGATATCATTGGTCCCATGCACATCAGGGCCATTAATAGTCCCCTTCGCACATTCATTTTCGGTACTTGCTTTTCAAGAACCAGATCTCTGAACTTTTGGAAGCTGCGCCCACTTCTTATGCCGATTTAGCAAATTGGAACTTCCAATTCGATGACTTTTGCCAAACAGAGTCAGCGCTTGAGGAAGCGCCTGCTATGTTAGTTGAAGCGTTTCCTTCTGAAGTTGCAAGTATTCCAGCGTCTGCTGAAGAACCAGTTCAAGCGTCTCAACCAGAGGATATTCCTGACGCTCCTGAACTCCTTACTGATGATATTGCTGAGGACCTTTCTCTCGACATACGAGGTACTATCTTCGATCCAGCGTATCAAGTTCCCATTGACTCTCTCAAACACTCATTCAGGCTCAAGCGACCGGCTCCTCAAGCGGTTTAATTAGATGCGAGTCAATCTTTTGGTCCTTTGCTCAAATCCATTTTGGAGGATATCAGTGCTCGTGCTAATCAGAACAAAGAATCTCTCCACTGGATTAAAGAAGATTTAGCAAAGATTGAGTCTCATGTTATGAGCGCTCAAATTGCTCATATGCGTAGTTCAGCTCAAGCGGCTGTTGGTGAGTGCAAACAAGTTTTTCAAGAAATGCATGATGCTACTCACGCCAACCAAATTTCCATAAAAGAAGAGTTTGAAAAGTGCCTCGATACCCTAGAGACATCTCTGAATGATGCTACCAGTGCCAAGCTCCTCGCATTGCAGGAACGCTTCGACAAGCATTTGGACGACATCACAGACTCTATGTCTCAGATTGCTCATCAAGTAAGTTTACTTACGGAACATTTTCTAAAGTCTGATGATGGCAATAAGGGGGAAGAGAAGAAGAAAGGAGAAAAGAGGATAGCATCTAGTTCAAGATCTCAAGAGCTCCTGCCTCCTAAGCATCAAGTTTAACCTTCTCCTTCTGCACTAAGTCTCCCTGCTTGGATAACTGCTGTTGGAGTAAGTGATTCTACTGGAGCGCCTAGTAGAACGCTAATAGAACCTGCACAAGCATTATATCCAAATCTACCAATACCTTCTCGGGCACTGCTTGAACAGTTTGACATCCCTCTTCAAAGAGCATCTATTCCAGAACCTTCAGATCCAAGAATTTAGCTGAAGAGAGGCAGAAGTCTGACTTCATCTGAACTTTCAGAATTTTCCTAAGGTATATTGGTATTGACCCAACTGATTGGGATAAACACTTTACTGCTTTTAAGAAGAGACAACAAGAAGAAAATAAGTTTATAATCAACAAAGATCATGAAGGGATGATGACCTTGGAAGATAATCTGACTGAAGCTATCCGAGCTGAAATGCCCAAGCGATACAAAGTTAGATCAAATCATTAAAGCTTTTTGATGTGCATTATCTATATTCTTGTCTCTTATATTTTGTTTGTTTAGTTGTAAAAATGCTTGTAATCTTTGATATATATAAAATGTATTTTTCAGCTGAAACATCTCGTTGAAGCGTAACTAACTTTAACTAACCTTATCTAATCAAAATTAACTTTTATTTTGACTGTCTAACTCTTGAACTATAAAAGAGTAAGTATTGCCATTATCAAATACAGGGAATTTGTTAGGAATTTCATGTTAGATGTTTTGATGATGACAATTAGGACTTTTTGTTAGACCCCAAAATATGTAAGTTTGTTTTCAGCTTTGAAGCGTTAGATTTGTAATAGACTTTGTTTTATTTTTGTTCTAGATTGTTAGGTTAAGTTGTCTTAGACTGAGCGTCTGATATGTTATAAGTGAGTTTATCAGAAGTAAAGTTTGAAAACTCAAGCGCCTGAAGTCTGAATAAAGATGAAGATTCCAAGCGTCTAGAATGACCAGCTACACCAAGCGTCACCTTATAGGATAGAAGTAATTCAAGGTTGAATAAGCGTCTATCAATGACTGATTTCACCTGAATTTATTTCTAAGTCCAGAAGGAGTTTAATGCAAATATTCTCAATGCATTAAGTGCTAACGGGCATTTAATTCAAATGCATTAAATGCTGATAAGAGCATTAAATGTGATAAGCACTTTCAAACGTACGGAGAAGCCACCCTATTTGACTGTCAACTATTCAAAGACTACAGGACCAACTTTTGTGCAGCAGATTTTCAGGAAAAAGGACAAAAGTTGTTCACTCGCGGAAGTGAGAGACACGCGCTCGTGCATGTGTCAAACAAACACTTTTTCCAAGAACGCCTATAAATAGGACTTCAACAACAAGCCAAAAACAAGAGAGAACAATTATCAAGTTGAATTGCTATTGCATTGAAGTCTCGTTCCTTACAATCTCAGAAAAGCCAGAATTTTCAAGAAAACATTCTCTTTGCTTTTCTTCAAATTCCTGAGACAGTCAACCAATATCTCAAACATTCTTTTCAAGAGAAACCCACATTACTACAGAGATATTCCTAGTTGTTTGAACTTTATCAAAATCAAACAAACCTTTTAGAAAAACCCCTATCCAAGCTTCGCGATCTGTGTGAAGTCGAAGTTGGATACTTGCCGTATTTCTGGGTGAAAGAAGCAAGGGGATTGAAGTGATTTGGAGCAAAAATCTGTGTGATCAAGGAGCTCAAGTCATCGACATCTATCTCTCCCTAATTTGTAGAAGATTCTGTGTGATTCTTTGAGAATCATTTTAGTGGATTGCCTCCAAGTGTTGAAGGAGAAGAAGGACGTAGTTAGGATTACACCACCCAATGAACCTTACAAATA
Organism: Buddleja alternifolia; assembly: GCA_019426215.1. Lineage (NCBI taxonomy): Eukaryota > Viridiplantae > Streptophyta > Magnoliopsida > Lamiales > Scrophulariaceae > Buddleja > Buddleja alternifolia. Next base: position 17,383,743 of record CM033393.1, read on the forward strand.
TTGTGTTCTTTACTTTACATTCAGTTTTTTGTATTGTCATGTCATAAACTGATCAAGCAAAACTTAATCAAATGCTAAGCAACTAAATACACTTTCTGTGACGCTAAAGCTTTTAAAAAAAAGACTACAAAAATCATTCTGCTGTGCTAACACTGATTAAAGAACTGAACGCTTAAACCTATTTGGTTATAGTATTCAAATGTTGAAGTCTAAGTTAACTTTCTAAAAACAGTCTTCGTTAGACACTTCACCAAATCGCCTAGATTTAAGTGAACGCTTAAGTCAAGCGTTAGACACTTCAAGCGTCCAATCTTTTTAATATGAATTTTGAAGTCGAAAAAGACTTCAGGGTCTATTCAAACCCCCCCCCCCTTTCTAGACCCTTTCGTATGCCACTTGGGACCAACACTTTCATCTATTTTGTAGAAGTCTCTATGTGACTCTTCAATAATCAATCTAGTGAATTCCTCCAAGTGCAAAGGAGAAGAAGGACGTAGTTGGGATTACATCACCCAGTGAACCTTACAATATCTTGTGTTACTTACTGTTTTATTGCTTTACTTTACATTTTCATATTATATCCTGAAAAAGCATTTAAAACAGTTAAGCGACTAATTCAAGTTCAAAAGAACGCTAAGCTATAAAATCATTTTCGCTGTACTGACCCTGATTCAGCTATTGAAACATTACCCTACTTTGGTAATCGTTGCAATCACTAAGTTAAGTTATTAGAGCCACTTGGGACCATCAAATGGTATCAGAGCTTTTGAAGTAGAAACCTAAGCGTTTCCAAGCATTACTGCTTGTTTAGATCTATTTTTCTAAAATTAGTAGCTTTATTTCTTTTAATCTCATATCATGGCTTTTAACAAGATGCCTAAGCTGATTGAGTCAAATTATGACTCATGGCAACTTAGAGCATTTGCATATTTATGTTCTTGTGATAATGATATGTGTGATGTAATTATAGATGGCCCCATTCATATAATGAAAGTCATCACCAGAGCCCCTGGAGCTACTAAAGCTACTCCAGATGGTTATGTCGAGAAGCCTACGTTAGAATGGATGCCAGAAGATCGGAAAGAAGCGAATTTAGATAATGTTGGACGAAGTGCTCTCCACTCAGCATTAGGAGACAATGATGCAAAGATGATCGAGTGCTGAAAAGGAAGTATTGATAAGATTACCAATATACAGTACAAGATGATGGTCGCTATTTTGACAAAGCTGAAGGTCAATTGGGCCAGATACATTTTTAATCGCTTTAAGGCAGCGATTGAGCAATCAATTAATTCCAAGCCATACAGGATTGTGTTGAGTTTCCTTTTAAGTGCTAGTGGTTACGTTAATATCACAGATAAAAAGGTTCCAGTGCTTAAGTTCAATGGTAAGAAAATGATCGGCGAACTACTCAAACCCAGGCGACAGGGTGGTGCAGCGGTTCCCAAGAAGGAACGTGAGTGACTCCTTGCTGAAGGAGCTGTTCGTAGTGATGATGAGAAGCAAGCGACATCGTCTTCATCATCACCATCGGAAGAGGAAGTGGTGGTTAAGCGACCTCAAAGAAAGACTATCTTGAAAATCGCTGAGCCATCCAAGCCAGCCAAGGAGCAGAAGAAAAAGGATACCAAGAAAAACCGGAAGTCTCCCTCTTCTCCTCCTAAATCTCCTTCTCCCCCTCCCACTTTTGTTATTTCTCCAGAAGAAGAAGAGGCTGAGGAGGAAGAAGTACCGCTAGCACGCAAGCGTACTCCTTGGTCCACTTCAACAGGATCAACAAGCATTCCAGCCAAGCCAGTGTTCCTCCCCCGCCTCCTTCTGACGCTGTTCCCAAATCAATTCCCATTTCTGAAGCTCTTTCGATAGAGTTCAATAGCCATCGAGGTAAGTACTTGTCTTGGACAATGTATTTTATCCTTTCCTGTGTTATTTTCTTAATGCTAGGATAAACTATTTCTTTCAGCATTTAGGGAACATACTATCCAGTATACATTGAATTTATTAGAAGGAATTCAAAATCCCTATTTGTGCTGATCCCCTTACTTCATTCCTCAATCTTGAAGATGATGAAGCAATCCCGGAGTCTGAGGCTATGGAAATTAAACAGTCAGTGAAGCGATTGTTCATGCTGAGCGGTCGATAGAAGTGGCCCCTGCTATCCGAATTGAAGAGATTGCCATTGGTCCTACTCCTACCGGACCTCCTTCCCGTGTCATCAACTTCTTTCCTCACGGATATGATGCAGATGTGGAATATTATTTTTCCGCTAGAGAAAATGACACCAAGAGTTTGGTTGAAATGGAGATCACCTTCCAAGATAATCTCCACAACCCTTCTCTTTCCAACTCACAGAAATTTGAGTTTTTTGAGCGTCTTGCTGACCTTGGTCTTTACTCGCTAGAGCGCCTGCAATCTCATTTTGAATATATCCGGAGACCAGCGATCAATGTTACAGATTTTGACTAAGAGTGTTTCAACTTCACAGGTTGCTCTGAAGAATCCTTCTATCCTCTTCGCCCGAACAAAATTGTCATCAAGAATCCCCACATGGGTGATTACCTGAAGAATCCATATGAAGAGGATCTCAACAAATTAGGGTACTCTGAATCATCAAATCTTCTCAGAATGCTCTATCTCCTGGACCCCTAAAGCTATGGAAAGGAAAATGACCAGTCGTTGCTGAGCGTCCCATTCCAATCAATTCTCATCTAGAAGATGAAGCTCGTGAATATCTTGCAAGACTTTGGGAAGACGATTATGAAAGTGATTTTGAATGCTTTGAGAAGTACCTAGCCGCTAGAACAGACAAAAAGAAATTTGACAAACTTGGCAAGCGATGGATGATGGATACTGCTCGATGGGCTGAAGAATTTGTGTTGCATTTCTACACTCTTAAAGAGCTTCTGAGATATCCATTTTTATTTGAATTTGGAGTAGAATACAGACGCCGAGGATTTCTTATATTTCTACTTGAGCAGCGGAAGAATATTTTTGGGAATATTAGGAATTTGCCTTTCTATAGACAACCTATCGAACGCTATATTCGCCAGCAACTGGATCTTTTCATTCGAGGAGGATGCTATGTTTTTCATCCAGAGATGACGAATCCTCCTCGTCCAGCTTTTGTTCAGCGTATCTTCCTAGATCTAAATGAGGATGCATCTACAAGCAAGAGGGATGCCAAACCTCTTTCAAGTACTGAAGCTCATATGATTTTGAAAGATGATCACGATGACCTTGCAGAATTTCATAGAGACAGAAGAGCGGTTATTGAGAATGCTCAAGCGCTGGATATCACATTCAACCATAACTTTGGTTTTAGTGACTGCGTGGATATAACCTTCATACCATTCTCTTCTGTGAGCAGAATATCCAAGTGGCCAAGATTCTATTGCTTATTCGGCCAGTGGATCAAGAAGCTGCTCAGGCGCTCATGTTATTTATTTTGGACTTTTATTCTTATATTTCAGGTATCGATCTGCCAGAGGATGTGCACTTTGCATTCAATACTGAAAAGCGCGAAGACGCTATATTTTTTATCTTGCAGATGAACGTGATAAGTCCATGGCATATCATAGAAGCGATTGGCCCACTCTGGGTCATTTCTGTTGAGAAACCATCTCCTCAACTGGAGATTGCTGAAATGGAATTGGACCAAACTTCTACCGAGGAAGTCTCTCGCACTAAAGACGCTGATATTCAAGCAGAAACTGCTCCTAGAGCTCTTGTAGTCGAGGTTCCATTTGTTGACCAAGTTGTAGAGATTGATGCTGCACCTCAGTCTGTTGAGCTAGCGATTCAAGAAATGGAGGAAGAGATTGCTGAAGAACCAGTAGAGCCTTTTATCAGAGATAAATCTAAGGGTAAGGCTGCAGTCTCATACTCATCTCCTGAGCGTCCTTCTTCTTCAGACTCAGATTCAGATAGTGATCCTGGAGCTAAGGATTTCAGGCAAGCGGTAATGAACTCCGTGGTTGATATTCAGGGTTCTTGCTCTCGATTCGCTGAATCCTCTCAAGAAATTATTCGTATTGTGGAAAGACAGCGAGTCCTGGACATGAGACTTCAAGCGACTCAGTGTTCAAACAAAGTTCTTGATAAGATGGTTCCACTAATTTTTAGGATGTTTGAAGAGTTTAATCGCTCCCTTGCTCATAATGCGTCAACTGATATTGAACGACATACTTCTTCAAATTTAATCAATCAGAGTATCACTGAGCAAGTTTCTCTTTTAGTTGATGAAGTCAGACTTTTTTGCAGAGACATCACTGAACTTAGTGCCAAACTTGATGATGTCAAGAAGGGGGAAGAAGAGTAAGAAAAGCATCTTTTATCCAAAGCCAAAGGAAAAGCTTTGACAGAGCCAATTTCTAAGACTGACAATAAGCATTGGCGCTCCATGTTTGAAGAGTTAGTAAGCATAAAGAAGATGCTCACAAAGAAGCGAAAGCAAAGATACTACCAAGGCATGCACAGGCTTCCGGAATTGATGTAGAAGTTTTAGAAGGTATGGGTTTTAATCCATACGTGGCACCGCTGAGAAGACCTCTCGATTGGAAACCTTTCGACGACTGAATGCGTGACATTTTCCATGATCATATTAGAACGCTAGGGATCCCTACAAGGGATTGGGTGGAAAGGTTACTTAAGCTGAATTGTAATGCTAAGAATCGAAGCGATTACTATGATGAAGTCTATCACACAACAATGATAGACATCGACTGAGTTCTCCTAGATCAAGCGAATGAAATCTATCAAGAAGAGGCTTCGAAGAAGCGACAAAGAAAATGATTCCATGGTTTATATTTTACTTCTTTGTGTATGATGTCGCTCGTTATCTTTTTCAGTAACAATCATTGTATGTTTTTAAATTCCATATATTATGAATGAATGATTGAACGCTAAAACACCTTATTGAGGCTAATCTAACATTAGCAAACTTATCTAACTTTCTAAAGATAATTTATCATTATTTTGGGCTTTTCTTTAAACTCTTAATCTATAAAAGAGTTGTAAGAGTTAAGGTCTTGACATTATCTAAAAGGGAGAAATTATTAGGAAATTTCATGTTAAATGTTTTGATGATGACAAGATAAGATTTTATGTTAGACCCCAAAAATAATGTAAGTTTATATTTTCATAGAACTATTGTATAAGCATTGGAAAGTTTGTAATTTTATTAGGCTTGTAATTTTTATCTTTGTAGATTTTAGACTAAATATTTTATAACAAGTCGCTAATAGAATTCTAGCTAAGTCTATTAGAGATGAAGTTGAAGATCAGCGTCTAAAGTCAAGTAAAGATGAAGTATTTCTTAGCGTCTGTCAAACGCTAAAGGACTGTTTCAGGATTTATGAATCAAGCGCTCAAAGACTCAAGCGATCAAGGATCAGATTGACCTGATATAAATTCTCAAGTCATGAAGGACTTAAATGCAATCATCAATGGACATCTATTTCCAATGGGAAATAAATTCAAATACATTAAATGTCTGATTAATGCATTAAATATGATAAGCTATTATGACTTGTGGACAAGCCACCTTTTGACTAGACTGTCAGATTTTAGAGTTCAAAACCTGCTCCTGTCTAATCGGAACCAGCAGAATTTCAGGAATGTCAGAAAGAGACTGTTGAACGCGCTGCGTGAGATACACACACTCACATGTGTCCAACAGACAAATCCCAAGAATCCTTATAAATAGTACCCTTCAGCAAACCCTAAAATATCCGTATATACACAAGAAAAAGGTCAAAACATTGCTAAAATTACTTGAAAGAAAAGTTTACAAACTCCATAGCCAAAATCCTTCAAGCTTTTCATAATACATTCCAAAGACAGTCATAGATATCTCAAACCTATTCATAGAAGAACCCTAAATTCCTTTTGAGATATTCCAAGTTGTTTGAACTTTACAACATCAAACAAACCCGTGACAAAACCCTCAACATCTTTCATCTGAGTGAGAAAGTTTTTTGATTCTACAAGCAACATTTCTGTGTGAGGGAAGCTTGTTGAAGAAGGTCTATATTGGAGCTGAAGTCTGTGTGATCAAGGAGCTCAAGATTGTCTTTTCTTTCATCCATTTTGTAGAAGTCTCTGTGTGACTCTTCGATAATCAATCTAGTGAATTCCTGGAAGTGCAAAGGAGAAGAAGAACGTAGCTGGGATTACATCACCCAGTGAACCTTATAATATCTTGTGTTACTTACTGTGTTATTGCTTTACTTTACATTTTCATATTATATCTTGGAAAAGCATTAAATAGTTAAGTGACTAATTCAAGTTCAAAAGAACGCTAAGCTATAAAATCATTTCCGCTGTGCTATCCCTAATTAAGCGATTGAAACATTACCTTACTTTGGTAATCGTTGAAATCACTAAGTCTAAGTTATCTATTCTTAAGCGCCCGACCTAGCGCTAAGCCTTTCAAGCGTTCAAATTCTTCAAAGCAATACGAAAGTTTTTAAATTCGAAAAAGACTTAAGGGTCTATTCACCCCCCCCCCCCTTTCTAACCCTTTTGTATGCCACTTGGGACCATGAAAAACCTTTATTCTATAAATAGAAACATCAAACGTTTTGTACAAATAACTTATCTAAGCCCTTCTCAATCAAATTTTCTTATAGGCATTGAGGGCATATACCAAACACATTGTGGCCCTACAAGCCGACTTCCTTGAGGATGAGTTCATCTTGGAAGGGGGCAGAGGTAGAAAGATTGGTCTAGAAGAATAAAATGAAACTCCCTCTGAAACATTTGTCCAAGAACCAAGGCCTGACCCAATAATAGCACAACCACCACGTAGATCTGGTAGAATAATACATGAACCTGAGAGCTTTACACTGGTAGTACAAGAAAGTCATGAAGATGATCCTTGTACCTATGATCAAGCGATGATGGATGTCAATGCTTCAAGATGGCAATAAGCAATAAAAACATAGATGGATTTTATGCAATTGAACCAAGTCTGGACTTTTGGTAGATCATCCTAAAGGTATCAAACCTATATGATGCAAATGGATCTACAAAAGAAAGATCGATAGCGATTGCAAGGTTGACACCTTTAAAGTCAGGCTCGTAGTAAAAGGCTATAATAAAAGACAAGGAATTGACTATCAAGAGACCTTTTCACCTATGGCCATGATAAAGTCCATCCAAATACTGTTATCCATAGTTGCATACTTAGATTATGAGATATGGCAGATGGATGTCAAAACTGCTTTTCTAAATGGATTCCTAGAAGACGACATCTATATGGAACAACCAAAAGGTTTTGTATCCAAGACCAATATCCATAAAGTATGTAAACTTGAGAGGTCCATATACGGTCTCAGGTAAGCATCTAGAAGCTGGAATTTTCATTTTGATGAAGTAGTAAAGGGATATAGCTTCATTAAGAACGAATATGAACCATGTGTCTACAAGAAGACTAGTGGAAGCAAGATCTCGTTCTTAGTACTATATGAGATGACATTCTACTTATAGGAAATGACGTGGGAATTCTCACCACTGTCAAGAAATGGATTTCGAGTACATTTTCCATAAAAGACTTGGGAGAAGCGGTGTACATTCTAGGAATTCGTATCCATAGAGATAGAACAAATATAATGATCAGTCTTTCCCAAGTTCTTTAATTAGAAATGTCCTAAAGAGATTTAGGATGGATAATTCTAAGAAAGAATTCCTTCCCATGAGACATGGAGTACACACTTATCTAAATCTATGTGTCCTCAAAATGAGGAAGATAGAAAGGAGATGAGTAATGTACCCTATGCTTCTGCAATAGATAGCCCGATGTATGCAATGTTGTGTACTAGACCTAACCTTGCTTATGCTATAAGAGTGGTGAGTCAATTTCAATCAAACTCGGGAAAGGAACATTGGATAGCTGTGAAGAATATCCTAAAGTATCTTAAAAGAACTATGGATATCATTCTCGGCTATAGAGGTGGAGATTTGAAGACGGAAGGTTACACAGATTCAGACTTTCAGTCTGATGTAGATGACCAAAAATCCACATCAAGGTTTGTGTTCACGCTTAATGATGGGACGGTGTCTTGGAAAAGTTACAAGCAAAGCACAAACTACTGATTCCACCACTGAAGCAGAATACTTGGAGGTAGCCAAAGAAGCTGTTTGGATAAGAAAGTATCGAGGATAACTTAAGTGGTTCCTAGTGCAGAGCTCCCGTTGCCACTTTATTATGATAACAATGGAGCGATAGCGCAATCCTAGGAACCAAGGTCTCATTACAAATCTAAACACATTGAGAGAAGATTTCAGCTGACAATGTAGCTGATCCGTTCACCAAACCACTACCTCAGGCTGTTCTGGACCGACACCTGGAAAAGATGGGTATAAGATACCACAATGAGTGGAATTGAGTGCAAGTGGGAGATTGTTAGGATTATGCCCTCAGATGCCATAGAGGATAGAATGATAGGGCATTTTTCTTGTAATGAACTTATTTATTATTTATAATAAATGGCTTTGTTTAGTTTTCACTTAAATCTTATATGCATCTATAAGTAGTGTAAAATATTTTGTCCATGTTTTCAGTGCAATCTCTCTACTTCCTATGGGATAGGAAGATTGGCACTAGATAGATTGATCTTGATTACTTAAACTCGTTCGCAAGTAAGATGAAGTCTTTAATGGAAAAATAAAGACTTGGAACACTTGTACAGTCTGAGCTTTGACATGGGAGTGTCAGGCGAACACTATGTGATGGTTGTTAGAGTGTATGCCCTCAAATGCCATAAAGAGGATAGATTTATAGGGCATTGAATTGTAACTAAACAATATCCTTTTATTATATATAAGGTATTGTGATAGTCGAGGTTTCGTAATACTAATATACTTACTAAATCAATGACGGGTAGTATAATTTATTGAATAGTACTTGATTAATATGTATGAGCTCTTATCTTGGTAATTAGATTGGATGAATATTAATTTTCATTCATGTAGGGGCTCAATATTAACTCATATGTATATAGGGACCATGGGATGAAATAGAATAAGGTAAGGACTACAAGACAAGTAGGAAAATTGCCATCAAGCCCTCATTGCACCCTGTAAGTACTTCTATCTATTCATTCAATTGCCTATCATTTTCACTCAACTAATTCTTCATCAAATTATCAAATCCTTCTCCATTTTTGACCTCTTTAAGGTCTCTAACCGTTCAAGTTAATCAACAAGAATAGAAAGCTCAACCCACAACAAAACACATATCTTGCAAGCAATTTTCGAAAGAAAATCCAGCTCTGGAAGCGTTTGTATCTTCATGTTTTGAGGTATCAAATGATGTTCATTTTTAGAGTTCTTTAGCTCAAACTCATCCTAACAAAACAAGAAACAGTAATATAAAGTTGGATTGTTCTAATTTGGTCACTAAAGTTCTAGAATCGACCATGGAATCACCACTTCCTGTTCTGTGTTCGCAATACCTGCAACTTCGAATCATGTTTGTGTAGCCAGAAATCTTACTTTTGGTGGTCTTATTATGCATGCAATCCCACCGTTGGAAAGCCTCTGAGTATAGAATATGTTACTGGTGAGAGTTTCTTGAAATGATTATGTAAATAATCCAGAATTTACATTCTAAGAATCACTGCCATTCCCCTGTTTTTAGCCAAGAATTTGTGTTCCATTTCCCTTTAGCCTGAAATGTCCCTTATGTTTGTTCAATTAATTATCAAACACCACCACTAGAAACCTTATTGAGTTTACATATGTTTAGTGGTGGATTTGTGGAAAAACACCTGCTAAAATATCCGGATATTGTCATTGGAGTAACACTTCCAGTAACTAATCTTCAATTCCAGAAATGTTTCATCAAAATCTTTTGCCCAGAAACACTCCTTAACCTGGTCCTATTGTACATACAAAGCCGCCATTGGAAAGCTGTGTGAGTGTAGATATTTATAGTCGTAAGAGTTTTCAAAATACATGGAGTAATGTGATCGGAAAGTTGATTTGCTTACAAGATGACGTTAGGTGTCAAAATCTGGTAGTTTCGGGACACTTCCTTTGAAGGCCCGAATTACCCTTTTTGGTCAGGTTCTCGAGATGAAATTTAGACTTTAAGGAAGTTGAGTTCGATATGAACTTATGGATATTAAGTTTAGTTGATGATTGGAAGGTTAAGGAGACAAAAATGGGATAATGGCGGAGACACGCGATGATCGATGGAGGCACACAGTGGAGTGATCTTCTGTAATCTTGTGCACGAATGTATAATGGAGGTTAAAGCTTTTTGGATTCAAGTTATAAATCATATTGACGCTAGGTAAAGGTTAGATAAGTTGGCTTGGCCTTAACCTTTGGTTATTTGCGATTAAATGTATCACGCTGGGAATTAGATTATCAAATGATTGCATTGTGAGCTTGTTATTGATTGCATTTTATTTGAAATAGGTTCCTGCTATGAGACATTTTAAGGAAATAAAGTTGGACAAATTATAGTATTGGACGACTGCTCAAGGGCGATTCTAAGTGGCTGGGAAGTGTATGGTGAGTTGCCTCCTAAAATTATATTTATAAGTCTTTCAAAAATGGAAGGAAAATTTTCTACGTCGTATATATATTTATACGCATTTGTTATTGTTTGATCTTTTATCAAATGAAAATGATTTACAATGATTTTGAAATAATCTCTAAAGTACTTTCGCTTAACCAATGCATTGTACATTTTGGCAAAGTCATGAATCATTCAAAATGCATATTTCGTGAAAATACTCTCCAAGAAAGCATCCCTTTAACACATGTTTTGACACTTATTCAATAAAACTGACTGATCACCAAATCATGAGCCTAAAGGCCGCTATTGCATCAAATGTGAAATTATGTGATTGCATATTGTATATGGTTGAGTGTCGGGCCCAAGTGTCAGGCGTGGATAGGGCTAGGGTTCGGCTGGACAGGAAAGGGTCTGCGGTCTTAAAACGGTTCTCGCTATCCACGGTCAAATCCCAACACCCAAAGACGGAGTGTTCTGAGAATGAGTGGGTCATAGGAATTGAATTGTGGCATTCATAGGATATGACCAAACGGGCTTCGCGAGCCTAAGTGGGAGGCATAAGGTGATGGCTTTTAAGCCGATTGTTCAGGGGTGACAAGGAAGATGTAGCGGGACCCAAAGTGCTATGAGCAAAGTCATCTAACGCGATGCTACTGCTAACACGGCCCCCTACTGCTTATATGTGAAATGTAAAGTTTACTGTAACTGCCTATTGATTTAATGCATATACTAAAATTTTGGGTGTCATATCACTTATTGCTTAACTGCTAGCATGAACGCAATTGTCATTTTAGGTATTTCAATGATTTTCTGAAAAATAAAAAGTATTATTGATTTCAGCTCATTAACTTGTGGTTTTTTGGGTCTAAAAACTATTTTAAGCACCCTTCACACGAACATTGGCACTCACTAAGCCTTTGCTTATGTATTTCAATTTCTTTCTTCCAGTTAGAGGTTGGTTGAGCAATGAAACTGGCTTGGAGGATCATGAGTATAAGCATGGACAATCCTAGAGTTGAATATTGCAGATTGATTTATAGATAGTAAGTTTACTTATATGTTTGGTTGACATTATTAGGGTTGTGACTCTACTAGATAAATTGTTGAAAGTGTGTTAGATTTTGGAATGAATTACTTTATTGAGAGGTTCACACTTTCAGTTTAGGCCCTTTCAGAGCTGAAAATTGGGGCGTGACAGGCATTGTCTTGTTGTTTTCTTATAGGCATTTATAAGGTGTTAATGAACAACGCAAAGTCCTTGAGAATAAAGGCAAACCTTCTACTTCCTATGGGATAGGAAGAATGGCACTAGAAGGGTTGATCCTTATTCTCTAAATAGGGTTCGCAAGTCTAAAAAAGTATTTGACTAGACATCAATACAGAACAAGGACTTGCATGATATAAGTTTCGACAGAGAAAGTGCCAGTCGAACACTATGGGAATGATAGTGGGAACTTATGTCATGGACGTATAAGTTGGACTAATATGTTCGAACACGGCTCGCATCAGTTTCATCACATTGGTATTCACTCACTGGCAGTCAATGATAAAACTGATAAGTTGTGATAGGTACGCGTGAACCTTAGACCTGAGAAATCGAGTTGAAGATGTACTTATGACATCAAGTCTGTCATTAGAGTAGTTAGATCCAAATCACCCTTTGGTGGGATCGACCTCGAAGTGCCACTTGATGGGCAAGTACCATTGTTAACTGATTAGCAAAATGGGATTTATTCTCTCATAAGTGAATGAGCTAAATATCCTATGCAGTCATGAATGAGTGAATTTAAAGTCTTTGGCCAAAGCATATATTGACCTCGACTCATTATGAGCTAAGCATATGGTTAAGTCATGTGAGTTTGACTAAAACCGTGACTCTAACTTGACTGGGATATAAGAATAAAAGGTTTATACTCGTACGGTATTCACAGCGTATATGGTTTGGAATGATCCTATTCATTCATTCTCAATTGGGATACGATGTGAGCTACGTGACTGGCTAGGTGTTACTCACATCCTTTTGGTTTCCTCCCAATTGCCTTTTGAGACGAATCTAAAGAGTCGCGCTTAAAGGAAGTGCAAAAGGAAAATCATGGACAAGACTTTAGAGAATTTTTGGTATTGGATATCGAGATTAAATAATTAATTATTAAATGACTTTATTAATTAATTAAGTTAATGAATTAATTAATTCCTTAGAGGAATTTAATTATAATATTAACATGAATTTAATTGATTATTTAACTAATTTATTTATTGGATAAATAATATTAATTATTTAATTAATTAAAAACCAAAATAGGACTAAAGCCCGAAGGCTTAAAAGCCTTGAAGTGGGCGTCCACAATAGGGCTTTGGAGACCTAGGTTATTGTTTTCTATTGTAGTATAAACACTCCATCCTCCCTCTCTCTCTCTCTAGCCGTCTCCCTCAAGAGAAGAAGAAGATATTCATTTTTGACTCTGCCGTGGCAATTTAGAGATAACGACAGATTTGCTGTTCAAGAAGGGATTGCAAAGCTTGTTCAGAATTCAACATACGCGAGAACGGTAATTGAATTTGAAACTCAATTTAAATAAAAGAAATAGAGATGAGCCACTGGGATTTAAATATATTCTTCTGCTGCGTTATTTGATTTTAAGCAATTTTTTTCACAACAGTGGTATCAGAGCCAATCTCTGATTTCTGTATTTAATTGATTACGTGATTATGGGTTTTTTCGCGTTTTTGAAGCATTTTTTGAATATGTTTTCATGATAGTCATCCATGATTTTTCTGCATTTAATCCATGTATGTTGTGGTATGATGACTTGTGAATTGAAAAATCTAATTTTTGCGAGAATCGGGTCGGAAAAACCCCGCGACGAGCGCTGGGCATGGCCGCGCGGCTAGGCCACTGCCGTGCGCCTGGCCACGTGACCAGGCTCAAGGCCGTGCGCTGGGCTACGTGGGCCCTGTTTTGTGGGCCCGGGTCCTAACGGGTCAGGTTATTTTTCCTCGGATCCAATTTTTTAAATAAATGGATTTTGGGCTATTTTAATTATCCTGGTGGGTTAAAAAGATGATGACCCGGATTTAAGTAAATAAGCCCAAATTGTTTTAATTAAAATTATGGACTCTTCAATAAACTAGTTCTGAGCCTAATTAATTAAAATTAAATATGCCAATGGTTGGTAATTTATATTTTATGAAATCAAGCCCAAATTATTTTTTTTTGAATATTATTAATTTAATTGAAATAATTAATTAATGGTTCTTGAAGAGTTTTTTTAATTAAGCTAGTTATTTAAATTACAGATTCTCACTAAATGGTTTATTGTCATGATTATCAATAAAATTTGGAATTTTATTGAGGAAGTCAATTAGTTGGACTAATTAATTATTAACTTAATCACCAACATAAATGCTTTATTTTTCGCGAGCATGTATTATATGATGGTGACATTGTACATGGGCTTAGGTTATTTCTTTTGATTATATTTCCCTTTATGGGTTGTAAGGGCTGGAATTGAGCCCGTTTATATTATTTCTAGAATTATGTATAGGTTGTTCAATAATCTCATATAATAGATAGAAATATGAATAGACCTTTCAAGAGGAGATCAATCCAAACGAAAAGGAGCTTGGAGCCCACGAAGAATAGCTAGGCTTATTTTTCCTTTTAATGATGACCCATTGGCTTGGGCCCTCTAGATAAAGCCTATGGACATATGTGTTGGTTTATTGCTTTCGATGCATGTTCATTGACACGACAAAATCCTAGCAAGAGAACTAGGTCGCGTAAGTAGTAAAGTGGATTTCTAAGTCCGGGGTTATCGTATCCGCAGGGACAACTATAATCTAAGTACCAAAACTACTATATTACTCAATTCTAAGTTAAATCGGTCGATAGAAAGGTTGATTAACTAATTAATAAATACTAGAAAATAAACTAAGGCAACGTCACACCAAATAAAGGGAGGAAACAATAGAGAGAAGCGATCAAGGCACATGGTTCAACCAATTATGCATTTCGATTGTGATTTAGGTTCTATTGGATTATTAGATTGATTTAGCTAAGGCGAAATTCCCTAACGTACGTACCACCCAATCTCTTGGCATAGCAACCCTACCCTTGGTAACGATTTCCTATATATCTCTATATGAAAACACGATTAACGAGGATGCATTTAAGGTCTAGGAATTCCCCACGTGAATGGAAAGCCACCTAAAGAAACCGAGTCTATCTCTAGTCGGTTTAACTATAGGGTATTCAATGTTCATATCTTCCCTAGGTTATTATCTCTCGATCTCTAACCTAGGCATTTTATCAAACACTTGGTGATCAAGCAAATGTAGCATTGAGATCAAATATTGAATACATAGCTAAAACCAAAATTAATCCAATAAACACCAACAAATCAACAATCAAAATAACATAAATGGCCTATCCATGGCCTCAATCAAACAAGTTTAGCTCATATTTATGTCAAAAGTGCAATTATAAATCATACAAGCCACAAGAGGTTTGAACAAATTCAAGAAATAAAGATGTAAAAACTCCCTAATTCTTGTAGAGATGTGGATTCCTTGTTGAATTCTCCATGTTTTGACCTTCAATCTTCTCTCCCAAGCTCTCTCTCTCTCTCTATTTTCGTGTGGCAGCTGCTATCCAAGGTGAGTTAGGGTAAAAAATGGCTAAAAGGGGTATTTATAGACCAACCCGCTGCCTCGAACGCCGCGGCGTTCGCTTGTTGAACGCCGCAGCGTTGGCTACTGCATGTGAACGCCGCGGCGTTCGTGGATGAACGCCTCGGCGTTCGTCCCCTGCTGCTCCAGCCAATTTTGGTAAACTTCGCATAACTTTCTCTACCGATGTCGGAATTCACTGATTCAAGTTGCTGTAGAATCCTAAAACAAAGATCTACAACTCTCCAGAAGACACTAGGGCCGAAATCAAACGTTAAAGATGACAAAATTGTCTCACAAGTCACTGAATGAGAAAACTCCATCGTAAGACGTCTCTTCCGATGACGTTTTCACCTCCTTCCCTACATATCTGATCTTTGTCTTCAACATAAGAAATGTACCTTTGCCTCTTATCTTTCCATTGGTATAAGAAGTGTGTAATTTGGACATGGGTAGAGAAATCTATTCCATAAACTCTAGCACTGCGCAGACAGTTTGTATCTTTATGCATGATTTATCTTCAATCCTTGTTCTTTTCCTCCAAATGTTATGTTATTCTATAAAATATGAGAAGACAAGGATCAAAGCATCATATGTGATCAAATTATCAAGGAGCTAATCAAAACTAAGTCGATAAACGGGGGAAAACTAGTGTAAAAATAACATATATCAACTACCCCCAAACTTAGTTTTGATCGTCCTCGATCAAATACAATCAAACACACATATGAAGATTGAAAATTTCATTTGCCAATTCATACACATAAGAGCAAGCATTATACCTTCAAAAACGATTATGAAAAGCTACACGATGCTTTAAACATTCAACAATTTGAAAACCTCACAAAATCTTAGTTTCCATCCCTATATCATGAACTCCCACATCCATATTCATGTCAAGAGCACACATTAGAAAAGATTATGCAAATCAATTGGAAGGTAAAGACATTGAAACAATTCAATATTCGTTAACTCATCGGTGTGTATAAAGTGCAAAAGTCACAATCAAAAGGTCTTTCCGGCTTGTAACGTACGGCTAGATGATGGCTAGGACCGGAAGATATGGATAAAGTGACTAAGTCAAGAGAGCCTATGACTCAAAATCATCGAGCTAAATTCTCATATAAACCATATAAACTTTCACAACTTATCACTTATCCCTTTTTCATTCTATTTTGCCTTTCAACTTGCAACCCCCAAACTTGTTTCTTTTCATATTGGGTTGTACACAGATTTCCAAACCAAATGATCCAATTGAGTGCCAAGATCAAAGCCTAGTCAAGAGCACATTTTTTTTCATATATATCTCTCTCTCGACTATTTAGCCCATTGCTCAAGTTTTCATTTCATCCCCTTTTTTTACATAATACTTCAAACCTCAAATATCCCAACATGGCCAAAACATCACTATCTAACTCATATACATTCAAATCAAAACAAGGTGACTACCCATATTCAAGTCAAATGATATGAAGTTCTAAGCTCTCTTGATTGGGTGCAAGACATTGTTTTTCTTTTAGGCTAGAAGGTAGTTGTCTTGACATATGAAATAAAGACGAATGGTGGTTTCTAGTGTGCTTAGCACACTCCATTCTTATCAATACGGCTCAAATCAAGGTCTAGAGATTATGCAATATAGAGAAGGCCAAAATGTAAGGCTAACAACAATGAAAGATGGCCTAAATCATTTTATGACTTTACAACACTAATACACATTTCATAGTCAACAAAATTGAAAGTCCAACGTTTTAAATCGTCAAAAAAAATTGCATAAGCATGACTAAAAAGGGCTTTCAAGTCACAACATATGACATGTTGACCATAGATAAGGAACTTTGACTTTGGGAGAGTAGAGATATTCAAACGCATTATGCTCTCATGCAAGGGTGCACCAATTCATGAATTCTATATCAACAAGGTTGTATCCCCAAACTTAAATTAAACATTGTCCGCAATGTTCATGAAATAAATGCAAGGTAAGAGGGATAAGAGATACAACCCTGAAATGGAGAGAAATGGAGGGAGCACGGTGGTGGGCTCATATCCCAGGATCAAACCGTGAGCAAAACCTGAAAGAAATAGTTCTCTAGGAAATCACATCAACAATAAGACAGAAGAGAAAGCAAGCTAAAGACAAAAAGGAAAAGAAAAATAAAATAAAATAAAATAAAAATAACGAAGCTTGGGTTGCCTCCCAAGAAGCGCTTGTTTAAAGTCATTAGCTTGACTCTTTTTATATTTTTCTTCTTCACCCAATACCAGTGGTACCCTTAGTAAACATTTGATCGAGGCCTTGTTTAAACTTCACAGTCTTCTTATCTTTTGTAGCCATTTCTCTCAAGGACTCACCTACAGGTACGACTTGGTAAACATGATGAATGGTAGAAAAGTGTTTTGTTTCATTAGACAAGTCAAATTTCACCTCTTCTTCTCCAACTTTGAAAGTTAATTTACCATGCTTAACATCAATAATTGCTCCAGCTGTGGCTAAGAAAGGTCGTCCCAAAATAATGGGGACCTCAGCATCGTTGGCTATGTCCAGTATTATGAAATCGACTGGAATGATAAGATTTTTCACCTTGACCAAAATGTTCTTTAAGATGCCTACAGGGTGCTTGACCGAGCGATCCGCCAATTGCAAGGAGATTGTAGTGGGTTTTAAGTTCGTGAATCCGAGCTCCCTACACACAGATAAGGGCATGAGTGAAACACTAGCACCTAAATCACATAAAGATTTTGAAAAATTCAAATGACCAATAGTGCAAGGTATAGAGAAACTCCCTGGATCTCTTAGTTTTGGCGGAAGCATGTTTTGTAGAATTGTTGCACATTCCAACGTAGTAGGCATCGTATCATGCTCTTCCACCTTTCTTTTCTTGGAGATGATTTCTTTAAGAAATTTAGCATAGTTGGGCATTTGTGATAAAACATCTACAAGAGGAATATCAATACGCAATTGTTTCAAAATATCAAGAAACTTAGCAAATTGCTTATCTAACTTCCCTTTTTGTAATGCAAGTGGAAAAGGGGGCCTTGGTTTGGGTACGGAGGGTTCGGGTGAAGAATTTCCTGAAATAGGGGAGAACGTCGCGGTGTTAGAGGGTTGAACGCCGCGGTGTTTCACTCTAGTAGGTGCAATGGCACGGTGTTCCTTGGGAAACGCTGAGGCATTTGTTCTGGAGTCGGATGCTGCCTCGTTTTTGTCCGAACGGTGT
Source organism: Buddleja alternifolia (assembly GCA_019426215.1). NCBI lineage: Eukaryota > Viridiplantae > Streptophyta > Magnoliopsida > Lamiales > Scrophulariaceae > Buddleja > Buddleja alternifolia. Next base: position 17,402,154 of record CM033393.1, read on the forward strand.
GGTGTATCATCCTTTTTACCTCCCAAGTCTGAATCAATGAAGTTCTTTCCACTTTGAAGAGTTATCGCATGAACTTGTTCCCTTGGATTTTTCTCGGTGTCACTTGGTAAAGTTCCTTGAGTTCGTCCTGAAAGCATGTTGGCAATTTGCCCAATTTGAGTTTCTAAGTTCTTTAGTGCGACTTCTTGATTTTTTAAGCTCGCTTCTTGTCTCTTGGACATCATTTCTTGAAATTGAAACTTTTGTGTCGCCTCCGTCATGGACGTTTGCCACACATCTTCCATATTATTCTTTTTCTCAGTTTGTTGTGGTTGTTGGAACCCCCTTGCCTTTGAAATGGAGGTTGCTGAAAAACGGGTGGTGGTGGTTTCGCCATATTCATATTTTGATTCCACGAGAAATTTGGATGATTCCTCCATCCCGGATTGAAAGAGTTCGAGTAGGGATTGTTTTGTTGACGACTTGAATTTTCCATGAAGTTAACACTTTCAACTGAGTTCGGTGCCACACATAAATTTCTTTGTAGGCATTCAAAGTTCGTGTGGTCACCTCCACAATTTTCACAATCCGCTCGGACATGATTCACCGCACCTCGCATGAGTCCTAAAGCATCTAACCTTTTGTTTAGGGCCTCCAATTGAACGACTACTGTGGAGCTATTCCCAATTTCATACAATCCGGCGGGCTTCTTGGGCAACGTGATTTGTTCGGTTGGCCATTGATAGTTGTTCTCGGCCATGAGCTCAATTAATGCCCAAGCTTCCTCAGGTGATTTGTTCATGATAGTACCTCCCGCGGCGGGATCTAGATTCGTACGGAGACTCGATCCCAAACCCAAATAGAAAGTTTGAACAAGTGTGGGCACGACTAACCCATGGTGTGGGCATTTCCTCAAAAGTTCCTTAAAACGCTCCCATGCCTCATAAAGTGATTCTCCCTCATATTGACGAAAGCTGGTGATTTCATTTTTCATTGCGGCCGTCTTACCCGGTGGAAAATACTTAGACAAAAATTTATCCACCATTTGTTCCCAAGTACGGATAGAGGCGGTTGGCAAAGAGTTGAACCATTGTTTAGCTTTATCTTTGAGAGAGAATGGGAATAACCATAAACGTATGGCATCGTCGGTGACCCCATTGTTCTTGAAAGTGTGGATAATCTCCATGAATGTTGCTATATGAGCGTGTGGATCATCATGGAGTAAACCAGAGAATTGAACCTGGTTTCCTATCATTTGGATATACCCCGGAAGGATTTGAAAAGTGTTAGCCTCTACCGGTGGTAGAACAATTGGCCCGGCAGCTCCTTGAATGTTTGGCATCATATAATCCCTCAACGGGCGTTGTGGAGGCGCCTCTGGTTGGTTTTGATGGACTCGAACATTTGCAAGTTCCCGACGAACTGCTTCTTCTAAGATAGCAGGATCTATGTGAATAGGAGGAGGATTCAGATTTGGATCCATTGTGGTTTGATGTTGTTGAGTCTCTCTTTGTAGTCTTACCCCTCGAGTAAATGTTCGTTCAATTTCAGGGTCAAACTCAGCTAGTTCCACTCGAGTACGGGTCATGCATTAACCGAGATAAAATCTTGCACAAAGAAAGACACACAAATTAAAAATAAAAGAAGTGATCTAAGCTCAGAAAGAATAAGGGAATCTCAATATTAGATAAAAATAGTTATCCCCGGCAACGGCGCCAAAAACTTGACACGACAAAATCCTAGCAAGAGAACTAGGTCGCGTAAGTAGTAAAGTGGATTTCTAAGTCCGGGGTTATCGTATCCGCAGGGACAACTATAATCTAAGTACCAAGACTACTATATTACTCAATTCTAAGTTAAATCGGTCGATAGAAAGGTTGATTAACTAATTAATAAATACTAGAAAATAAACTAAGGCAACGTCACACCAAATAAAGGGAGGAAACAATAGAGAGAAGCGATCAAGGCACATGGTTCAACTAATTATGCATTTCGATTGTGATTTAGGTTCTATTGGATTATTAGATTGATTTAGCTAAGGCGAAATTCCCTAACGTACGTACCACCCAATCTCTTGGCATAGCAACCCTAACCCTACCCTTGGTAACGATTTCCTATATATCTCTATATGAAAACCCGATTAACGAGGATGCATTTAAGGTCTAGGAATTCCCCACGTGAATGGAAAGCCACCTAAAGAAACCGAGTCTATCTCTAGTCGGTTTAACTATAGGGTATTCAATGTTTATATCTTCCCTAGGTTATTATCTCTCGATCTCTAACCTAGGCATTTTATCAAACACTTGGTGATCAAGCAAATGTAGCATTGAGATCAAATATTGAATACATAGCTAAAACCAAAATTAATCCAATAAACACCAACAAATCAACAATCAAAATAACATAAATGGCCTATCCATGGCCTCAATCAAACAAGTTTAGCTCATATTTATGTCAAAAGTGCAATTATAAATCATACAAGCCACAAGAGGTTTGAACAAATTCAAGAAATAAAGATGTAAAAACTCCCTAATTCTTGTAGAGATGTGGATTCCTTGTTGAATTCTCCATGTTTTGACCTTCAATCTTCTCTCCCAAGCTCTCTCTCTCTCTCTCTCTATTTTCGTGTGGCAGCTGCTATCCAAGGTGAGTTAGGGTAAAAAATGGCTAAAAGGGGTATATATAGACCAACCCGCTGCCTCGAACGCCGCGGCGTTCGCTTGTTGAACGCCGCGGCGTTGGCTACTGCATGTGAACGCCGCGGCGTTCATGGATGAACGCCTCAGCGTTCGTCCCCTGCTGCTCCAGCGAGTTTTGGTAAACTTCGCATAACGTTCTCTACCGATGTCGGAATTCACTGATTCAAGTTGCTGTAGAATCCTAAAACAAAGATCTACAACTCTCCAGAAGACACTAGGGCCGAAATCAAACGTTAAAGATGACAAAATTGTCTCACAAGTCACTGAATGAGAAAACTCCATCGTAAAACGTCTCTTCCGATGACGTTTTCACCTCCTTCCCTACATATCTGATCTTTGTCTTCAACATAAGAAGTGTGTAATTTGGACATGGGTAGAGAAATCTATTCCATAAACTCTAGCACTGCGCAGACAGTTTGTATCTTTATGCATGATTTATCTTCAATCCTTGTTCTTTTCCTCCAAATGTTATGTTATTCTATAAAATATGAGAAGAAAAGGATCAAAGCATCATATGTGATCAAATTATCAAGGAGATAATCAAAACTAAGTCGATAAACGGGGGAAAACTAGTGTAAAAATAACATATATCATTCATTAGTTGTATGAAGCATGTACGTTATTAATATGCGCTATATAAATTGAATAATGTGCAAAGTGAGACTTAGATAAATGTTTAGAACATGAATTCTCCCAAACAAAAATTATACTAAGTTAGTAAGGGGTGCTAGGCATCCTTTCCCTCCACTAAACTTAATAAAATTAAGTATTAAACCTAGTATATGGCATCTTCCCAGTAAGTGGCGGTCGTATATCAAGATTTAATTCTACAATTTTATTAAGTGCATTAGATGCCTTAATTGAGACATATTTCACCCCAAATATCATTAAAGGGTTGCAAGGTGAAATTCAAATGTTAGATTATGAGGAGTTAGTGGGAGTAAACTTGGCTAATCCACAAAGCCTATAAATCGTCAAAGGGTTGCGGTTTCGGTGGATTATGGGAAAAAGAAGATTGAACCATCTATTGGATAGATTGATGTTGGACATCACTTTAATTAAATAATGGACCAAATATCGTTAAAGGGTTGTCATCCATTAGATTAATTAAAGAACTCAATCCCCACCACGAAGTACATTACAACGATCACATCCGTTTTTCACAGTGGGAGTGTGAATCTCGAAAAATGTAGTGGAAGCCAAGTTATAAGTCGAAGTCCTTTATTTTAAACTTGGTTTTAGTTTAGTTACACAAGTTTAATAAAGTCTGGTTTATTTTCTACAATTATTTGATTTCTCTCTCTCAAATTTAATTATGTCTCCCAAACCACTGTCGAAATTAATGGAAAACACGATTCTCACTGTAGAATGGCTCACAAAGCTGAGGATGGTCCTTAGCAGTGAATCCATAGACTATGTACTGGAAATTGGTCGTCCTCCCATTCCTGGAAACAATGAGGGTAATGAAGGTTGCCTGGCTCGTTAGGATTGGTGCTGTGATAACCATAGAGCAAGGGTGTACATCTTAAGCTCGATGTGCATAGAGTTGCAAAGGTACCATGATAAGATGGATAATGCAAGAGACATTATCCTGCATCTGGATGAACTGTTCGAGAGGGCGGTAGGTGACACGCTAAAAGCTAACGTGCTATTGTAGCAAGTGCACTAGTCGTGTGTAGTAATAAGTGTGGACGAAAAGTCCGGGTTGTCGAACCACGGAGACTTGAATTCTAGTTTATGATTTTATACAAAAAACAACTACAATAAAAGTAACTTAAATGTAAAAACGTGTACAATAAGAACAAGGTTATGCAAATGAATTAAAACCAATTATAAAGGGAGACTAAGGCACATGCTAGGTCCAAATTGATCAAATATACTTGTAAAGGCTCTTGTTGTAGAATTACTCTTATATTGTTATGGTGAAAACTCCTAAGGTAGAGAATAACCGATGTCTCGCGTATAAACTTCTATACTTAGATCGTGATTTCCCAAATATCCCTATCCGGAAATCTAACCACTAAACATGCATTAATGTACTAGAGTTCACTCGATTTGAATCGAACGACTTCACCCGGGAATCTTTACCTATGTCCAGGGCAATTCCTCATTAGTTGCGGGTCATGATGTGAATTTCTTGCACCCTAAGTCAATTTTCTCCCGAAATATTAACCTAGGCATAAGATTCTAACATATAGTGATCAAGTATATGCAAGATAGACAAAAACACAATTCACATCACATAACAATATAAGAACAACCTCAACAATCATCTATTGTAAGCATATATCACAATTTGGCCTTACATGGCCCTAGTCTTACGAATTTAGTTCATAATTGAAAGCATAAAAGACATAAGAGGAATATTCATAGACATAAACGAAATGAAAAGGTCTTAAAAACTCCCTAAATGGTGAATGATGATGGATCTTGAAGTTGAGCCTTCAATCCCCAAGCTCTTTTCCCTCCTCTAGTTTTCCCCTCCAAGAGTGATGAAGAATGGTGATGAATGGTGGAGAAATTAGATTAGGGGCTGCCCCCCTCTCCTCCAAAAATCTGAAATTGATAGTGAATGATGAAGAGTATGGGTTCCTCCTCCTTTTATAGCCAAAATTCCACTAAAGTATGCATTAAGAATTCTCATTAAAGTTCCCCAATGAGAATTCCACCTAAGGTGATGCTTAAAGTTTGGTTTTTAAGATTCCAACCAGCTAAAAAATGCTGAACTTTCGGCCCTTAAGAATTCCACCAAGCATAACCATGTGAAAACTTCAACAAAACACATGCATGCTGCCATTTTCTTGCTTTCCAGCGCAGTCTTAGTATTTTCCTCATAAACTTCTCCACAGATCTCCAAACTGGATGATTCAAGTCCCCATGTTCAGATAAAACATAGATCTACAACGTTCCAGAAGGACATTTTGTCCAATTCGGTCGCTACGTATACTTAACTTACGTTTCAACATGGAAGTTGTTTCTGATTTGGCGCCCATAAAGTAAATCTACCAAGAAACACACTTATGACAACCCCTCAACACATGTGCTGAATTATGGCCAAAAGTGATTCTTACCCATCATATAATGCTGGAATTTAGGCTGAAAAGGAGTAACATTCGGACTATCCATGCCTAGGCATGACTAGGAGGGCGCTAGGGCGTATCCTGGCACATGTACTTCTCTGTTCGGCGCAACAATCATATTTACTTCACAATTCTCTCTATAGACCTTCGATTTGGGTGTTTCAAGTTCCCATTTGAAGCTAAGACACACATATAAAACTTTGTAGAAGGAAGCTTTGTCTAATTTGGTCTGTAAATGTACGAAAATGTCGCTCGAATATGATAGGAGATGCATAAACCGCCTAGGTGTTGAAAAACATGTTTGAACTTGTTTTGTACATCGTTTTTCTTCCCTTTTCTTCATGTATTCTCATTTATTACCTGTATTCACTTAACACACCTATTAAATGCAAATGTGACATGATTTAAGCAATAAGTGAATCCAAATCATAAGAATTACGGTCTTAAAACACGTAAAAACACCTCTTATCAACACCCCCAAACTTATCAATTGCTCGACCTCGAGCAATAAGAGCTATAAGGCAAGACCAACATCATTCAATGGGAGAAAACAAAACAACTAACTAACTCACTTTCGTGGAGTAAACGATTGCACTTAGCGGGTGCAACAAGCCTTTAAACCTTTGAGTTACCTCAAAGGACGAGTTATAGTCTCGTGAGGGTTTGCATACGATATACCCACAAAATCTAGCAAATTTTCAATCCCAACCGAATCAACACATCTCAATATGATCAACAAGAATGAATGGCATAAAATCAACCTTTTAAAGTTCACAAATATATATATACATATCAACTACTTTTGCTCATGTGACACCAATACTTGAAACGACTCCCTAGGCTGTAGTGAAAAATAAATCTAGGGTATTATAGTCGAGAGGCATCCTTACCAAATTTTGGACATTAACCCCATATCTATCAACTTTTGATCAAACACAAGGCACAATAATTATAGATAATCTCATAGCCATTTAAATTTCATTATCTCAAATATTCAACATTCAATTCATATGGAATTTCCATTAAACTTCATTAAGGCTAGATCATGTGCAATGTTTTATTCCATTAGGCTTTCTATGACACCCATGTAACAAGTTTTAGACCAATGACTTCCAAACTAGATAGTTTTGGGGCATTAAGTGAAAAGACACTCCTAAGGATTTAATCACTCGAGTATCAAAGGCCACGAAATAAAACTACATCTTTTAAACAATTCACTTCTTTTGGCTTGAGCATAGCTCAAATTAGCATAATAGTACAGTATATAGGCATGAAACGTTTCACCTCCGGTACGTATTAGCCTGACCACTTTTGGTCATACCAAAATTCAACCTTTTCAATTCATTGTTAGCATATAAAATTACTACTCAACTTATAACTTTATGAGAAATCTAAGTTAATATTTCTGGGAATAATTCCTTAAGTGTCTCGAGATGGTTATCCTCTCAACTCCTCTACCTTCGATTTAAGTGCATTGTGAATCATCTGAAGAATCAATTCTAGTCTAAGGTCTCCACGAGCAATTTCAAAGATATATATATTCCATTAAATTCAAATTATTTCAAGAATTCATGCCATGTTTCCAAGTCAATCAATTTCAATGCATCAATTGGAAGGATTAAAAATTTTTCATGCTTGATTTTCTCAACAAAGAAGCATATAAACATGATATCAAACAAACTTTCCCTAAAATTAAGCTAAAAATTAGGATTGCACCATCAAAGTTCAAAATAAGTACTCTTCTAAACACCCCCAAACTTAAATCCAACATTGTCCCCAATGTTGTTACAACAAGCATACACAACAGTAAAAGAACACTTACAACCAAGGATGTCGAAAAACATCCTTAAACTTCCAATACATAATCCTATAGCTTCTCCTCCTCTCGAGTAAAATGAGCATGGTCCGAATTTGCATCATATCTAACACTTCAACTTTTCAAACCATCAAGCATAAGAAAACATACATGCCAAAAGTGCATGTTTGAACACAACATAAAGAAACAAACTAAACAAAACAAAAACAAAATCAAAAAGAAAAACAAACTTACAAACTTGGGTTGCCTCCCAAGAAGCGCTAGTTTAGAGTCGGTAGCTCGACTTTGTGCTCTTTGAGGTTCAAATAGGTGGTCCATTTAACACGACCAAATCCTTGTCATGCCTCCTTTTAGCTCCATTGTCTACTTGCTTCCACTCATATTGCGGGATTTTGCAATAAGCCCTTTGTATTGGATGAGTCTTTTCAATCTTACGAGCACGGCGATGGGGTGGAATGTATTTCATGCATAAATCTTCTTTTCCCTCTTTGTTGTGTTTATCATAGGGAATCTCATCCTCCAACTCGAGTGTGCCCTTAGCCTTGCCATTTGCACATTTCTCATCAAGAGAAGGGTTAATAACATCGATATTGGAACAAGTAAGATCATCCATAGATGGTTTCCTGTTATTAGAAGCATCAAATATCACTTTTACATCTCCTACCCTCAATGATAACTTACCTTTTCCCATGTCGATCTTGGCATTGCTAGTGACTAGGAAAGGTCTTCCTAGAATCAAGGGCATCTCAACATCTTCCTCCATATCAAGGACCACAAAGTCAACCCGGAAAAAGAATTTGTCAACTTGTACAATAACATCTTCTATTATCCCCTTTGGTCTCTTAATTGATCCATCGGCGAGTTGAAGGTTCATTGATGTCGGTTTGGGATTTCCAAGGCCCAACTTCTTGAAGAGAGAATACGGGAGGAGATTGATACTTGCTCCCGTATCGCAAATAACCTTTTCAAAAGTAAGAGGGCCAATGGTGCACGGAATGGTGAGCCTCCCCGGGTCCTCACAAAGAGTCGCCACAATCGTACGGAAAATCGGATCCATATCCTTCTTTTTCGTTTTTTGTGCATTTGGAAATGGAAGACGAACCTCGATGGGATGATGCGTTGGAGTTGAAGGGCCAGCTGTGGAGGATACAGAATGTGGCGCTTGGGCGTGACAATCGGCACCTTGGCGCAGCGACAAGGGCGCCTGGGCGTGGATGGATGGGCGCTCGGGCGCATCAGTGCGAACATTATCACCTTTTACCTGTTCGCCACTTCTCAAGGTAATTGCATAGCATTGCTCTTTCGGGTTCTTTTCCGTATCACTTGGTAAAGTTCCCAGGGCTCTCTCGCTGATTGTCTTTGCCATTTGACCCATTTGTGTTTTCAAATCCTTCATATCCATCATTAAATCCTTCATCATAGTACGGAGTTCGTTGATTGCTGAATTCGATTTCTTTATTTTCTCATCAAGACGTTCATCGGTTGTAGGAGGCCTAACTTGCCTTTGTACATGAGGATTACCTTGCCTTTGAGCTTGATTGTTGATGAATGGAGGCCTTGGTGCTTGATAGATATCGATATGGGCGTTTTGTGCCGGATTGAGCTTCCTTGGAAAATTTTTGGGCACATGGAAGTTCAATTGAGGTCGATTGGCATTTCCAACATAGTTTACATTGCCAACCATTGTTTCCAAAACGACTTCTTTTTCCAACTCTTGAACACGAGCAATTTTTTTAGTGGGTGTGATCTCTTCATCATCGGGATAGAGCTCATCTTCCTGGGCTAATTGTTCAATCTTGTCCCACACACTTTGGCAATCAAGCCCAAGGAGATCACCACCGGCGCCGGCATTGAGCCTATTTCGGATGCGCGAACGGACTCCATCATGGAATCGTAATACTTGCTCGCTCAATCTTAGGTTGTGATCCGGACATTTTCGGAGCATGTTTTTATATCTAGCCCATGCCTCGGGTAAGGACTCATTATTCCCCTGTTTAAACTCCTTAATGTTGCTCCTTAGCTCATTGATTTTGGAGGGTGGAAAGAATTTGCTCAAAAAGGCATCGACCAATTGTCCCCATGTTGTGATGGATTGGGGTGGTAGAGATTTGTACCACATGGTCGCCCTTTCCTTTAATGAGAAGCGGAAGACTCTTATACGAATTGCATCGAGATCCCATGGATGAAATTGGGTAGTCATGAGAGTATCGTCTAAAGTCTCCAAATGCTCATGAGGTGATTCATGGGGCTCTCCATAGAAGGGTTCGCTTTGCACCATACTAAAAATGTGTGATGGAATGTGATAATTTGGTGCATAGAAATTAGGAAAGACCACGGGCCCCGGTATGGTGTGGACCCTTAAAGGTAGACTTTCCCGGACCGATGGAAGTCTTTGAGGAGGTGCCGGTTGCATAGCTTGGAATAGATTTTGCAACCATTCCCTGTTTTCCGGGAGATTTATGTCGGGAAAATTCCCATTTGGATTTAGATTGTCAGCCATTTCTCGAGCTCGTCTACTAGATCGAAGAACACGCTCTATCTCCGGCTCAAAATTGTATAGAGGCTCGTTAGAAGAGCGGCTCATGCACCACAAATTATACCTAACAATTAAACACAAGAACAAAATTAGAATAATAAAATAAAAGAAAGTTTACAAATAAACGAAAAACTAAGAATTATGAAAATTTAAACAAAAAAAAAATCAAAAACTAAAATGAAAAAGTCCCCGGCAACGGCGCCAGAAACTTGACACGCTAAAAGCTAACGTGCTATTGTAGCAAGTGCACTAGTCGTGTGTAGTAATAAGTGTGGACGAAAAGTCTGGGTTGTCGAACCACGGAGACTTGAATTCTAGTTTATGATTTTATACAAAAAACAACTACAATAAAAGTAACTTAAATGTAAAAACGTGTACAATAAGAACAAGGTTATGCAAATGAATTAAAACCAATTATAAAGGGAGACTAAGGCACATGCTGGGTCCAAATTGATCAAATATACTTGTAAAGGCTCTTGTTGTAGAATTACTCTTATATTGTTATGGTGAAAACTCTTAAGGTAGAGAATAACCGATGTCTCGCGTATAAACTCCTATACTTAGATCGTGATTTCCCAAATATCCCTATCCGGAAATCTAACCACTAAACATGCATTAATGTACTAGAGTTCACTCGATTTGAATCGAACGACTTCACCCGGGAATCTTTACCTATGTCTAGGGCAATTCCTCATTAGTTGCGGGTCATGATGTGAATTTCTTGCACCCTAAGTCAATTTTCTCCCGAAATATCTAGGCATAAGATTCTAACATATAGTGATCAAGTATATGCAAGATAGACAAAAACACAATTCACATCACATAACAATATAAGAACAACCCCAACAATCATCTATTGTAAGCATATATCACAATTTGGCCTTACATGGCCCTAGTCTTACGAATTTAGTTCATAATTGAAAGCATAAAAGACATAAGAGGAATATTCATAGACATAAATGAAATGAAAAGGTCTTAAAAACTCCCTAAATGGTGAATGATGATGGATCTTGAAGTTGAGCCTTCAATCCCCAAGCTCTTTTCCTTCCTCTAGTTTTCCCCTCCAAGAGTGATGAAGAATGGTGATGAATGGTGGAGAAATCAGATTAGGGGCTGCCCCCCTCTCCTCCAAAAATCTGCAATTGATAGTGAATGATGAAGAGTTTGGGTTCCTCCTCCTTTTATAGCCAAAATTCCACTAAAGTATGCATTAAGAATTCCCATTAAAGTTCCCCAATGAGAATTCCACCTAAGGTGATGCTTAAAGTTTGGCTTTTAAGATTCCAACCAGCTAAAAAATGCTGAACTTTCGGCCCTTAAGAATTCCACCAAGCATAACCATGTGAAAACTTCAACAAAACACATGCATGCTGCCATTTTCTTGCTTTCCAGCGCAGTCTTAGTATTTTCCTCATAAACTTCTCCACAGATCTCCAAACTGGATGATTCAAGTCCCCATGTTCAGATAAAACATAGATCTACAACGTTCCAGAAGGACATTTTGTCCAATTCGGTCTCTACGTATACCTAACTTACGTTTCAACATGGAGGTTGTTTCTGATTTGGCGCCCATAAAGTAAATCTACCAAGAAACACACTTATGACAACCCCTCAACACATGTGCTGAATTATGGCCAAAAGTGATTCTTACCCATCATATAATGTTGGAATTTAGGCTGAAAAGGAGTAACATTCGGACTATCCATGCCTAGGCATGACTAGGAGGGCGCTAGGGCGTATCCTGGCACATGTACTTTTCTATTCGGCGCAGCAATCGTATTTACTTCACAATTCTCTCTATAGACCGTCGATTTGGGTGTTTCAAGTTCCCATTTGAAGCTAAGACACACATATAAAACTTTGTAGAAGGAAGCTTTGTCTAATTTGGTCTGTAAATATGAAAATATCGCTCGAATGTGATAGGAGATGCATAAACCGCCTAGGTGTTGAAAAACATGTTTGAACTTGTTTTGTACATCGTTTTTCTTCCCTTTTCTTCATGTATTCTCATTTATTACCTGTATTCATTTAACACACCTATTAAATGCAAATGTGACATGATTTAAGCAATAAGCGAATCCAAATCATAAGAATTACGGTCTTAAAAACACGTAAAAACACCTCTTATCAGTAGGACCGCCAAATATTTCAATTCAAGGGATCTCTTCCGAACTAAAATGACTGAAGGAGAGGATGTTGGAGAACACGTTTTCAAAATGATGACCATGATAGAAAAACTAAAATCTTTAAACTTCTACGTGGACCTACATCTCCAAGTTGATCTCATCCTACAGTCACTCCCCGATTCGTTCTATTACTTCGTCATAAACTTTGACATGAATGACATTGAGGGTTCTTTAGCTAGGCTATTAGAAAAACTCAAAGTTGCTCAGAAACAAGTAAAGGCAGACAAATGGAACAACCCAATTGCAATTACTTTTCCTAATCCATTGGATGGAATAAGAAATAATAATGACCATTTAGAGGAAGGGGCATCCACCACGACTTGCAACAAAGCACACCGAAGGAGAAATGAGAGGGCTAGAAATCAGGACAAATGCTTATGCAGCAGTGAGCTAGGCCACTGGAGAAGAGACTGTCCTAACATACGAGCGAAAGGTAAAGAACTTTATGTTTTTTTTTAAAACTAATTGCTCTATTACCATTTTTTCCTCTTCATGGGTTCTTGATTCAGGAGCTAATAAATATGTATGTTGTGTGAATCAGAATCTGGAAACAAGTCGGAAGCTAAGCCCTAATGAGGTGAAGATAAGAGTAGGCAGCGGGCAAAGCATCACAGCTACTGAAATTGGATCTGCCTCATTATTTATTAATTTTGGACATATTCTATTTCTGGATAATGTTTTTGTTTTGCCCAATGGGCTTAAAAACATTGTTTCAATTCCCGTTTTAGTTAAACTTTGTCATACTTTCCGTTTTATTGATGAACGGTGCAACATTTATTATGGTAATAAATTCGTAGGCTTTGCTTCTTTAATAAATGGATTGTATTACCTTAATGTTCAGAATGAGTGTTCTGTGAATACTATACAAAGGAAATGTAGTAGGTTTGGAATAAACCAAATATTGATATGGCATCTTAGACTAGGCCATGCCGGCAAACATAAAATTCGCAAAATGGAGAAAGATGGACTAATGGGTCCATTGAGATTGGATCCCTATCCTACTTGTGAATCTTGTCTCAAAGGCAAGATGGCTAGATCCCCCTTCACAGGGACTTTTAAAAGAGCCTCACAGATCTTAGGCTTAGTGCACACTGATGTTTGTGGTCCATTTGGAGAAATGGCACGAGGAGGTTTCCTTTACTTCATCACCTTCACTGATGACCATTCAAGATATGGTCTAGTGTACATGATGAGGCATAAGTCTGAATCCATTGAAAAGTTCAAGGAATTCAAGGCTTTAGTGGAAAATCAAACTGGTCAACATATAAAAAGCCTTCGGTCAGATCGAGGAGGATAATATATGAGCGACGAGTTTGATGTATACCTCAGAGAGAATGGTATAGTATTATAGCTCACACCTCCAGTGATAAGAGTCATTTTTACGTGTTTTTAAGCCTTACATTTATGTTTTAGATTCATTTATCGCTTGATTTATGCCACATATGCGTATAACCTATGTGTTTATTGAGTAAAGGTGGAAAATCACTGCAATCAACGTAAAGTGCACAAAAATACAGTATTTGAGTATATTTTGAAATTGAATTTGAGTATGTTTTCTTCTATGAAGTTTTAGATCTCCGTCTTGGCTTCACATGACAACTTGAATCATCCAAATCCGAGGTCCGTGGAGAAAATTATGAAGAAAAACACGATTGTTGCGCTGAAAAACAAGAAAACAGTTAAGACTTCGCACTGTGGCGCCTAGGTGCCAACTTATCCGCGCCTAGGCGCCGGTCAACTGAAAGGCCAAATTTTGAAGGTATAAAGGCCAAAAATGGAAGGAAGACCAGGAGGTTCGAATTCTAAGTGAATTTTGGGGATTTCTTGGGATTGGGACCTCACTTTTCATCACTTTGGAAGAGCAAAAGAGAAGGGAAATAAGAGATTCAAGACTCCAATTAAACATTCGAACATCAATCCAACATAGGGAGTTTCTTAGCTTTAGATTCATCTTTGTCTATGAATATGGATCTTATGCTTAGCTTTTTCCTTATGCATTTTATGTGCTAAATTGTTGAACAAGGGCCATGAGAAGGCCATGTTGTTACTATTGTCATAATAAGATCGTTTTCCGTTTCAATTCGTATATTGCTATGTGTTGTGATTTTGGAGTTAAATGCCTAACATATGTTTCATCACCATGTGTTTGATATCATGCCTAGGTGAATTATTTGAGAGAAAATTGACTTAGGGTGCAAAAATTTCACAACATCACCGAACCAAATAGGAGTTGCCCTAGACATAGGTAAAGACTCCCGGGTGAAGTCATTCGATTTTAATCGAGTAAGCTCTAGCTCTTTTATGCATTCTTAGTGGTTAGATTTCCGGGTAGACATACTTAGAAAACCACCATTTAAGTATAGGAGTCTATCACGAGACATCGGTTATTCTTTACCTTAGGAGCTTTCACCATAGCAATGTATGTCTAATGAATTGGTAATAATCTTAGATAAAGAATAACTGATGTCTCGTGATAGACTCCTATACTTAAATGGTGGTTTCCTAAGTATGTCTACCCGGAAATCTAACCACTAAGCATGCATTAAAGAGCTGGAGCTTACTCGATTAAAATCGAACGACTTCCCCCGGGATTCTTTACCTATGTCTAGGGAAACTCCTATTTGGTTTGGTGATGTTATGAAATTCATGCGCCCTAAGTCAATTTTTTCTCAAATAATTCACCTAGGCATGATATCAAACACATGGTGATCAAGCATATGTAAGGCATTCAACCACAAAATCACAACACATAGCAATATACAAATTGAAACAGAAAACGATCTTATTATGACAATACTAACAACATGGCCTTCTCATGGCCCTATTTCAACAATTTAGCTCATAAAATGCATAAGGAAAAAGCTAAGCATAAGATGCATGTTCATAAACAAAGATGAATCTAAAGCTAAGAAACTCCCTATGTTGGATTGATGATCGAATGTTTAATTGGAGGCTTGAATCTCTTCTTTCCCTTCTCTTTTGCTCTTCCAAAGTGATGAAAAGTGAGGTCCCAATCCAAAGAAATCCCCAAAATTCACTTAGAATTCGAACCTCATGGTCTTCCTTTCATTTTTCGCCTTTCTACCTTCAAAACCGTTGTACCGGCGCCCAAGCGTGGCCTAAGTGGCACCTAGGCGTGGTCCAGGTGGCCTAAGTGGCTTGGGAAATAAGTTGACCGGCTCCTAGGAGCGGATAAGGTGGCGCCTAGGCGCCACAGTGCGAAGTCTTAACCGTTTTCTTGTTTTTCAATGCAGCAATCGTGTTTTCTTCATAATTTTCCCCACGGACCTCAGATTTGATTCAAGTTGCCACGTGAAGACAAGACGGAGATCTAAAACTTTATAGAAGTAAACATCCTCAAATTCAATTTCAAAATATACTGAAATACTGTGTTTTTGTGCACTTTACGTCGATTGCAGTGATTTTCCACCTTTACTCAATAAACACATAGGTTATATGCGTATGAGGCATAAATCAAGCGATAAATGAATCTAAAACATAAAAGTAAGGCTTAAAAACACGTAAAAATGACTCTTATCATCCAGTGACACCACAGTTAAATGGAGTAGCAGAGCAAAGGAATCAAACCTTATTGGACATGGTTCGCTCCATGCTCAGCTACACTGACTTACCCATTTCACTGTGGGGTCATGCGCTGCTTACACCTGTACACATTTTAAATAGATGTCCATCCAAGTCCATTCTTATGACTCCTTATGAGATATGGAGGAATAGGAAACCAAGTCTTAATCACATCAAGATTTGGGGATGTCCGGCTTATGTCAAAAGGACCAAAGTGGACAAGTTGGAGGCTAGATCCTTGAAGGGACGTTTTGTTGTATATCTTGAGGATTCAATAGGATACCTCTTTTACCTGGACGATAATCAAAGGATCATTGTAGCTTTACAAGCCCACTTTCTTGAAGATGAATATACTCAAGAAGGAGGCGCGGGTAGAAAGATTGTTCTAGAAAAATAAAATGCGACTCCAGTCGATACATCTACACAGGAAGTGAGAACCGAACCTTCTGTAACACAACCACCACCACAAATATCAAGTAGAGTACCTCAACTGCATGAGAGGTACGGATATCTAGTAGAGAGGGAACTGGGTCTTCATTCTATATTAGAGGATAATGGAGATGATCCCTCCACTTTTGATCCAGCAATGGTGGATGTGGATGCTACTAGATGGGTGAAACTATGCAAACAGAGATCGATTCAATGCATGCAAACCAAGTCTGGAAGGTTATGGACCAACCTGAAGGGGTAAAACCAATCGGGTGCAAATGGATTTACAAGAGAAAGATTGCTGTTGATGGCAAGGTTGACACCTACAAAGCCAGGCTAGTGGCGAAAGTGTATAGTAAAAAAGAAGGAATTACTACCAAGAAACCTTTTCGCTAGTGGCTATAATCAAATCAATAAGGATTCTACTTGCAATAGCCGCACACCTAAACTATGAAATATGGCAAATGGATGTCAAAACTGCTTTCCTAAATGGATTCTAAGAAGAGGATATCTATATGGAAAAGCCTAAAGGTTTTGTATCCGAGGAGCATACTCATAAGGTGTGTAAGCTTGAGAGATCCATTTATGGACTTAAGCAAGCGTCCCGTAGCTGGAATCTACATTTTGATGAGGCTGTCAAAGGATTTGACTTCATCAAGAACGAAGATGAGTCATGTGTTTACAAGAAGGTTAGTGGGAGCAAGATAACATTCCTTGTGTTATATGTAGATGACATATTACTCATAGGGAATGATATAGGAATGCTCACCACTGTAAAGAAGTGGCTTTCGAGTACTTTCTCCATGAAAGACTTGGGAGAGGCAACTTATATTCTAGGGATTCGAATCTTCAGAGATCGAACAAATAGAATGATAGGGCTCTCACAACCCCTTTACTTAGAAAAGGTCCTAAAGAGATATAGGATGGGGGATTCTAAGAAAGGGTTCCTGCCAATGAGACATGTGATACATCTCTCAAAATTTATATGTCCTCAAAGTGGGGAAGATAGAAAGGAAATGAGCACTGTACCCTATGCATCAGCAGTGGGTATCCTGATGTACGCAATGTTGTGTACTAGACCTGACATTGCTTATTCGGTAAGCATTGTCAATCGATTTCAAGCAAACTCAGGCAAGGAACATTGGATAGCTGGGAAGAATATCCTAAAGTATCTGAAGAGAACCAACGATATGATTCTCATCTATGGGATTGGTAGCCTGAGAGTGGATGGGTACACTGATTCGGATTTTCAATCTGATGTCGATGACCGAAAATCCACCTCAGGATTCGTATTCACCCTCAATGGTGGGATGGTGACTTGGAAAATTTCCAAAGCACAACCGAAAATTCCACTACAGAGGCTAAATACATAGCTTCCTCTGAGGCAGCTAAAGAGGCTGTTTGGATAAGGAAGTTCATAGAAGAACTTCAACTGGTTCCTAGCATAAAGCTCTCATTGCCACTTTATTGTGACAACACTGGAGCAATAGCTCAAGAAAAGGTTCCTAGGTATCACAACAAGTCCAAACACATCGAGAGGAGATATCACATCATAAGAGAGATCGTTGCACGAGGAGAAATATCTGTTCAAAAAATAGCCTCAGCTGACAATGTCGCTGATCCATGGACCAAGCCATTGGCACAGGCGGTGCTAGAAAAACATCTTGAAGGAATGGGTATTAAATAACATAGCAAATGGCATTGAGTGCAAGTGGGAGATTGTTAGAGTGTATGTCCTCAAATGCCATAAAGAGAATAGATTTATAGGTCATTGACTTGTAACAAAATAATATCCTTTTATTATATATAAGGCATTGTCTTGTTGTTTACTTATAGGCATTTATAAGGTGTTAATAAAAAACGTAAATGTCCTTGAGAATAAAGGCAAACCTTCTACTTCCTATGGGATAGGAAGAATGGCACTAAAAAGGTTTGATCCTTGTTCTCTAAATAGGGTTCGCAAGTCTAAGAAAGTATTTGACTGGACATCAATACAGAACAAGGACTTGCATGATATAAGTTTCGACAGAGAAAGTGCCAGTCCAACACTATGGGAATGATAGTGGGAACTTATGTCATAGACGTATAAGTTGGACTAATATGTTTGAACACTACTCGCATCAGTTTCATCAGATGATTATTCACTCACTGACAGTCAATGATGAAACTGATAAGTTGTGATAGGTACGCGTGAACCTTAGACCTGAGGAATCGAGTTGAAGATGTACTTGTGACATCAAGTCTGTCATTAGAGTAGTTAGATCCAAATCACCCTTTGGTGGGATCGACCTCGAAGTACGACTTGATGGGCGAGTAGCATTGTTAACTGATTAGCAAAATGAGATTTATTCTCTCATAAGTGAATGAGCTAAATAACCTATGCAGTCATGAATGAGTGAGGTTAAAAGTCTTTGGCCAAAGCATAAATTGACCTCGACTCATTATGAACTGAACATATGGTCAAGTCATTTGAGTTTGACTAAAACCATGACTCTCACTTGACTGGGATATAAGAATAAAAGGTTTATACTCGTACGGTATTCACAGCATATATGGTTTGCAATGATCCTATTCATTCATTCTCAATTGGGATACGATGTGGGCCACGTGACTGGCTAGGTGTTACTCACATCCTTTTTATTTCCTCCCAATTGCCTTTTGAGACGAACCTAAAGAGTCGTGCTTAAAGGAAGTGCAAAAGGAAAATCATGGAAAAGACTTGAGAGAATTTTCGGTATTGGATATTGAGATTAATTAATTAATCATTAGATAATTTTATTAATTAATTAAGTTAATGAATTAATTAATTCCTTAGAGGAATTTAATTGATTATTTAATTAATTAATTTATTGGATAAATAATATTAATTATTTAATTAACTAAAAACAAAAGTCGGACTAAAGCCCGAAGGCTTAAAAGCCTTGAAGTGGGTGTCCAAAGTGGACGCCCAATAGGGCTTTGGAGACCTAGGTTATTGTTTTCTATTGTAATATAAATATAATACTTAGTGAAAAAATGACTAAGTGATTAACGTAAACTTTCTCTCTAAGTAAAAACACTTTATCCTCTCTCTCTCTCTCTCTCTCTCTCTCTCTCTAGCCGTCTCCCTCAAGAGAAGAAGAAGAAGATTTTCGTTTTTGACTCCGGCGTGGCAATTTAGAGACAGCGACGGATTTGCTGTTCAAGAAGGGATCGCAAAGCTGGTTCAGAATTTAACATACGCGAGAACGGTAATTGAATTCGAAACTCAATTTAAATACGAGAAATAGAGATGAGCCATTGGGATTTAAAGATATTCTTTTGTTGCGTTATTTGATTTTATGCAATTTTTTTCACAACAATGGTGGGAGCTTAAGACTGTAGGCACATTAGTGGAATTGATATGCTCAAACATGACTCGCATCGGTTCTGTCACATGGGTTTTCACTCTATGATTGTCAATGACATAACTGATTATGCATAATAGGTATAAATGAACCTTTGACCTGAAGTATCAGGCTGAAGATACACTTGTGACATCTAGTCTGTCACTAAATTAGTTAGAACCAATTCACACGTTGGTGAGGTCGACATCAAAATGCGGCTTGATGGGCAAGTGGTAGTGTTAGTTGATAACTAATATGGGATTTTTTATTTCATAAGTGAATGAGAAAGTATCTGATGTAATTATAGATAATAATGATCAAAGTCTTTGACCAAAGCAAAAGAGACGATTGTGCAAGGCACTAAATCGAACTCATTGATCTCATATTATTATAATTAATACATATGGTCAAGTCCAGAGTTAGTTTGACATAACCATGACTCTCACTTGGCTGGAACATGTTAACAAAGGGTTTATACCTATACGGTATTTACAATTGGAAGTTTGTGGAATGATCCAATCATTCGATTTCGTTTGGGCTATGAAGTGGGCCACGCGATTGACTAGGTGTTTCCCACTTCCTTTGGATTCATCTCATTTCCAAACAAAATGAACCTAAAGAGTCGCTCTAAAGGATTGACAAAGAAAAATGAAATGATTTTCTATCTTATTCTGGGAGATTTAATTTATGGGATAAATTAAATAATTAATTAATTGCTCAATAGATGAGATAATTAATTATAAAGAGTAGATTAATTATTAATTAATTTCTCAAGGCAATAAATTAATGAATTAATTTATCTAATTAATTTGGTTATTTAATTAATTGATATATTTATCGGATATAATAAATTATTAATTGAATATATAATTAATTAAAACAAAAGACGAGCAGGGCCATGTAAGGGGCATCCATTTGGACGCCTCCTAGGGCTAAGTTAGGCATCCACTTAGATGCCCAACATGGACTCTATTCTTGTGTCTTGGTTAATAAGTTAAGTGGTATTAAAAAGACTTTTGACCTAGATGAGATAACAAGTTTTCATACAACTCTCCTAGAAAGAAAAAGAAAAACTCCTCCCTCTCTCACACACACTAGCCGTCGGTCAAGGTGAAAGAAAAAGGGATTTTTCCTCAAATCAATCTGCATGATTATTTAGAGGCAACGTACTTTCATTGATCGGATCAAGAATTCAAGAAAGCTTCAAATGATTCGTGAAGATTGGATTGCACGAGTTTTGGAGATTTAGAGCCTTCAAGTATTCAAAATTTTGAAGGAGAAATTAGTTCTCCAACCACTTTGCTTCAACGGGTAAGTTCTTATTCGTTTTAGCGTTTATATGATTCAATATGCGAATCGAGAAAATGACTTTGGGATTTATTTTAAAACCTTGCGTTGCGCAAATTTTTGCGTAACCCAACATCTAGATTAATACATGGACTTCATCTTCAATTCGATCTCATTCTTCAGTCACTCCCCAAATCCTTCTCCAGTTTTGTTATAAATTTTGTTATAATTGACACTGAAGGATCATCGACTATCCTTATGGATAAGCTGATAATTGCACAAAGGAAGTGAGGTGCATTCATTGTTTCTGTGGCAGGGCCATTGGGCATGTCCAAATTAGTTGGTCGTATCGAAAAGGAAAAACCATGCAAGATTCAGAAGTTCAAGGATAGGGCCCCGAAAAAGTCAAACATAAGCCTTCACTGCAAAGAGGTGGGTCACTGGAAGCAGGACTGCCGCAAGCTGAAGGCTCAAGCTACTTCAAGTATAGAACTTAATATTTTAGAAATAAATTGTTCTATAACTATATTTTCCGCTTCTTGGATTCTAGGTTCTGGAGCTAGTGCTCACATTTGAATTTTGAACTAGGAATTGGAAATAAGAAGAAAGTTGGAAGAGCAAGAAGTGATGATCAAAGTTGGCAGCGGACTTAGTGTGGAAGCCACTTTTATTAGATTAGCATCTGGGCATTTAGTTATTTTGATGATTGCCTAGTTTTGCCCAAAGGGCTGAAAAACATTTGTTCTATTCCAGTTTTGGTAAAGAATGGTTATGATTTCCATTTTTCGTACACTTGTTGCGATATTTATTTTAAAAATAAATGCATTGGCTCTACATCTTTAATAAATAATTTGTATTACATTAATGTCAAAAATCAATGCACTGTAAATACTATAACCATGAAACGTGGTATCTCAGAGATAAACCAAAGACTTATCTGCCACTTAAGACTAGGTCATGCCAGTGAGTACAAGATTTGCCATCTTGAGAAAGGTGGGCTTATAAGCACATTAAGGTCGGACCCTTTTTGTACTTGTGAATCTCATCTCGATTGCAAGATGACTCGATCCCCCTTCATACAGTATTTCGAGAGGGCCAGTGAAGTTCTTAGTTTAATACATACTAATGTTTGTGGGTCCTTCGGGGAAACAACCCATGGAGGTTTTCAGTACTTCATCACATTCACTATTGATCATTCTAGGCATGGTCTAGTGTATTGAATGAAGTATAAGTCTGTGTTGGAAATCCTGTAAGGCATACGTAGCGGAAACGTAAAACAGATCCAGATTCCCAAACCAAGATCAATTTGTGGCTTTCGTCGATCTTAATCATGAAAAAGATGAATGCAAAAAACTTACCTTTTCGCCTGTTCAACTTTAATCTCCGCGAATCTTTAGTCTTCTCCAATGGTTCAATTGTACCGTCTCTACATCATCACGTAGGAACGGACTCCGAGAAATCTCAATCTCCAATCTCCGTAGGCGGCTGGACGAGATTGAGTGGAAAAGAATAAAACGCTTTTCTCTTATGTATTTCTGGTGGAGGATTTCACGTTATATGAATTGTTGTGTTCTCTGACTTGTGTTGAAGGATTAAATAAATCCTCCAACTTAAAGCCCAGCAGTATACGCCTATTAGGCCTTTTGGAAAATAATTGGGCTAAGTTGACCCAGTCAACTTAGTCCAATTAATTTAATCAATCAATATTTAATCCAATTAAATATATATTGATTAAACCAACATTAACTAACTAATTAAATAATTTATTATTATTCTAGTTTAAATGTTTAATTAACCTAATCAATTAAATATTCAAACTAATTCAATCAATTCCCCATTGTTTAATCCAATTAAACAACTAATTAAATTAATTTATCCAATTAATTAGCTCGTCCTTCCAAAGGACAAATTATCAAAACGCCCTCCAAATACAAGACTTAATTTCCCCGTCCATTCCTTTATAGTGCGACTCTCTAGGTTCGTCTCAATTGGCAATGGGAGGATACCAAAGGATGTGGGTGACACCTAGCCAGCACCGTGTCCCCACATTATAGCCCAATCGAGTACGAAATGACTATGTCAGTACGAACCTCTAGATTATGAATACCGTATGAGTATAAGCCCTTCACTGACGTATCCCGATTGAGTGAGAGTCATGAAATATGTCAAACTCACAAGACTCGATACTATGCTTAAGAATCATAGTAATATGAGATTACTAAACACGAGTTAGTTCATCAGCTCTAGCCAAATACTTTAAATCTCATTTACCTATGATCGTATAGGATATTTCTCATTTACTTTCGAGACAATGAATTCCTTCTTGGTAATCACCTCACATGCTACTTTCCCATTGGAATGCATTTTGAGGTTGACCCGACCTTTCAACGGGTGATTTGGGTCTAACTACCCCACATGCTTTATTGCTAAGAGTCAAAATGAATTAGGTTGGTTATGGCATAGAAAAATGAATCACCTCAACTTTAAGGCAATCTCTCAGTTAATATCGCTAAATCTAGTAGAGGGACACCTAAAGGTTCCTTTCAGAAAAACCGCTTATGTGATGCATGTCAAATGGGTAAACAAGTTAAATCATCTTTTAAGAAGAAACCATGCCTATCTACTTCTAGAATTCTTGAACTGTTGCATTTAGATTTGTTTCGTCCTATTCAAATCATGAGTGTTAGTGGTAAAAAGTATTCGCTAGTAATAGTTGATGATTTCTCTTGCTATATATGAATAGAATTTCTGGCAACCAAAGATGAAACTAGTGTCAAGCTCACAATGCTAATTCGTCAATTACAAACCTCAAAGCACCTAAAGGTGACGAGAATTAGAAGTGATAGAGGAACTGAATTTACTAACCAATTTGTTGAGAAGTTTTGTACAGATTCTGGAATACTTCATGAGTATTCTACTCCTAGAACACCTCAACAGAATGGAGTTGCCGAGCGACGAAACAGAACGCTTAAAGAAGCCGCTAGGACGATGTTAGCAGAGTCTAAGATGCCTCAAAGGTTTTGGGCCGAAGCCATCAATACCGCTCGCTACACCCAAAACCGGTGTATGATCAACAAGCAACATGAGAAGACTCCATATAAGTTGTGGAAGGGACGTAAACCTAACGTTTCATATTTTCATGTATTTGGTTCAAAATATTTCATTCATAACAATGGATCCCAAAGTCTAAGGACATTTGATCCTAAAGCGGATGAGGGAATCTTTCTAGGCTATGCCAAGAATGGAAAGAGTTTTTACATCCTAAATAAGATCAAATCGAAGGTTGAAGAATCCATTCATATTGTGTTTGATGATGCTCACCAAGAACCGAGTAAGGTTAATCCAGATGATGTAGGAATTGAAGATCCTGCCCAACAAGCGTCACAATTCAATCTTCGTGATGAGGATAGTGAGATCTTTGTGCCCAATCCTAAGGTTACTCGTGAGGTTACAAATGTTGATAATGTCAGAAGTTCTGATGATCATAAAGAGAATGATCATCAAGAGCAAATTAGAACTGTGAATGATGCAGCGACTACGCAAGAGATAAATGAGGGTCAAGCGATTGATGATCAAGGGTCTCTCAACCCATTCCAACCAGATCGTAAATGGCTTAGAGACCATCCACCAGAGCTAGTGATTGGAGATATTGAAGCACGTGTTAGAACTAGGCCCGCAACAATCAATGAGGCCATTTTCACAAGGTTCCAATTTGAGAGAAGTAAGGTTTGGACGCTAGTACCAAGACCAACTCACCAAGGAGTTATTGGAACTAGATGGGATTTTAGGAACAAGATGGATGAAGATGGCATTGTGATAAGAAACAAAGTCATATTAGTCGCTCAGGGTTATTTCCAAGAAAAGGGTATTCATTTTGATGAGATGTATGCCCCAGTAGCTCGTCTTGAAGCGATTCGTATGTTCCTAGCGTTTGCCGCATTCAACAAGTTCACAGTGTACCAAATGGAGGTGAAGAGTGCTTTCCTGAATGGTAAACTCCAAGAAGAAGTTTATGTGGAGCAACCACCAGGATTCATCAGCAACCATGGAAAAAGTATGGTCTACAAATTGGATAAGGCACTCTATGGCCTTAAACAAGCACCAAAAGCATGGTATGACACTCTCTCTATCTTCCTTATAGGTAAAGGCTTTTCAAAAGGCGGCGTTGATACAATGTTATTTAAAATTACCCATAATGAAGATATTCTTTTAGTCCAACTTTATGTTGATGATATTATATTTTGTTCTACTAATAAGCGATTGTGTGAGAAATTTTCGAAAATGATGCAAGATCAATTTGAAATGAGCATGATGGGTGAATTAACTTTCTTCTTAGGATTACAAATTAAACAACTCCCTAATGACATATTTATTAACCAAGCTAACTATATAAGAGATATGATCAAGAAATTTGGTATGGAAAATGCATCATCTTCAAAAATTCCAATGAGTCAAAGGCTTAAGTTAGATAAAGATGAAAGTGGGAAGAAAATTGATATCACTAACTATAGAGCTATCATTGGATCACTTCCTTACCTTACCGCTAGTATATCCGATATTATGTTTTTAGTATGCATGTGTGCACGTTTTCAAGCTGATCCTAGAGAATCACACTTAAATATTGCCAAGAAGATCCTTAAATACCTAAAGGGCACACAAAATGTGGGCTTATGGTATCCAAGGGACTCTCCTTTTGAACTAATTGGTTATTCAGACGCAGATTTTGCAAGATGCAAAATAGATAGAAAAAGTGTGATACCCCTATTTTCGAGCCTTGTGGACCCTTTCATATTTATTCGAACGATCAAGAAGAGATTAATACATGGGAGAATTTATTCCAATCGTGATTTATTATGAAACCTAGGATTGGTTTCACTATTATCGTTCTTTAGGAATTGAAAATATTTGATTAAATGTGAAGTGTAATTTTTTTTCCTACCAAAGTTCTAACATGCCAAGAGTTTAATTATAATGAGTAAAAGGGCATAATTATTAAATTATAACTAGGAAGGGGCTGAATCTTAATTAATATTTATATTGGGATTATGATAGAAGATAAAATATTGTAAGGGCTATGAGTAAAATAAAATAAAATAAAAACAATTGCATTGGAGCCCTCACTACTCCTATATATACACCCCATCTTGCTCTCATTTCTTCTCTCATTCACTCAAGTATTACATGCTCCACAAAATCAGATTTTATCCCCATTTTCATCTCATTTTATCTACCAAAAAACCGTTCAAGAAACCATTGAAAGAGAAAGGCTTAACCACAACATAGAAACCATTTCCCCAAAGCAATTTTAGCACAGAAATTTCCAGCACTGGCAGTGCTGGTATTCTCACGTTTTGAGGGACGAAATGATGTCCAAATTGGGAGCTCCTTATCTCAAAATCTTCACAAGAGGATAAGGAACAAGTATGTGGAGTCCGATTTTGTCAATTGAGTCCATATATTTCCAGAATCAGACATGCAAACTCTACCTCAGGTGCCCGGTTTTCAACTGCAGCAACATGTCTCCACTTTTGTTTGCCAGAAACCATGCTTCTAGTGATTTGATCATGCATGCAATCCCACCATTGGAAACCTATGTTCGTGTAGATGATGTTACTGGTAAGTTTTAATGGTTTCGGTTATGTGGATAGTTCATAATTGTTAGTCAAAGAATCATTGCCACTACCCGGGTTTTTAACCCAGAATCTGCCTCTCATTTCGTTTCCCCTGAAATGCTACTTATGATGGTCCAATTCCTTATCCAAGACCACCTATAGAATCATTTTTGAGTGTAGATTCGTTTACTTGAGTATTTCGTTGAATAACGCTTGGTTAAATGTCCATAAATTGCCAGGGAATTATCATTGCCACTGCCTAGTCTCCAATTTCAGGAATGTTCATTTGAATTGTTGCCCATAAAACATCATTACCCTATTTTGATTGTACATGCAATACCACCATTAGATGGCCCTATAAGATTAGATGTTAATTACGGTTGGAATCACTCAAATCCATGGGCTAATGTGACCGGAAAGTGGAATGTTTGCAGGCTGCCAGGAAGTAATCAGAAATTGACAGTCTTGGTTGTTGACTTCAAAGACATGATTCACCAAATATTTGGCCACTCTTGGAGATGAGGTTTTTACACAGGTTAAGATAAGTTCATGGAGAATCTATGAGTAATAAGTTTTAGTGTTGGATGTGACATTAAAGGGATGAAAAAGTGGTAAGAGCAGAGACGCGCGATGTCGGTGGGGGTGCATGGTGGATCTAATTGAAGTAATGTTGTTCCCGATCAACAATGGAGTTTCGATATACTGGACCCGACTTTAGTTTGCATCTTGACTACTGGGTAAACTTTGGGTAAGATAGATTAGCTTAACCTTTGGTAATTCATGTGAGCAATCGAATCATATTGAATCGGTATTTTCTAGAGACTTGTATTCCGATCATACTATTGATTACATCCTTTTTTTTGGAATAGGGGCTTGCTTTATGAGACATTGTGAGGAAACTTGGTTGGACAAGTTGGTAGTGTTGGAGATTGGGACGATCATGATTAGCTCGGAAGAGTAATGTGAGTGCCTCTCAAAATTATAGCTATATGTCTTTCAAAACTAGAAGGAGCACGTCGTATATATATCTATATACTTTCATCATGCTTTCAATACTTCACATGAAAATGAATTTCAACACTTTCAAGTCAAATCATGGACTCAATTTGCATTAACCATTTCTTGGCAAGTTTCAAAGACATATCTTGCGAGAATAATTTTCCAGGCAGGTTTTGTGAAAATGATTTCAAGAAAACATTCTTTTAATGAAATTCTGGAAAAAAAAACATTCGCTCGATTCAATATTCCTTCGTGAGCCAAAACGCTTCATTTAATCATTCGTGACATACATGATTGCATACTGGTTTCAAATGCATATTTTGCAAGCATGATTTCAAAATAAACACCGGTTTTTATGGATTCGTGGAAGTACTCCATCATTTGGTTCTTGTATCATGATCATTTGTCGTGATGGTGTTCTTGTGACATGTTTCATCTTGCGTGGTTGTGTTGGGCCCAAGGTCGGGCGATGGATAGGGCAGGGTTCGGCCGGTCAAGCATGGGCTTGCGGTCTTAAACAGTTCCCGCTATTCACGTCCAGATCCATGCACCTAGGACGGAGTGCTCTGAGGGTGCATGGGTCATTTATCGTGTGGCATACTCCGGATATGACCAAATCGGGCATCGCGAGCCTGCGTGGGGAGGTATAAGGTGATGGCTTTTAAGCCGCATGTTCAGGGGTGATAAGGAAGAAGCAGAGGGACCCAAAGTGCTATGGGTAAATCATCGGACGCGATAGTATTGCTAACATGGCCCCCTACTGCTTAAGCGTGACGTGTACGTGTTACTTAAACATGTCTTGTACATGATACTTGCATGGAGTCTTGTACATGATACTTGCATTGAGTCTTGTACGTGGTACTTACATTGACTGCACACTTTTAAAATGCATGTTTTAAAACTTAAATATCATGCCACCAATCGTTCCAGTTTTATCATGAACGAAATTGTTTTAAGCATGCTTTCCATGATATTTGAGAAATCTCATCGTGCATACACTAAGACCTTTGTCTCATACTAACTATTGCTTACTTGTTACCTTGATCATAAATTGCTTTTCTTATTTAGGATTTCAATGATCCTTTGAAAATCAATAAAAACTATTTTAAAGCAACTTACACACACGCACTGGCACTCACTAAGCGTTTGCTTACGTATTTCACTTTTTTTTTCTCCTTCCAGTTAGAGTGAGCTGGGCAATGAGATTGGCTTGGATGATCTGAGCGTAGACATGGACAATCCTAGAGGAGAGTTTTGCAAATTGAGCCATGAATAGTAAGTTACTTAAAATGTTTTGTTGACGTTAGGGCCGTGACCCTACTAGATTAGTTGTCGAAGTGTGTCAATTTTGGATTGTACTACTTAATTGGAAGGTTCACGCTTTTAGTTTAGGCCCCTTTCAGGGCTAAAAATTGGGGCGTGACAAAAAGCACTAGTGGTACATGTCAATTTCTAGGTGATAGACTAGTTTCGTGACATAGTAAGAAACAACAATCCATAGCCACTTCTACCGCTGAAGCAGAGTATGTAGCCGCTGGAAGCTGTTGTGCACAAATCCTTTGGATGAGGCAACAACTTAGAGATTATGGAACAATCCTAGGTCCTACCCCAATCCATTGTGATAACCAAAGCACTTTAGCTATGACCCAAAACCTAGTCCTTCATTCTAGAACTAAACACATTGACATTCGCTACCATTTCTTGTGTGACCATGTTCAAAAGAAAGATATCTCCATGCATATCATTGGTACTGACAAACAATTGGCAGATATCTTCACCAAAGCGCTCAACGAACAACGCTTTCTCACTTTGAGAAGTGAATTAGGTATGACCGATTTAAACGCTTAAATCGTAAAGCATCATATTTTATAGGCATATAATTTAAAGGGAATCCACTTTATGTTTATGTCTAAAGCGTTTTTCAAAATTGAAATAAGTTATCAATTCTAGGGGGAGCTTTAAAATTGTACTTATTCCAATCTATAAGCGACTGTGATAAGAAATGACTTTGAAAATTTTATGCATTGATCACTAGCGTTTATTTTTTTTCACGCATGAAAAAATCAATCTCTAACAAAATTAAATGCAAATGTCTTTTAAAGATCAAAAGCGATTGACCTATTATCAAAAAGACTTCAGCTTTAAAAGACTCCCACTTTAAC
The DNA here is from genome assembly GCA_019426215.1 of Buddleja alternifolia. Classification (NCBI taxonomy): domain Eukaryota; kingdom Viridiplantae; phylum Streptophyta; class Magnoliopsida; order Lamiales; family Scrophulariaceae; genus Buddleja; species Buddleja alternifolia. The sequence goes on from CM033393.1 coordinate 17,431,886, forward strand.
GCTAAGTAACTTTCTCTGAAAATCATGCATAGTTTTAATCGCTAAAAGGTAACGTGTGGATGACTCCAAAAGATAAGATTTGACAACTGCCCACGCGCTCCTACCATATCAAATTGACAGTTAATGATTTCTATAAATAGGCGGTTCAGTCACTGCGCATGTCTGGGTACGTGTCAGTGTACCATTAGGCGCGTGCAACTCACGCTGAACATTTTCAAAATTTCAAACGTTTTTTAAAAGTAACTGCGAACTCCAAAGTTTATATTTTTCAGCAGTTAACCTATTTTACCGCACCTTTTTAAATCCCGTCTTTATGAGTAAACAGCTCAGATTAAATCTTTGTTATTTCCAACATTAATTTTTTGATAAGTGGTAGTCATCTAGCTATTGAGGAGTTACTTTTTGCCTTTATTTAAACCCTTCAGTTTTTTACAGAACAAACTTTATCACTCTCAAATACTCTTACTGTAAAATCTCTCTCTCAAGGCAAAAAGACTCTCATTCTTAAATTCTCAAAAAGCTTCAAACTTTCATGAATGGCACCACCAAAATCCTCTAAATCTACCACTGGAAAATCTTCCAAATCTGAAAAACCAATCACTGTTAACGCTGGATTTCTTGTTAACTGGGACTACCTTTATGATAACCAGAACTTCCCTCTAAGGACTGTTCTTCCTCTGGTCCAAGAATCTGGTTTGCGTGACATGATAACTTCCCATTCAAGCATTTACGAGGAAGAAACCCTTTTTTTCTTCAAGATCGCAAAAATCTCCGACGATGGAAACTCTATTTCTTGCGTCTTTCCATTTGCTCGTGAGACCTTTGTTCTCACTCCTCATCTTCTATCTTCTTTACTGTAACTGCCAAATGATGGTGGAGAAGTTGAAAACGTCACTCTCGATAATGCTACCAAGGTCTGGGCACCGATCAAGAAAGACAAAGTTGAAGCTGTCTATGAACCAAACTTCAAAAAGAAGGACATGAAGGGCGAGTATGTCATTCTGGCGGACATATGCTCAAAGATGATCGAATGCATGAAGGGAAGCTTTGATAAAATCTCCAATGTTCAATACAAAATGATGGTAGCAATTCTGACCAAGCTGAAGATAGATTGGTCGCTTTACATTTTTAATCACTTCAAAGCAGCGATGACTGAGTCGGTGAATCCCAAGCCTTATGGGATTGCGTTAAGTCGTATTTTAAGTGCTAGCGGTTTTTCCAACACTTCTGGAAAGAAAGTCCCATCACTTAAGTTCTATGGGAAGAAGATGATCAGTGAGCTGCTCAAACCTAGGCGACGAGGCACAAGGAAGAGCGTGAGCGACACCTTGTAGAAGGTATTGTTTGCAACGATGATGAAGAGCAAGCGACTTCGTCTTCATTAGAAGAAGAAGTGGTGGTTAAACGACCAAAACGTAAGGTCACTGTTAAGGTCGCTGAGCCAGCCAAGCCTGCAAAGAAGCAGAAGAAAAAGGAGATCCAGAAGAAGAAATCTCCATCTCCTCCTCCTAAATCGTCCTCTCCCCCTAATGCCTTTGTTATTTTTTCAGAAGAAGAAGAGGTCGAAGAAGAAGAAATACCTTTAGCACGAAAGCGTTCCACGCTAGGAGGATCCACTAGCGTTCCCTCCGAGCCAGCACTTGAAGCACAAGCGAGTGTCCCTTCTCCTCCTCCTTCTGTTTCTGAATCTGTTCTTGTTCCTGAGCCAGACCCTGCTACACTTTTTGAAAAGGCAAATCTCTTTAAGGGTACGTACTTGTGACAAAAAATGTATTTTTTCCTTTCCTCGTTATCTTTCTTTAACGCTGGGATAAAATTCTTACAGCTCGAGTGGATCATGATATTCATTATGTGCTGAATACTTTGGATGCTTGCAAAATCCCTATTAAAGTTGTTCCCCTCACTTTTTTCCTCGATTTAGATTCTGAAGAAGTGGTCCCGAAGCCTGAGGAAACTGTACCAACTATTGAAACAGATCAAGCAACTGAAACAGTCGATGAACCTCCTCAGGATAAGTGTTGTAGTCTTTTATTTGTGATTTCTACTTAGTAGAAATTTTGCTTGCTTTTCTTAAACGCTTGCTTCTATCAACTCAAAATGCCCCAGACGCTGATGCACCTCCACCTTCAGAGGTTCCTGTTGAAGTGGATGTCGATATGGCCAAGGTTGTGGATATTGCTAAAGAATTAGCTCAAGTCCTTCCTGACGCTGAAACATCTCCAGTAAGTGAAGCGACTGTGCACGCTGAGCGTTCTATAGAAGTGACCCCTATCCCAACCGAGTCAATTGCCTTTGTCCCTACTCCAACCGAATCCCTTCCTCGTGTCATCAATTTCTTTCCCCGTGGCTACGATGAAAATGATGAGTTTTACTTTGCCAACAGGGAGCTTGACACCAGGCAATTAGTCGATATGGAGATAAACTTTCAAACTACTCTCCACAAGACTGATGTCTCTAATTCTGCTTATTTTAGTTCCTTCGAGCGTTTCGCTGATTTGGGTCTTTACAATCTTGAGCGTCTTCAATCCCGTCTTGAGTATATCAGGCGACCAGTGCTCAATATGACAGAATTTGACGAGAAGCATTTCACTTTTACTGGCCATTCTGAAGAGTCATTTTATACTTTGCGCCAAAACAAGATCGTCATCAAGAATCCCCATATGGATGATTGGTTGAAGAACCCTGATGAAGAAATTCTTAATAGGATTGGATACTCTGCCTATCCCAAAGTCGTTCATTCTCGTCGGAATGCTCTATCCCCTGAGCCTCTCAAGTTATGGAAAGGAAAAGGACCAGTTGTCGCTGAGCGTCCCAATCCTATTAACGCTTGGATAGAAGCTGAAGCCCGCGAGTACCTTGCAAGATTATGGGCTGAGGACTATGATAAAGAAACAGAACGCTTTGAAAAATTTCTTGCCGCTAGAAAAGAACAGAAGAAAGCTGACAAACTTGGTAAGCAGTAGATGATGGATACCGCCAGGTGGGCTGAAGAGTTTGTGTTATATTTTTACACGATAGACGAACTTGTGAGGTGTCCATTCTTGTTCCAATTTGGAATAGATTACAGGCGTCGAGGTTTTGCTGTATTTCTACTCGACCAGCGCAAAAATCTGGTGGGCAATATTAGCGACTTACCTTATTATAGACAGTCAATAGAGCGCTATGTTCGCCAGCATCTATCTTTAGTCGCTCAGGGAGGACGCTATGTTTATCATCCGTCTCAAGACTTTGTCCAGCGTTTTCTTCCTGATCTGAATGAAGATGCCTCCACCAGTAAGTGACCTCTTTTGCCAGGGCAAAGTGAAGTTCATTTGAGCCTTGACAATGATCACGCTGAGTTTTCCGAACTCTACAGAGACAGGAGAGCGATTCTTGAGAATGCACAATCGCTAGACATCTCCTTCGTTGAATATTTTAGCCTATATAACTTAAGAAGCTATAAGCTTTATCCTGTTTTTGTATGTGAGCAGAATGTTCAAGTGACCAAGATGATCTCGCAAATCAGGCCAGTGGACCAAGAGGCTGCTCAGGCGCTGATGCCATTTATTTTGGAATTTTTTAACTCTTACATCTCAGGAGTTGATCTGCCAGAGGATGTGCAATTTGCAATTAGCATCGAAGAGCGCGAAGATGCTATATTTTATATTCCGCAGACCAACATCCCAAGTCCAAGGCACATTATGGAAGCAATTGGCCCACTCTGGGTCATTGTCATTAAAGTTTCTTCTCCCCAAATCCAAATTATTGAAGTAGAGGAAGATACTCCTACTGTGGAAGCCGCTCAAATACTAGATGCTTCTTTGCCAGAAATTTCTAGCGCCCCAGAGTAGTCGAGATCCCATCAGTGACTAATGATCCAACTTTGGATTAAGCGATTGAAGAAGTTCAGGAAGCACTTGATGAGCCTGAAGAGTCTTTCATCAGAGATAAATCTAAAGGCAAGACAGTAGTTTCCAGTTCTCACAGACCTGAGAGTTCATCTTCGGACTCGGACTCAGATTCCGAAAGTGATCAAGAGGTTAGAGATTTTAGAAAAGTTGTTACACGTTCACTTGTTAATGTCACATGATCGTGTGCTCGTTTGGAAGAGCATAGCAATTCAATGTTTAACCAAGTAGAGAGACTACTTCACGCTAACAGGAGTAACGTAAACAAGCTTACAATCACTTTGATGAATAGTGGCGCTCCTCTTGTCAAAGAATTGTCTGATGACTTTAATCGGACGCTAGCCCAGAATGCCTCCGCTGACACTGAGCATCATACTTCTTCAAATTTGATCTCTCAGAGTATCGCTGAGCAAGTTGCTCTTCTAGTAGATGAGGTCAAGCTTCTTCGATGGGACATTGCTGAACTAAAGACCTCCCTTGATGATGCCAAGAAGGGGGAAGATCCGAAAGAAAAGTCCCAGTTGAAAGCGGTGAAAGAGTCCATCTCTAAAACAGATAACAAGCATTGGTGTTCTATGTTCGAAGAGATAGTGAGCATAAAGAAAATGCTTACTAAAAAGTGAAAGTCAAGATACTATCAAGGCAGACACTTGTTTCTGGACTTAGACGTTGATTTCTTAGAGAGTATAGGTTTTCATCCATACGTCGGACTGCTTAGAAGACCTATCAACTGGAAATCCACCAATGATCGAAGATAAGACATTTATCATGACTTCATCCGAGAACTTGGAATCCCTCTAAGGGATTGGGTTGAAAGACTGCTAGAGTTGAATGAAAGCACTAGACTGAGAAGACATGACTATGATGAAGTTCAACATACAACCATGATAGATGTTGATAGACTTCTCCTGGATCTAGCAACTGAAATCTTTCAAGAAGAAAACAGAAAGCGACAGAAAAGATGATTGCTTATATTATTTTATATATTTCTGTTGTCGCTTTAAATTATTTACTTTTAGCATAAAACATGTACGTTTATTTTCCATATAAATGAATGAATGTTTTATCGCTGAAACAACTTGTTGAGGCTAATCTAACTTCAGCTAACTTAACTAACTTTCCAAACGCTAACTTATGATTATTCTTTTGACTTTTCTTTGAACTCTTATCTATAAAAGATTTATAAGAGTTAAGGTCTTGACATCATCAAAGAGGGGGAAATTGTTAGGAACTTTCATGTTAGATGTTTTGCTGATGACAAGATAGGATTTTATGTTAGACCCCGAAAAAATGTAATGTTTGTATTTTCTTAGAACATTTGTATAAGCGTTTGAAAAGGTTTTAATTTTATTAAGCTTGTAATCTTTATATTTGTAGACTTTAGACTAAGTATTAAATACTAAGTTGCTAGTAGAATTCTAAGTGAGTCTATTAAAGATGAAGTTGAAGATCAGCATCTGAAGACAATTAAAGATGAAGATTTTGTCTTAAGCGACTGCCAATCGCTATGGACTGTTTCAAGGTTTATGAATCAAGCGATCAAAGTAATCAAGCGATCAAGTAGATCAGATTCACCTGAAATAAATTCTGAAGTCACTAAGGACTTAAATGCAATCATTTAACAGGCATTTATTTCCAACGGGAAATAAATTCAAATGCATTAAATGCTTGAGAAGAGCATTTAATGTGACAAGGACAGATTGCATACGGAGCAAGCTACCTATTGGATAAGACTGTTAGAATTTCAGAGTTCAAACCTGCCACATCAAATCAGTGCAACAGGATTTCAGGAATGTCAGAGAAAAGGTATGACTCACTCGCGCGTGAGAGGCACGTACCTACATGTGTCCAACGGACAAATCCCAAGAAATTGCCTATAAATACCTTACCCCCAGCAAACCCTAAAACATAGAGATACACGTACATACACAAAAAAGTCAAAAGTTTGCTGAAATTCTCTCTCTAGAAAAAGCTTAGAAACTCCATAGCCAAAATTCTTCCAAGCTTTTTACATACATTCCAGACAGTCATAGATATCTCGAACATCTTCCAAGAAGAACCATACAATATTATTGAGATATCCTAAGTTGTTTGAACTTTCTAAAATCAAACAAACCCGTGATCAAAAGCCACAACATCCTATGTCTGTGTGAGGAAGTTGTTGACTCTACAAGCAGTATTTCTGAGTGAGAGAAGCTTGTTGGTGAAGATCTTCATTGGTGCTGAAGTCTGTGTAATCAAGGAGCCCAAGATCATCATCTCGTCCTCTATTTTGTAGAAGCCTCTGTGTGATCCTTCGATTATTAACTTAGTGGAATTCCTCCAAGTGTTCAAGGAGAAGAAGGATGTAGCTGGGATTACACCGCCCAGTGAACCTTATAAATTCTAGGGTTATTTACTATTTTATTATCTGACTTTATATTTTATCATTTATCCTGAAAAAGATATGAAAAACGGTTAAGCGACTATTAGACCAAAACGAGCGCTAAAGCTTTAAAAATCATTTCCGCTGTGCTAACCCTGATTAAGCGATTTAAGCGTTACCTTACTTTGGTAAATTGCTAAAATCACTAAGTCTAAGTTATCTAGAGCTCAGCTCTCTAAGCGTTCAAACATTTAAAAGTGAAACAAAGTTTTGAAGTCGAAAAACACTTCAGGGTCTATTCAACCCCCCCCCCCCCCTTCTAGACCCTTTCGTATGCCACTTGGGACCACCAAACCCTTCCAGTGCCCATCTCTTTAAGGAATGCGAAGGTTTGCCTTGACACACATGGACTAGTTGTTCATTTAAACCTTTATAAACTTTGTTATATTAATTAGAGGTTGCACAATATAAACTTGTTCCTTGTACTCTAACTTCTCGTTGGCATCGAGGGCACATTCCCAACAATCTCCCACTTGCGCGCAATGTCAATCGCTATGGTATTAAATACCCATCTTCTAAAGATGTCTCTCTAGCACTGCCTGTGACAATACCCAGTGAGTAGGTCAGTCGTTTAATCGGCTCAGCTTATTTTGTACAAGGCTATATCGCCCTTTCCAACGATCTCTCAAGAGTTGTTGTATCTCTCACCATTTTTCTGGATTTGTGAGACCTAGGTTCCTTTCATGGGCGTGAACTTCATTTCATCACAGTAAAGTGACAATGCAAGCTCTGCGCTAGGGACCAATAGAAGTTCTACCATGAACTTAAGATCCAAACAGTTTCCTTCGACAGCCTCCAAGACTCTAAGGCATTTCATATTCATTCTCAGTAGTAGATTATTTTACTTGGAACATTTCCAAGTTACTACTCCACAATTGAGGGTGAAAATTAACCCAAAGTGGGATTTTAATCTCCTTTGTCAGACTCAAGGTCCGAGTAAGTATAAAACTTCCACTATCAGTTCTCCATGGGCATAGACGAAGAATATATCCTAAGTTCTTCTCAAGTACTTCATGATATATTTTTGTCTGCCCATTGCTCTTCCTCTCTAGGTAAAAGCCCTTTCTCAGATCTTCTTCCTAAATTGCTTTAGAATATATTCTAAGCAAAGGGCTTGGGAAGGGCCCATTATCCTATTCGCCCTATTTTCATAGATGCAAATTATAAGGATAAAGATGGCTTCACCCAAGTTTTTCATGGAGACCATGCTCGATGTTACTGTCTTGACATAGTCAATGAGCTCACATCATTTTTTCTCATAAAATGATATCTCGCTCCCACTGACCTTATTGCACACAGATGGTCTCTCTTCATTTAGATGATATCATAATTCCAAATTATGTCATCAAAGTGAAGATTCTAACTACGAGAGGTCCGCTTAAATCCATACATGGATTCATACAGTATGTAGACCTTGTGATAATTGACCTCAAATGTGAAACCCTTAGGATATTCAAAATGGATTTCCTTCTAGAGGAATCTATTTATGAACGAGTCTTCACATCCACATGCCAGATTTTCATAATATTAGTGTATTGTTATCGAAAGTGGGATTCTAATGGATTTGATTTTAGCTGTGGAAAAGGGGCTTCCTCATAGTCAATGCCCTTCTTTTGACTACACCCTTTCGCCATCAGCCTGGCCTTGCCATTCGAATCAATCTTTCTCTTGTAGATGTACTCGCCTCTGATGAGTTCAAAACTCTTGGGGCGATCTACTGGAGTCCAGGATTGATTCAAAGTCATCTAATCCATCTTCACTTTCATAAGCTTGATACCTTCTCGTAGAGTCCATATCCACCATCGATTTGTCATGGTAGAGGGATTGTATCCTTAGTTCTCCTCTGCTACATCATTCATCCTATGCTTTCTTTGTAGCAAACAACCACTTCTCTCAAGAGGTTCAAAGACTCTTCCATATCAATCGTTGGTGGTTGTGTTTTAATGGGCTTAGTTTGGTTCCTTGAATAGTATTGTCCTAAGATGTTTTATTTTATACTTTTTAGAATAATCTTTCCACCTTCTCCAATTTCTCGAACGATCTTATTTTCAAGACAACAGACCTCTAAGGCCATAATGATCCCCTGATCATCATGTAAGTAGAAAGAGACAAAACGTCCTTTTAAGGACCAAGCCTCCAAATTCTTTACCTTTATCTTTTCTACGTAGGTTGGGAATTCCCATACCGTCACGTGTTTAAGATCAGGCTTCCACTAGCGCCACATCTGATATGGTACCTTAGGAATGAATTTGGAGGGACATCTATTCAAGATGAACCTATGAGTAGCGCAAGACTCATTATGAATTAGGTAATTCTATGTATCTTAGAAAAGAATGAGTCATGTCCAACGATGTCTCGTTCTTGCATGCTACTACCCTATTCATTTGTAGAGTCACTGGAAGTGTCAACTGTGAAGCCATGTTACGTTCCTTTAGGAATGGGTCAAATTAGGAAATCATATAATTGACCTTACAATCTAATTATAGTGTCTTAATATGATACCATATATTCAACCATAGACGTTAGTATGCACAAACTTTAGAACTTGAGTGGCCCTTTAATATGTTCCCTGTGAAGGGAGATTTGGTCATCTTGCCTATGAGATAAGATTCTTAAGTTTGGATAGGGATCCAATTCCAATGGGCTTGTACCCCCACGTTTCTCCTAACTAATTAATCCTATGCTCGTAAGGCATGACCTAATCTTAGGTGCTAAAAAATTCTCCCAATTTGTTTCTAGCATGCTACGTTCTCTAGCTTATGTGTTCACAATATACTAATTCCAAACTTTCAAATCGTGTTAACAATTTTAGTAAGGATGTATTGTTCCTACACTTATTTCCAAAATAAATGCCATGAACGTTATTACCAAACTTAAAGAAGTACCATTTCTTGACCAAGTAAGAAAACGATAACTTTCTTAATGTCATTTGATAAAACTAATCAATCATCCAAACGTGTTCAGAATTATAAAAGAACAGAGGTGAGCTATATTTGGATACTCCTGACACCATGTCTGGTTCCAATATTGATCACCTCTTATTTTTCCAACTTTTGTACTTCTTTCCAATTCTTCAATCATGAGCACTAGCTCTAGAATGTAGAATACAAAAAGTTGAGAAAACCTGTCATAGAATAGTTATTTCCAAAACACATGGTCCCATGTCCAGTGCGCCTCATATTTAAGCCCCACTCAGCGTCCCATTCTTAGACTTGAGTAATGCTTGCTTCAAGCATACAAATCAACGACTCTGAACTGAGGACCTTCCTCAACTTTCTAAGTCTGTTGAAAATTTTTAAGAGAGATATAAAATAAACAAGATTCAATTAGGATTTGTGGTCCCAAGTGGCATACAAAAGGGCCTAGAAGGGGGGGAGGGGTTAAATAGACCTTGAATTCTTTTTCGACTTCAAAACTTTCGTATCACTTTTAAAGATTAGAACGCTTATGAAGCTGAGCACTTGGGTCAGGCACTACAGTAAAGATAACTTAGACTTAGTGATTTCGGCAATTTACCAAAGTAAGGTAATGCTTAGATCGCTTAATCATGGTTAGCACAGCAGAAATGATTTTAAAGCTTTAGCGTTCGTTTTGGTTAAATAGTTGCTTAGCAGATTTAGCTTGTCTTTTTCAGAATAGATAAAATAATGTAAAGCAAGACAATAATGAAAGTAAATGACACAAGATATATAAGGTTCACTGGGTGATGTAATCCCATCTACATCCTTCTCCTTTTTCACTTGGAGGGAATTTACTAAGATGATTATCAAAGAATCACACAGAATCTTCTACAAGATTGTAAATAAGTGGAAATGATCTCAGGCTCCTTGATCACACAGATTTCAGCACCAATGAAGATCTTCTTCTACAAGCTTCTCTCACTCAGAAATACTGCCTGTAGGGGGTTTCAACTACTTTCTCACTCAGATGAAAGGTTGAGGGTTTTATCATAAAGGTTTGTTTGTTTTTGGAAAGATCAAACAACTTGGAATATCTCAGTAAGAGTTTAGGTTTCTTCTTTGGAAGATGTTTGAGATATTTGTGACTGTACGGAATGTATGTAAAAGCTTGAAAGATTTTTGGCTATGGAGTTTCTAAGCTTTTTCTTTGAAAGTGAATATCAGCAGAGTTTTCTTGTGTATTTACGTATGTCTCTATATCTCTTCTCTTGTTTTATTTAGGGTTTTGCCGGAAGGAGGTATTTATAGGCAATTCTTTGGATCTGTCCGTTGGACACATGTGAGAGTGTGCCTTTCACGCGGCGCGTGATTATACCTTTTCTCTGACATTCCTGAATTCCTGCTGGTTTCGATTGGACGAGCGCAGCTATAAACTCTGAAGTTCTGACAGTCTAGTCAAAAAGGTGGCTTGGCCACAAGTCATATTGGCTTATCACATTTAATGCACTTATCAAGCATTTAATGCATTTGAACTCGTTGGAAATAAATGTCTGTTGAATGATTGCATTTAAGTCCAATGACTTGAGGATTTATTTCAGGTGAATCTGATTTTGATCGCTAGAGTGCTTTGAGCGCTTGATTCAAGAATCCTGAAATAGTCCTTTAGCGTTTGACAGACATTAAGGATAAATCTTCATGTTCTTCTGACTTCAGACGCTGATCTTCAACTTCTTCTCTAATAGACTCTCCTAGAATTCTATTAGTGATTCAGTATCTAATGCTTAGTCTAAAATCTACAAAGATAAAAATTACAAGCCTAACAAAATTACATACTTTCAAACACTTATACGATTGATTTATAAAACATAAACTTACATTATATTTTGGGGTCTAACATAAAAATCCTACCTTGTCATCATCAAAACATCTAACATGAAATTCCTAACAATTTCCCCCTTTTTGATGATGTCAAGACCTTAACTCTTATAACTCTTTTATAATTTAAGAGTTCAAAGAAAAGCCCAAATAAATATAAGTTAGCGTTTGAAAAGTTAGTAAAGTTAGCTAATGTTAGATTAGCCTCAACAAGTTGTTTCAGCGATAAATCATTCATTTATATAGAGAGATAATCATACATGATTTATACTGAATATAAAAAAATAAGAACAATATAAAGCATTCATCGTTTCTGTCGCTTTAGGCTTTCTTCTTTTTGGTAGATCTCATTTGCTAAGTCCATGAGGAGTCGATCAACGTCTATCATGGTGGTATGTTGGAGTTCATCATAGTCATGCCTTCGTTTTCTAGTGCTTTCATCCAGTTCCTTCAGCCTGTCCACCCCTTCCCTTGGAGGAATACCAAGTTCACAATTAAGTCATAATAGATGTCTTGTCTTCTATCGTTGGATGGTTTCCAGTTGACAGGTTGTCTAAGCGGACGGGCATAAGGATGAAATTCCATACTCTCCAAAAATTCGACGTCCAAGTCCGGAAGCAAGTACCTTCCTAGATAATACCTTGGTTTTCTCTTTTTAGTTAGCATTTTCTTTATGCTCACTATTTCTTCAAACATTGATCGCCATTGTTTATTATCTGTTTTAGATATTGCCTTGGACTTTTTTCTATCTTCCCCCTTCTTGACATCAGCAAAAGAGGTCTTCAAGTCAGCGATATCTCGGCGCATAAGCTTGACTTCTTCAACCAAAGGGTCAACTTGTGCAGCGATACTTTGAGAGGCTTGATCGGAAGTAGTGTGTTGCTCAGTATCAGCTGAAGCATTCTGCACAAGCGTCCGGTTGAATTCTTCGAAAAGCGAAGTGATCAGCGGTGATATGGAATCCATGGCTGCGATTGTGCTTTTTGTAGCAGCATTTGAAATATCACGGCTTCGAGTGTCAAAAATAATTCGGATTTGTTTATCAGTTGTATCCAAAAGCTTTGAGTAAGAACCATCGATGTTGTTAAGTGAGTTCCGTACTGCTTGTCTGAAATCTCGAGCGTCTGGATCACTATCCGAGTTCGAGTCATAGGAGGAGCGCTTAGGGGATGGAATAAGTCCATAAGAACTAGAAACTGCAGCTTTGCCTTTGGTTTTATCTCGAATAAAAGGTTCTTCAAGCTCTTTAGCAATTTCAGCATGAACTTCGTCTATCACTGAGACAAGATATGGATCTGCAATCTCTGAAGGGGGCTCAACTACTGTGGCGTTAGAAGGATATGGCAAAGAGGCCTTGGGAATTTGAGCGGCATCTACAGTAGGAGAATCTTCTATTTCAACAATTTGGGTGAAAGGAGAAGGGTCTTCATCAGCAATGACCCAGAGTGGGCCAATCGCTTCCATCACATGCCTTGGACTTATTAGATTGGTTTACGGAATATAGAAAATAGCGTCTTCGCGCTCTTCATTGCTTAGTGGAAGTCACACTCCTTCTGGCAGATCAACTCCTAAAGTATAAGAGTTGTAGAAGTCCAAAATAAAAGGCATTAGTGCTTGAGCTGCTTCTCGATCCACTGGCATGATCAACGAAATCATCTTGGCCACTTGAATGTTCTGTTCACAAAAGAGCACAGGGTGAAAATTGTATCCTTGGAAGTCGCTCAGCCCTGAATAGTGGTTGAAAGTGATATCCAATGCTTGTGCATTTTCTATCACTGCTCTTCTGTCACGGTAGAATTCAGCAAACTCAGCTGTTCATTTGCAACATCGACAAAAATTTCACCTTTATCCTGGATGAAGTGGCTACTTACTAGTGGAGGCTTCTTCGTTCAGATCTGGAAAGATGCACTGAACAAACACTTGACGCGGGTGAAACACATATTGTCCGCCTTGACTGAATAAGGCTAGCTGTTGACGGATGTAGCTCTCGATAGGTTGCCTGTAAACTGGCAAATCGCTAATATTTTTGGCAATACGCTGACGCTGATGAAGTAAAAAAGTAGCAAACCCTCAACGTCTGTATTTAATTCCAAATTAAAAAGGAAATGGATATCTCACGAGTTCTTCAAGGGTATAGAAGTGTAAAACGAACTCTTCAGCCCATTTGGCTGTATCCATCATCCATCGCTTGCCAAGCTTGTCAACTTCCTTCTGATCTTTTCTGGCAGTAAGGAATTTCTCAAAGCGTTCAGTTTCTTCATCATAATCCTCAGCCAATAATCTTGCAAGGTATTCTCAGGCTTCATCTTCTATCAACGAGTTAACTGGATTTCCGCGCTCAGCAACAATCGGTCCTTTTCCTTTCCAAAGCTTGAGTGGATTAGGAGAGAGAGCATTCTGAGGAGAATTGACGACTGATGGAAGAGCTGAGTATCCAATCCTATTGAGATCCTCTTCATCGGGGTTTTTAAGCCAATCACCCATGTGGGGATTTTTGAAAACAATTTTGTTTGACCGAAGTGGATAAAAGGATTCATCAGAGCGACCGGTGAAATTAAAACGTTGATAAGAGGTGTTTTTACGTGTTTTTAAGACCGTAATTCTTATTATTTGGATTCACTTATTGCTTAAATCATGTCACATTTGCATTTAATAGGTGTGTTAAGTGAATACAGGTAATAAATGAGAATACATGAAGAAAAGGGAAGAAAAACGATGTACAAAACAAGTTCAAGCATGTTTTTCAACACCTAGACGGTTTATGCATCTCCTACCACATTCGAGCGATAATTCCGTACATTTCGAGACCGACTTAGACAAAGTTTCCTTCTACAAAGTTTTAGATGTATGTCTTAGATTCAAATGGGAACTTGAAACATCCAAATCGGAGGTCTATAGAGATAATTGTGAAGGAAATACGATTGCTGCGCCGAACAGAGAAGTACATGTGCCAGGATACGCCCCAACGCCCTCCTAGTCATGCCTAGGCATGGGTAGTCCGAATGTTACTCCTTTTCAGCCTAAATTCCAACATTATATGATGGGTAAGAATCACTTTTGGCCATAATTCAGCACATGTGTTGAGGGGTTGTCATAAGTGTGTTTCTTGGTAGATTTACTTTATGGGTGCCAAATCAGAAACAACCTCCATATTGAAACGTAATTTAGGTATACGTAGCGACTGAATTGGACCAAATGTCCTTCTGGAAAGTTGTAGATCTATGTTTTATCTGAACATGGGGACTTGAATCATCCAATTTGGAGATCTGTGGAGAATGTTATGACGAAAATACTAAGACTGCGCTGGAAAGCAAGAAAATGGCAGCATGCATGTGTTTTGTTGAAGTTTTCACATGGTTATGCTTGGTGGAATTCTTAAGGGCCGAAAGTTTAGCATTTTTTAGCTGGTTGGAATCTTAAAAGCCAAACTTTAAGCATCACCTTAGGTGGAATTCTCATTGGGGAACTTTAATGGGAATTCTTAATGCATACTTTAATGGAATTTTGGCTATAAAAGGAGGGGGAACCCATACTCTTCATCATTCACTATCAATTTCAGATTCTTGGAGGAGAGGAGGGCAGCCTCTAATCTGATTTCTCCACCATTCATCACCATTCTTCATCATTCTAAGAGGAGAAAGCTAGGAATTGAAGCTCCAATCAACACTACCACAAAAAAGTCCTATTACAGCGCACCTATGACAGCGGTTTTGAAAACTGCTGTAAAAAGTGGCATTCGGTTCGGACCTATGACAGCGGTTCGAGCCAAAACGCTGGCATAGGTTTCAGAAAAAAAAAAAAAAAAAAAATATTTTGAATGTGGCAGCGGTTCGGCCAGAACCGCTGCCAAAAAGCACACGTATGGCAGCGGTTCGGCCGAACCGCTGCCACAAAGCGCACGTATGGCAGCGGTTCGGCCGAACCGCTGCCAGAAGTGTACTTTGTGGCAGCGGTTCTAGCCGAACCGCTGCCAGAAGTGTACTTTGTGGCAGCGGTTCTAGCCGAACCGCTGCCACAAACAGACATGTGCCAGCGGTTCGACCGAACCGCTGGCACAAGGGCCGGGTTTTCTACAACCCGGCCCCCCTCACTCTCACTCTCACTCTCACTATCACTACATCTCACCTACTCACTCTCTCTCTCTCTCAACTCTCTCACCACCACCACCACCACCACCACCACCACCACCACCATCACCACCTCCACCATCGCGAGACCACCGTCCGCCGCCCCCTAGATCTCTTTTTCTCTCTCTAGATATCTAGCCCTCTCTCTCGGTTTTTCTCTCTCTCTCTCTCTCTCTCACCACCACCACCACCACCACCACCATCACCACCATCCGCCGCCCCCCTCCCGTTTTCTCTCTCTCTCTCGGTTTTTCTCTCTCTCTCTCGGTTTTGCTCTCTCTCTCTCGGATTTTCTCTCTCTCTCTCTCTACCACCGCCGCCGCCGCAGCCGACCTCCGCCGCCGCCGCCGCCGCCGACCTCCGCCGCCGCTGCCCCTGCCGCCCACCTCCGCTTCCGCCGCCGTGGTCCATTTAGTTTTGGTATTTTCTTTTAGATAAATATAAATATATATATATATATATACACACATACATAGAGTATGTATAGATGTATGTATATGTGGGTGTATGCATATATGAGTGTATGTATATATATTTGTGTATGTGTGCTTGTATTTGTGTATATGTGGGTGTATGCATATATGAGTGTATGTATATATATTTGTGTATGTGTGCGTGTATTTGTGTATGTGTGGGTGTATAAAAAATTTAAGGGAACTAGGAATTTGACTGAATTTAGTATTAATTTTAGTTAGTCGGGTGTTAATTCCGTTTGATTTGAGATTAAATTGTGGTTATTTGGTGGTTTAGGGTACATTGATCCAACTGGTGATCTATATTTATACTTAGTTGCTGAAAATATAATGTTTTATCTATAGTTTTATGTGATTTATGTGATCCGACTGGTGATCAATATTTGTAGTTGCTGAAAATATAATTAATTAAGATTGAAATTGGATTTTAGCGGATCGTCAGATTCGAATTTTGTTGGATTCAACCTAACCGGGTGAAGATTAAGTCGAGAACTTGGTAGTAATTTTTGCGTTGTTACTCTGCTGAATTTTTTCTAGAATAATGGGAAATAAATTAAAATACAAATTATTTAATTAATTTAACTATCAACTGATGATAAAATTGTTTAATTTGATTAATTTAGAATCAAAATGGATCGAAGTTGGATTTTAGCAGATCGTATGTCGGAACAGTATGAGAAAGGTGTGAAAGAGTTCATAAAGTTTGCGGTTGACCATGCACCAGATCGAACTAGGATCACTTGCCCGTGTTTACGTTGTTGTTTTGGAAAGAGAATTAGTCCACGTGAGTTGGAAGATCATTTGGTGTGTAATGGAATTGATAAAAGCTACAAACGTTGGACAAGACACGGTGAAAGCAGTGTCCCGTTGGATGATTTGGGTGGTACATCATATCCATCACACGATTTCAACATGAATGATTATGAGCCTGATCGTTTGGAGGAGATGACAAATGTGATTGAGGAGGATTTGCGAAATTGTCCTAAAATGTTTGACAATTTGACAAGTGATTCAAAGACACCACTGTATAGTGGTAGTAAATTCACGAGATTGAAAACAGTTCTTAACCTATACAAGTTAAAAGCCAACAATGGGTGGAGTGATAAGAGTTTCACAGACTTGCTTGGTTTATTAAAAAGCATGCTACCTGAGGATAATGTGTTACCTAATCGTACTTATGAGGCTAAACGGATGTTAACCTCAATTGGCATGGGATATGAGAGGATACATGCGTGTCTCAATGATTGCGTATTATTTAGAATTGACTATGCATCATTGAAGGCCTGTCCAAAATGTGGCGCCTCACGGTACAAGAAGAATGGATCTACGCCTGTCAAAACCATGTGGTATTTGCCTATAATACCACGATTTAAACGCATGTACAGTAGTAAAGAGTTAGCCAAGGACTTGACATGGCATGCTGATAGAAGGTTTGAAGAAAGGATTGAAGATGACAAGATTCGACATCCCTCAGATTCTCCTCAATGGAAAAAGATTGATGATGATTTCCCTGAATTTGGTGAAGAATCAAGAAACCTGCGCCTTGTATTGGCTACAGATGGCATGAACCCTCATGGCTTGCAAAGCAGCTCACATAGTACATGGCCGGTGATTTTGATGATCTACAACCTTCCCCCATCGCGATGCATGAAGCGAGAGCATATAATGATGCCTATACTCATTTCTGGGCCGAAACAACCTGGAAATGATATAGATGTCTACTTGACCCCTTTAATTGAGGATTTGAAGGTGTTGTGGGACACCGGTGTTCAAGTATATGACGGGTTGAGAGAAGAAAATTTTAATCTCAGAGTCATGTTATTTGGAACAATCAATGATTTTCCGGCAAGAGCAAACCTCGAGGGATATGGTGTACATGGCCAATGTGGATGCCCCATATGTGTGAAGAGTACAGATCAATATCGATTGACACACTCCCAGAAATATGCATTCCAAGGGCATCGGAGATGGCTAAATCGGAACCATCGATATCGTCGGTGGAAGAAAGCTTTCAATGGGAATATAGAAGAAGGTCGAGCTCCTAAGTGCTTAACTGGTGAAGAAGTGTTTGAAAATGTAAGAGACTTGGAGGTTAAATTTGGAAAGACTTTTGCATGTGGCCTTGCAAAAACTGGGTGGAAAAAAAAGTCAATTTTCTTTGAGTTGCCGTATTGGACGTCTTTACATGTTAGACATTTTCTCGATATAATGCATATTGAGAAAAATGTATTTGATAGCGTCATTGGAACACTTCTAAATGTGCCCGGAAAGACAAAAGATGGCGTAAAGGCACGGTTAGACTTGGTTGAAATGAAGATAAGAGGAAAATTGACACCAACAAATAAGGGGAAACGTACTTATTTGCCTCCAGCAGCTCACACTCTAGCCAGGAAAGAAAAAATTGCATTATGTGAGTTTCTTAATGGAGTGAAAGTTCCAGAAGGGTATTCTTCAAACATTAGCAGTCTTGTATCAATGAAGGATTTGAAGCTAAAACACTTGAAGACTCACGATTGTCATGTAATCATGGATCATTTGCTACCAATTGCTATACGGGCCATTTTGCCAAAAAAGGTGAGAGACACGATAACTAAATTGTGTTTCTTCTTCAAAGCAATGTGGAGCAAGGTGTTTGATCCTGAGCAATTTCCTGCACTTCAAAAACAAATTGTCATCACTTTGTGTGAGCTTGAAATGTATTTTCCACCTGCTTTTTTTGATATAATGACTCATCTTCCCATTCACTTGGTTAGAGAGACTCAACTATGTGGACCGGCTTTTATGAGATCTATGTATCCGGCTGAGCGTTATATGAAGGTATTGAAAGGCTACGTGAAAAATCGTAGTCGACCGGAAGGTTGCATTGTTGAACGGTACATAGTTGATGAAGCCATTACATTTTGCACAGAGTATCTGACAGATTCTAATGTTGCAGAGCTCCCAAAGTCTCATGTTGTGGGAGGGGGAACAGAAGGAGTCGGATTAATGGGAAAACAATTAGCTAGTGTTCATATTACACAAAGGGATCAGGCACACCTATATGTGCTCCACAACACCGATGAGGTTGACCCATATGTTGAAGAGCATAAGAACCAACTTAGGAGATTCAATCCAATTAAAAATGAGAGTTGGATTTCAAGAGAGCATAATAAGAGTTTCATCGATTGGTTCCGAAAGCATTTTGAAGAAAAACAGAAAGAGAATCCACAGCTTTCAGTTTCAGATAAATTGACACGGCTGTCGATGGGTCCGGACAGACTAGTATTTTGTTATTCAGGTTATCGTATCAATGGTCGCACATTCTATACAAAAGACCAAGACGAACGAAGTACAATGCAGAATAGTGGTGTGAGTCTTGTAGCTCAAGCAATGCATATCTCAAGTGCGAAAGATAATAATCCTATCTATGCCGATTTATCATATTACGGGGTGATTGAACGTATATGGGAGCTTGATTATAGTTGGTTTCGGGTGCCTGTATTTGGGTGTAGGTGGGTTGACAATAAACATGGTGTCGATAATAGTGAAATAGGCTTCACTCGAGTAGACCTTGAAAGAGTGGGATACAAAGATGAACCTTTCATTTTAGCGTCACAAGCTAAACAAGTATTTTTTGTTACCGATCCTATTGATAAGAGGTGGTCCATTGTTTTATCGGCAAACAAAAATACATGTATTGAAGGTGATTATGAAGAAAGTGAAGATGATGGAGAAAACCCTATCTCCTTAGGTGATTCACAATCAATTGATAGTGACGATGACTTGGATATAAGTGATGATGAATTGTATATGCGTCAAGATCACCAAGAGGGGATATGGATTAATCCGTCAGTTCGTCGCCGTACTAAAAAAATGGTCGTACCGATGGGAAGCAAAAGACTGCTAAGCCAACGACAAAAAGAAAACGATGAAAGGTATTAGAATTTATTTCATAATTGTATGATAGACTTCTTTCAATATTTATACTTAGTTGCTAGAAAATTTATATTCTTGAGATTTGCCAATTTTTGTGGAAAATTTAAGGGAAATAGGGGTTGATTGATTTTAAGGTTAATTTGGTTTAGCTGGGGGTTAATTATGTTTAATTGAGGATTAAATTTTGTTTATTTTGTGGTTTAGGATAATTTTGTTTATTTTGTGATTTATTACTTCTATTTGAAATTTATTATTGCCAAATGAATCTGCCAAATTTATATGAAGATAACTTCTGTATTTATTACGTCTATTTGAAATTTATTATTGCCAAATGAATCTGCCAAATTTATATGAAGATAACTTCTGTATTTATTACGTCTATTTGAAATTTATTATTGCCAAATGAATCTGCCAAATTTATATGAATCTAACTTCTGTATTATTTGTCTTTTGTAGGTCGATGGCTTCAAATCCTGATGGTAGTTTTCCCGACGATGATGTATATGGATCAGATAGCGGTCATGAGAAGGACATACGGAGAGGTGTCTCTGCTATGAAAAAAGTTGTCAATGCCAGAAGTAAAGGCATAAGGCTACCTGTCGGCTGGAATGACAGAGGTCAGCCAATTAACCCCAACAAATCAATATTTGTTGGGTATATAGGCGTGCAGGTTCGGCAGAAGGTGTCGATTGCCATTAGTACTTGGCGCAAAGTCCCGTCAGCAACAAAAAAAAAACATTTGGGATGAGATGAAGGTAATTTGGATATTATCTTATTTGTAAGTGTTAATATATTATCATATTCTCTAAATTATAATTTTATATATACTTTATTGTTTGTTTTTTGTAGTTGGCGTTTGATATTGACGAAAGTCGACAAAAGTACGTACTAGCAGAAGCTGGGAGGCTAGCACGTAACTTCAGGAGCTACATAAGCAGAAAGTATGTGCGAGATGATGATGGAAATGTTAATGTCAACCCACCTCCACAATATGAGATATCCCAAGCCGATTGGGCGGCATTTTTAGAGGTTCGCTTAGGTGAACCTTGGCAGGTAGCTAGTCATTTTAATTTACAGTTTCATTTGTTGGTTATTGCGTTTATATTTAGCTAATAATTTGATAATGTAATAAACAGAAAATAAGCATTGACAATCAGGAAAGAGCAAAGAACCCTGAATATCCTTACCGGAAAGGGAGTTTTGGAGATGCTGTTGTGGAGCAAATGGAGGTATGTAGTTCATTTAGCAGTGAATCCTTACAATTTTTTTAATAATAATTCTATGTTAATGCATACATATATTTTTTAATGAAAATACAGATAAATAAAAGAAGGGATGCGGGATCCGATTGTACAGATGTGACACGAGCACTCGTGTGGAGGGTTTCGCGTTCCGATCCGACAAATCAAATTGATAACGAAAATGTTAGAAGAGTGGTGAATGAAATGGTGAGTTATTGGCAATTTTAGCTCTATTAATTGTTTTATTGAAATACTATTAAAAGCACAAGGTTCACTATTTTTTTTAATTTTTAAAAATATATCATTACAGGAGAGCATTTCACAAGAGAGCACTAGCCATAGTGGAACTTACACGAGTCGAGATGACCTATTGGCTAAAGCTATTAAAAGGAAAGAGCATCCGGGTCGCGTTAGGGGTGTTGGCTTTGGGGTCTCACAAAGAGACTATTTTAAGGATCCAAAGCCTGCTTCAGAAAAGGAGATGGAAAACTTGAGAAACATAGTGAAAAACCTCTCCGAAACTATGGTTGCCATGCAACAACGAATTGATGTTTTGGAAGCCCCTAGCTCGCGTCAGCCACATGAAGATGACGTCATTTCTTTGAAAGATAGCAGCCCAGAACCAGGTTATAAGATGCTTCCTGAGGTAAAATATTTGAACTTGTTTATTAATCATATAACTTGCGACTCTCTATTTTCTGTAAATCATACAAAACTTTCTAATATAATGTTGTATATATATATATACGTGTGTGTGTAGGGTATCACTCCATGTCAATTAGCACTTTCATCTCCATCATATCGTGTGGTGGCTAAAGGACAGCTATACAATCGATCAGAGACTGATAGAACACTTCACAACTGTCAATTAGCCACCAACAATGTGAAAGTGCGCATTGACACTGCAGTTGAGGCTAATACACTCCTGCCCGTCCCTCTCAATGATGAAATATTCTCCATTTCTCATGCGCTGGGTACCTTTGTTGCTTGGCCAGCGAGTCTTGTCATTGTCACTGCTGCACCGGTATGTAATTAATAGCTAGTCATTAATAAATTATAACAATTTGTTTGAGGTTACTAAATATACTTTGGTGTGTAACATTTATATTTTATTTTCTTGCTTAAACAGTCCAAATCATCTGCAAACCGTAAGTCAGGGACGTCGAAGCGGTCAGCTGTCAAAGGAAAATCTCAAGTGGCCGAGCCTGCAGGTGAAGTAGACATATGTGCAGATCTTCAACTAGATGGACTCCCTAATGACCTTGTATTTCTGGGAAAGTACACGAAGATGATGAAGATTGATGCCCAGATCAATATATATATGGACGAAGCCATTATGAATGTTTCATTTCCAGAGTTCATTGGGAGGGAGGAGATCTATCACCTTCTGTGTAGACAAGAAATAGGAGCCTCTATCATTACAGCGTACATAAAGTAAGTTTTTTAATTATTTTATTACATCTAAACTACGATTATTTTCGTCACTCGAAATTCATTTTTTATGCTCAATTTAGGTGTTTGTGGTTTAACTACGTGATCCCCGAAGGAAAAGAAACAAGTTTCGGGTTCCTTAGCCCACATTCCATAGCTGCTCAAACAGACCCGTCAGTTCAACAAGTGCAGTACATAGCACGTGCTATGATGCAGAGTACACAACAAAATAAGTTATTTTTTGCACCTTACAACACCGGGTGAGCTACTAAAGACTCGATTTTAATTTGTAAAACTAGCTACGCAAAACAAATTTTCAACTATCTTTTGAATGTTTTGTAGGGGTCATTGGTTGTTGCTTGCAATTAATCCATTTAAAGAGATTGTTTACTATCTGGATTCTGTGCATGGTGAGCCGCAATACCGAGATGATATGATGCTAAAATTCAATCAGTAAGTTTTTCATTCAATCAATGTATCCATTATATTTAATATTTTTTTAAATTGTATTTATTTCACATAATTTCTTGTTTTTAACATATTTTCTTGTTTTTTATATTTTTTTATAGAGCTGTGCACATATTTCGTGCAAACTGCAACAACCAATCCAACAAATCCAAAAACTCGGACTGTAAATGGTTTACTATAAAGGTTAGCGTTTTCTAGGTTCATGAGATTATATATTCGTATAGAAGTTCGTCTTCTAATACAATGTAAGTTTGATTGCTTTTGTAGTGCCCCCGGCAGACCAACGAGGTGGATTGTGGCTATTTCGTTATGAGATTCATGAAAGAGATTATTAGCCACGGACTATCTATAATCCCAACAGCGGTATACATAATCCTATATATATATATATATACTTAATTCTATTACTTTTGAAATTATTAAACCTTAATTGGTAGGTAATTGAAATGTTATTTCACTTTGCAATTAATCTCTATATATATACATATATCTTGCAGTACTTTAAGGATTGTCAATCCTTCTATACTGATGAGCAAATTGATGAAGTACGCTGCGAAGTTGCACGTTACATTTTCTTAGCAGCTCCTTAGAAATTAGGTAATTTAGTTTTTGTACATTGTGACTTGCTATAAATTGAGATTTGATTTATTGTATTTCGTAAGGTCATTAGTAATTTAATTAGTTAATTGTACATTTTGTTGGAGATTAAAGATGGTAATATTGAAGTTTGGGATGATGTTTGCTTATGTTGAATATGTTTTGTTGTTAGTTGAAATTTGTTGATTGGATCATTGCATATTACAGGCACTATCATGACAGCGCAATAAATAATTAAAAAAAAAACAGAAAAAAAAACAGCGGTTCTGCAGAACCGCTGCTACAGTTCTCACCTCTGGCAGCGGTTCTGGGAAAACCGCTGCCAAAGGTCTCACCTGTGGAAGCGGTTTTGGGAGAAC
This sequence comes from Buddleja alternifolia, assembly GCA_019426215.1. Lineage (NCBI taxonomy): Eukaryota > Viridiplantae > Streptophyta > Magnoliopsida > Lamiales > Scrophulariaceae > Buddleja > Buddleja alternifolia. Next base: position 17,455,584 of record CM033393.1, read on the forward strand.
CGCTTCCACAGGTAAGACCTCTGGCAGCGGTTCTGGGAAAACCGCTGCCAAAGGTCTCACCTGTGGAAGCGGTTCTCCCAAAAACCGCTGCCACAGGTGAGACCTTTGGCAGCGGTTTTCCCAGAACCGCTGCCAGAGGTCCACCTGTGGCAGCGGTTCTGTAGAACCGCTGCCACAGGTCCGTTATTTTTTTTTATTTTTTTGGTTTTTTCGCAGCGGTGTTCAGGAAACCGCTGTCATAGGTAGACCTATTACAGCGGTTTTGTAACCGCTGTCATAGGTCCACCCCTATACCAGCGGTACCTTTGACAGCGGTTAAAACCGCTGCCATAGGCCCAAAAAAACCGCTGTCATAGGTCATTTTTGTAGTAGTGCAAGGGGCCATCATCTATCACATTAGAGGGAGTTTTTATAGCCTTTTCATTTCATTCATGTCTATGAACATGTGTATTTATTCATTATTGTTTTTCATAATAACTATCATGAACTAAATTCATAAGACTAAGGCCATGTAAGGTCAAATTGTGATATATGCTTATAATAGATGATTGTAGAGGTTATACTTATATTGTTATGTGATGTGAATTTGTGTTTTTACCTATCTTGCATATACTTGATTACTATATGTTAGAATCTTATGCCTAGGTTGATATTTCGGGAGAAAATTAACTTAGGGTGCAAGAAATTCACATCATGACCCGCAACTAATGAGGAATTGCCCTAGACATAGATAAAGATTCCCGGGTGAAGTTGTTCGATTCTCATCGAGTGAACTCTAGTACGTTAATGCATGTTTAGTGGTTAGATTTTCGGATAGGAATATTTGGGAAATCACGATCTAAGCATAGGAGTTTATACGCGAGACATCGGTTATTCTCTACCCTCGGAGCTCTCACCATAACAATATAAGTGTAATCCTTCAACAAGAACCTTTATAAGTATATTTGATCAATTTGAACCTAGCATGTGCCTTAGTCTCCCTTTATAATTGGTTTTAAATCACTTGCTCATCTTTGTTCTTGTTCTTTACAAATTTTATTTGAATTTATTCTTACTTTGTTTATTCACTTCATTACAAATCTTAAACTAGAATTCAAGTCTCCGTGGTTCGACAACCCGGACTTTTCGTCCACACTTATTACTACACACGACTAGTGCACTTGCTACAATAGCACGTTAGCTTTTAGCGTGTCAAGTTTTTGGCGCCGTTGTCGGGGACTTGTTTAATTTTAGTTTTTGATTTTATTGCAAGTTTTATGTATTTATTTTTTGTCTATTTTTTTTGTCGCACGATTACCTCGCAATGGCTAGCAATTTTCCAGATATGACCCTTCCGGAGAATCAATTATGGCTGCAAAACATCATTCAATTTGCAAAGGATAGCAATTTCCCAGATATGACACTACCAGAGAATCAATTATGGTTGCAAAGCGTCGTTGAAGCATGTTATGCACAAGGGTTCTTTCCACAACATTACCAAGAAAGAATTCCTATGTTGGAGGAACAACGTGATAACTCCATTGGAGAGCTCCGCCTTATGATGAAGGACGCATTGCGGGAAATGAAGGAGATGAATCATCAACTCAAGCAACTAACGAGCGACATATCTGAGAAAGTATTGCTTGGTACCACTGAGATAGATCAAAAGGAGGAATGCAACACCGTGACATTGAATGAAAGGAAGTTGAAAAATTCGAAAGCAAATTCCTCCAATGATGAGCATTTGACTCCTATCCTTTCTAAGGTTGTTGACATTCCTTTACCATCTCCCCTAACCACAAGTGAATCAGTATTTGATGCCGATGATGGTAAGTTGTCCTTTAGTGTAGGAGATGACATGGTTATTTGTGATAGCTATGAGGTTTTTGAGCATCCACTTGATTTTGATTTGTATTTACACATTGATGCTTTTGATCCTTTTAGTGTTGAGCACTTTCAGGAAAAACGAACCAATCATCTTCTACATCCCTACATCATGGACTCCGCATATGTCAAAGTGATGGGTGAAGAAAGTTCACACCATCACCCAACGCACGGGGAAGAAAGAGTAATTGAGGTGTTGAGGGACCATACAAAAATTCGGGAGTGGATGATTGCTTGGTCCCAACCTATGGTATGTAGCACAAATGATGGGCCAACCTTCACTACCAATGGCCATAAGTTGAAGCGATACCCGAGAGTGAATTGGAGAATGAACAAGGCATTCATTCGGAAACTGCCTTAAAATAACTCGGTAAAGTCAAGCTAATGACTTTAAAAGAGCGCTTCTTGGGAGGCAACCCAAGTTTGTAACTTTTGTTTTTGTTTTTGATTTTATTTTTGTTTTGTTTAGTTTGTTTCTTTATGTTGTGTTCAAACATGCACTTTTGGCATGTATGTTTTCTTATGCTTGATGGTTTGAAAAGTTGAAGTTTTAGAAATGATGCAAATTTGGACCATGCTCATTTTACTCGAGAGGAGGAGAAGCTATAGGATTATGTATTGGAAGTTTAAGGATGTTTTTCAACATCCTTGGTTGTAAGTGTTCTTTTACTGTTGTGTATGCTTGTTGTAACAACATTGGGGACAATGTTGGATTTAAGTTTGGGGGTGTTTAGAAGAGTACTTATTTTGAACTTTGATGGTGCAATCCTAATTTTTAGCTTAATTTTAGGGAAAGTTTGTTTGATATCATGTTTATATGCTTCTTTGTTGAGAAAATCAAGCATGAAAAATTTTTAATCCTTCCAATTGATGCATTGAAATTGATTGACTTGGAAAAATGGCATGAATTCTTGAAATAATTTGAATTTAATGGAATATATATCTTTGAAATTGCTCGTGGAGACCTTAGACTAGAATTGATTCTTTAGATGATTCACAATGCACTTAAATCGAAGGTAGAGGAGTTGAGAGGATAACCATCTTGAGACACTTAAGGAATTATTCCCAGAAATATTAACTTAGATTTCTCATAAAGTTATAAGTTGAGTAGTAATTTTATATGCTAACAATGAATTGAAAAGGTTGAATTTTGGTATGACCAAAAGTGGTCAGGCTAATACGTACCGGAGGTGAAAAGTTCCATACCTATATACTGTACTATTATGCTAATTTGAGCTATGCTCAAGCCAAAAGAAGTGAATTATTTAAAAGATCTAGTTTTATTTCGTGGCCTTTGATACTCGAGTGATTAAATCCTTAGGAGTGTCTCTACACTTAATGCCCCAAAACTATCTAGTTTGGGAGTCATTGATCCAAACCTTGTTACATGGGTGTCATAGAAAGCCTAATGGAATAAAACCTTGCACATGATCTAGCCTTAATGAAGTTTAATGGAAATTCCATATGAATTGAATGTTGAATATTTGAGATAATGAAATTTAAATGGCTATGAGATTATCTATAATTATTGTGCCTTGTGTTTGATCAAAAGTTGATAGATATGGGATTAATGTCCAAAATTTGGTAAGGATGCCTCTCGACTATAATACCCTAGATTTATTTTTCACTACACCCTAGGGAGTCGTTTCAAGTATTGGTGTCACATGAGCAAAAGTAGTTGATATGTATATATATATTTGTGAACTTTAAAAGGTTGATTTTATGCCATTCATTCTTGTTGATCATATTGAGATGTGTTGATTCGGTTGGGATTGAAAATTTGCTAGATTTTGTGGGTATATCGTATGCAAACCCTCATGAGACTATAACTCGTCCTTTGAGGTAACTCAAAGGTTTAAAGGCTTGTTGCACCCGCTAAGTGCAATTGTTTACTCCACGAAAGTGAGTTAGTTAGTTGTTTTGTTTTCTCCCATTGAATGATGTTGGTCTTGCCTTATAGCTCTTATTGCTCGAGGTCGAGCAATTGATAAGTTTGGGGGTGTTGATAAGAGGTGTTTTTACGTGTTTTTAAGACCGTAATTCTTATTATTTGGATTCACTTATTGCTTAAATCATGTCACATTTGCATTTAATAGGTGTGTTAATGAATACAGGTAATAAATGAGAATACATGAAGAAAAGGAAAGAAAAACGATGTACAAAACAAGTTCAAGCATGTTTTTCAACACCTAGGCGGTTTATGCATCTCCTACCACATTCGAGCGATAATTCCGTACATTTCGAGACCGACTTAGACAAAGTTTCCTTCTACAAAGTTTTAGATGTATGTCTTAGCTTCAAATGGGAACTTGAAACATCCAAATCGGAGGTCTATAGAGATAATTGTGAAGGAAATACGATTGTTGCGCCGAACAGAGAAGTACATGTGCCAGGATACGCCCCAACGCCCTCCTAGTCATGCCTAGGCATGGGTAGTCCGAATGTTACTCCTTTTCAGCCTAAATTCCAGCATTATATGATGGGTAAGAATCACTTTTGGCCATAATTCAGCACATGTGTTGAGGGGTTGTCATAAGTGTGTTTCTTGGTAGATTTACTTTATGGGTGCCAAATCAGAAACAACCTCCATATTGAAACGTAATTTAGGTATACGTAGCGACTGAATTGGACCAAATGTCCTTCTGGAAAGTTGTAGATCTATGTTTTATCTGAACATGGGGACTTGAATCATCCAATTTGGAGATCTGTGGAGAATTGTATGACGAAAATACTAAGACTGCGCTGGAAAGCAAGAAAATGGCAGCATGCATGTGTTTTGTTGAAGTTTTCTCATGGTTATGCTTGGTGGAATTCTTAAGGGCCGAAAGTTTAGCATTTTTTAGCTGGTTGGAATCTTAAAAGCCAAACTTTAAGCATCACCTTAGGTGGAATTCTCATTGGGGAACTTTAATGGGAATTCTTAATGCATACTTTAATGGAATTTTGGCTATAAAAGGAGGGGGAACCCATACTCTTCATCATTCACTATCAATTTCAGATTCTTGGAGGAGAGGAGGGCAGCCCCTAATCTGATTTCTCCACCATTCATCACCATTCTTCATCATTCTAAGAGGAGAAAGCTAGGAATTGAAGCTCCAATCAAGGGGCCATCATCTATCACATTAGAGGGAGTTTTTATAGCCTTTTCATTTCATTCATGTCTATGAACATGTGTATTTATTCATTATTGTTTTTCATAATAACTATCATGAACTAAATTCATAAGACTAAGGCCATGTAAGGTCAAATTGTGATATATGCTTATAATAGATGATTGTAGAGGTTATACTTATATTGTTATGTGATGTGAATTTGTGTTTTTACCTATCTTGCATATACTTGATCACTATATGTTAGAATCTTATGCCTAGGTTGATATTTCGGGAGAAAATTAACTTAGGGTGCAAGAAATTCACATCATGACCCGCAACTAATGAGGAATTGCCCTAGACATAGGTAAAGATTCCCGGGTGAAGTTGTTCGATTCTAATCGAGTGAACTCTAGTACGTTAATGCATGTTTAGTGGTTAGATTTTCGGATAGGAATATTTGGGAAATCACGATCTAAGCATAGGAGTTTATACGCGAGACATCGGTTATTCTCTACCCTCGGAGCTCTCACCATAACAATATAAGTGTAATCCTTCAACAAGAACCTTTATAAGTATATTTGATCAATTTGAACCTAGCATGTGCCTTAGTCTCCCTTTATAATTGGTTTTAAATCACTTGCTCATCTTTGTTCTTGTTCTTTACAAATTTTATTTGAATTTATTCTTACTTTGTTTATTCACTTCATTACAAATCTTAAACTAGAATTCAAGTCTCCGTGGTTCGACAACCCGGACTTTTCGTCCACACTTATTACTACACACGACTAGTGCACTTGCTACAATAGCACGTTAGCTTTTAGCGTGTCAAACGTGCTTAGTCAAAATCTATTTTGTTGATCGCTGGTCTTCGAATATACTCACGGCGGGATTGAAGACGCTCCAGATTGTAGAGACCCAAGTCGGCGAATCGCTCGAAGAATTTGAATTTGTAAGAATTGGAAACATCAGGCCTATGAAGAGTGTTTTGAAAGTTGATTTCGAATTCAGCAAGTGTCTGAGTGTCTCGTTCTCTAGCGGCGTAATAAATTCCACTTCGGAAGAGTATTCGCGAGGAAAGAAATCGATGACACGAGGAGGAGATCCATTTGGAGTGGGAACAAAGGCAATTTCTTCTATTGGAATAGGGGCCACTTCTATCGACCGCTCAGCATGGAGAATCGCTTCACTAACTGAAGATGTTTCAGCGTCAGGAAGGACTTGAGCTACTTCTTTAGCTATATCCACAACTGTTGCCAGATCAACATCTACTTCAATGGGAACCTCTGAAGATGGAGGTGCATTAGCGTCTGGTGCATCTTGAGCTGATACAAGCAAGCGTTTGAGAAAAACAAGCAAAATTTCTACTAAGTAGAAATTACAAATAAGATACTACAACGCTTACCCTGAGGACTATCATCGACTTTGTCAGTCGCTTGATCTGTTTCAACAGTTGGTACAGTTTCCTCAGGCTCCGGAACAACTTTTTCTGGATCTAAATCTAAAAAAGAAGTGATAGGATTAGCACGGATGGGAATATGCAAATCCTCAAGAGTGTTGAGAACAGTTTGAATATTTGCTTCACACTCGGCTGAAAGAATTTTATCCTAGCGTTAGAGACTTAGAAACTAATGAGGAAAGGATAAACTAATTTTTCTTTGCACAAGTACTTACCCCGAACACGAGAAAGCCTTTCAGATTGAGCATAGGCTTTAGGATCTGAGCTGATTTCTGAAACAGCGTCAGACGGAGGTGGAACAGTCACTGGTTCTTCAAGCGCTGGCTCTATTGGAGAGATTATCGATGCAGCTGGAGTGGAGAGAGGAGTACGCCTTCGGGCAAGTGGTACTTCTTCTACCTCTTCTTCCTCTTCCTGAGGGAAGATAAACGCTGGAAGGGGAGAGGGAAACTTGGGAGAAGGAGAAGGAGACTTCTGTTTCTTCTTGGGCTCCTGCTTCTTTCGCTTCTTTGCTGGTTTTGATAGCTCAACGACTTTCAAGATGATTTTTCGTTTGGGTCGCTTAACCACTACTTCTTCTTCCGATGAAGACGAAGACGCTTTTTCTTCATCATCAGTCCGAACAACTCCTTCGGCAAGAAGTCGCTCACGCTCTTCTTTGGGAATCGCTGCTCCACCACGCTTCCTTGGCTTTAGCAGCTCGCCGAACATCTTCTTTCCATAGTACTTTAGAGCTGGTATTTTCTTTCCAGCAGAATTTGTGAAACCGCTAGCGCTAAGAATACGACTTAAAACAATCCCGTAAGGCTTGGGATTTACCGACTTTCCCATCGCTTGCTTGAAGCGACTAAACACGTAAAACGACCAATTTATCTTCAGTTTGGTCAGAATGGCCACCATCATCTTGTACTGTAGGTTTAAAACTTTATCAAAGCTTCCCTTTCTGCATTCGATCATCTTTGCACATATGTCCGCAAGAATGACATATTCTCCTTTTAAGTCATTTTTCTTGAAGTTGGGTTCATAGGCAGCCTCAACTTTATCTTTCTTGATCAATGCCCATACCTTTTTAGCATCACCAAGGGTGACATTTTCAACTTCGACTCCATCGATTGGCAAATTTAGCAGAGATGAGATCAGAGAAGGAGTGAGAGTGAAGGTTTCACGGGCAAAAGGAAAGACGCAGGAAATGGAGTTTCCGTCGTCGGAGATGTTTGCGTTCTTGAAGAAGAATAGGGTTTCTTCCTCAAAGAAGTTGAAAACAGCAGTTATCATGTCACGTAAACAAGACTCCTAGACAAGTGGAAGAACAGTTTATAGAGGGAAGTTCTGGTTATCGAAAAGATAGTCTTAACAAGGAAACCGGCATTAACAGTGACTGGTTTTTTTGATTTGGAAGATTTTTCGGCAGCAGATTTGGAAGATTTGGGTGCCATTGATGAACTGGAAAAGCTTTGGTTTGACGAAAAGAAATATGCTTTTTGCCTTTAGAGAGAGAAAAAACTTTTACAGTAGAGAGATTTTGGAAGTGATAAAGTTTTACTGTAAAGGTTGTGAAGGGTTTAAATAGAACACAAAAATAACTCCTCAACTGGTAGATAAATGACACATGTACAGAAGTTAATTTTGAAAATAATAAAAAGTAAATCTGAGCCGTTTACTCATAAAGACGGATGTCAAAAAGTGCGGTAAAATGGGTAACTACTGTGGAATATAATGGTTTGAAATCCGCAGTTACTTTTTCAAAAACATTTAAATAAATTTGAAATTTTCAGCGTGAAATACACGCGCCTGATAGTACACTGACACGTACTCAGACAGGTGCAGTTACTGAACCGCCTAATTTTTAGATAGGAATCATTAACCGTCAGTTTGATGTGATAAGCACGTGTGGGTAGTTGTCAAATCTAATCTTTTGGCTTATCCACACGCTACTTTCAGCCAGGAAAACTATGCATAAATTTCAGAAAAAGATTACTTAGCATTAAAGTGGGAATCTTTTTAACGCTGAAGTCTTTTTGGAGAACAAAATTTAATTTCTTAAAGTTAAAGATAAAATCAATCGCTTGAATTTATAAAAGACATTTTCATTTATTAGGGATTGATTTTGTCATGCATAATAGATAAGCGCTAGTGATCAATGCATAAGTTTTCAAAGTTGTTTTTGATCACAGTCACTTATGAATTGAGATAAGTACAATTTTAAGGTTCCACATAAAATTGATAACTTATTTCAAAAAAAATTTAGACATAAACATAAAGTGGATTCCCCCTAAATTATATGCCTATAAAATATGATGCTCTATGATTTAAGCGTTTAAATCAATCATACCTAATTCACTTCTCAAAGTGAGAAAGCGTTGTTCGTTGAGCGCTTTGGTAAAGATGTCTGCTAGTTGTTTGTCAGTTCCAATAAAGTGCATGGAGATATCTTTCTTTTGAACATGGTCACGCAAGAAATGGTATCGAATGTCAATGTGTTTAGTTCTAGAATGAAGGATAGGAATTTGGGTAATTGCTAGAGCGCTTTTGTTATCACAATGGATTGGGATAGGACCTAGAATTGTTCCATAATCTCTAAGTTGTTGCCTCATCCAAAGAATTTGTGCACAACAGCTCCCAGCGGCTAAGTACTATGCTTCAGCGGCAGAAGTTGCTATGGATTGTTGTTTCTTACTATGCCACGAAATTAGTCTATCACCTAGAAATTGACATGTACCACTAGTGCTCTTTCTATCTATTTTGCATCCTGCAAAATCTGCCTCTGAATAACCAATTAGTTCAAAAGGAGAGTCCCTTGGATACCATAAGCCCACATTCTGTGTGCCTTTTAGGTATTTAAGGATTCTCTTGGTAGCATTTAAATGTGATTCTCTAGGATCAGCTTGAAAGCGTGCACACATGCGTACCGAAAACATAATATTGGGTCTACTAGCGGTAAGATAAAGAAGTGATCCAATGATACTTCTATAGTTAGTGGTATCAATTTTCTTCCCACTATCATCTTTATCTAACTTAAGTGTTTGGCTCATTGGAATTTTTGAAGATGATGCATTTTCCATACCAAATTTCTTAATCATATCTCTTGTATATTTAGCTTAGTTTATAAATATGCCATTTGGGAGTTGTTTAACTTGTAATCCTAAAAAGAAAGTTAATTCACCCATCATGCTCATTTCAAATTGATCTTGCATCATTTTCGAAAATTTCTCACATAGTCGCTTGTTAGTAGAACCAAATATAATATCATCAACATAGATTTGGACTAAGAGAACATCTTCATTATGGGTATTTTTAAGTAATGTTGTATCAACGCTGCATTTTGAAAAGCCTTTACCTATAAGGAAGATAGAGAGAGTGTCATACCATGCTCTTGGTGCTTTCTTAAAGCCATAGAGTGCCTTATCTAATTTGTAGACCATACCTTTGCCATGTTGTTGATGAATCCTAGAGGTTGCTCCACATAGAATTCTTCTTGGAGTTTACCATTCAGGAATGCACTCTTCACGTCCATTTGGTATACTGTGAACTTGTTGAATGCGGCAAACGCTAGGAACATTCTAATCGCTTCAAGACGGACTACTAGGGCATACGTCTCATCAAAATCAATACCATCTTCTTGACAATAACCCTGAGCGACTAATCTGGCTTTGTTTCTTATAACAATGCCATCTTCATCCATCTTGTTCTTAAAAACCCATCTAGTTCCAATAACTCCTTGGTGACTTGGTCTTGGCACTAGCGTCCAAACCTTGTTTCTCTCAAATTGATTCAGCTCTTCTTACATTGCTTCTACCCAATTTGAATCACTGAGCGCTTCATCCACTTTCTTTGGTTCCATTTGAGATAGAAAGCTTGCGAACATGGCCTCATTAATCGTAGCAGACCTAGTTCTAACAGGTGCTTTAATATCTCCAATTACTAGCTCTGGTGGATGGTCTCTAAGCCATTTATGGTTTGGTTGGAATGGGTTGAGAGACTCTTGATTATCAATTGCTTGATTCCCATGTGTCACTGGCGCAGTCGCTGCATCATTCACAGTTCTACTATGCTCTTGATGATCATTCTCTCCAGGATCATCAGTGATTCTGACAATATCTTCATTTGTAACCTCACAAGTAACTTTAGTAATAGGCACAAAGATCTCATCATCCTTATCATCATCACTATCATCACCAAGATTGATTTGTGATGCTTGTTGGGCCAGATCTTCAATTCCTACATCATCAGGATTAAACTTACTCGGTTCTTAGTTAGCATCATCAAACACAACATGAATGGATTCTTCCACCTTCGATTTGATCTTATTTAGGATGCGAAAACTCTTTCCATTCTTGGCATAGCCTAGAAAGATTCCTTCATCCGCTTTAGGATCAAATGTCTTTAGGCTTTAGGATCCATTGTTATGAATGAAACATTTTGAACTAAAAACATAAAAATATGAAACGTTAGGCTTAGGTCCCTTCCACAACTCATATAGAGTCTTCCCATGTTGCTTGTTGATCATACATCGGTTCTAAGTGTAGCAAGCAATATTGATAGCTTCGGCCTAAAACCTTTGAGGCAGCTTAGACTCTGCAAGCATTGTCCTAGTGGCTTCTTTAAACGTTCTGTTCCGTCGCTCGGCTACTCCATTCTGTTGAGGCGTTCTAGGGGTAGAATACTCATGAAGTATTCCAAGATCTATACAAAACTTCTCAACAAATTGGTTAGTAAATTCAGTTCCTCTATCGCTTCTAATTCTTATCACTTTGAGATCTTTATAAGTTTGCAATTGACGAATTAGTGATGTGAGTTTGATACTAGCTTCATCTTTGGTCACTAGGAATTCTACCCATGTATAGCAAGAGAAATCATCAACTATTACTAGTGAGTACTTTTTACCACTAACACTCATGATTTGAATAGGACCAAACAAATCTAGATGCAATAGTTCAAGAACTCTAGAAGTGGATAGGCATGGTTTCTTCTTAAAAGGTTATTTAACTTGTTTACCCATTTGACATGCATCACATAAGCAATTCTTCTGAAAAGAACCTTTAGGTAATCCCTCTACTAGATTTAGCGATATTAACTGAGAGATTGCCTTGAAGTTGAGGTGATTCATTTTTCTATCCCATAACCAACCCAATTCATTTTGACTTTTAGCAACAAAGCATGTGGGGTTGTTATCAATTGTAGAATCCCAATCTACAAAATACACATTGTTTGTTCTTTTTCCTCTTAGTTTAGTAGACTTAGTCTTAGCGTCATTAACATAGCAGTAGTCACTTGAGAATTTAACTTCAAAGCCTATATCACAAAATTGACTAATGCTTAACAAATTATGCTTAAGACCCTCAACGAAATATACATCACTAATCATGATGTTCCCCCTATGCATGATACCTATACCTTTGGTTTTGCCTTTGGAGTTATCACCGAATATAACTTAAGGTCCATTGGTTGCACGATAGTTGACCAAGAGATCCTTTGATCCAGTCATATGCCTTGATGACCCACTATCGAAGTACCAAACTGAAGTATCGGTGTTGGCTCTAGGTACCTGTATTAAAGGATAGTTCTAATTCTTCTTAGGTACCCATGTTGTCTTGGGTCCTTCATTGTTAGTGACATTGACTTGAATTAAAACTTTACGAACCCATATTTGCCTAGTTTTCATTGTAGGAATACTGGCCTTCTTAGGTTTCACATTGTGTTGTGTGTGCTTTTTGGGTGTATAGTAATATCCTTGATTATAATAGTAATCATAGTCATAATCATAATCATCATAGTATCGATAATATGATCTTGACTGCCTTGGATATTGACGCTAGTATTTCCTTGGCACTGGCTTAGGAGTCGCTTTTGTCGATTGACGCTTAGCGTTTGATTTACTTGTAGATGGTTTATCCTTACCCTTTTGAGCGTTTCGATGAACCTTCTTCTGTGAATCATTCACTTTTGTCTTCTCCTTATTGCCTGAGTTGGTATTGACCTTCTCATTTGGCCTCTTACCATTGTCGCTTGGTTCATTTAGTGTTTGACTTTGTGAACCTTTCTTAACAAAGAAAACACCCTTTCCTTTGTTGTTCGCCGTAACCTTAGACGTTTTTTATTTTTGACCAAATTTATCACACCCTAAACCGGTCTTTTCACCAAAAAGTCTGGTTACCTCAGTCACATTATCTAGGTTTCTTGACGCTTTGGATAATGATGAGACGAGCTGCTCTGATTTGGCAAGTCTAGCGATCAGATCAGCTTCTCTCTTGACTATTATATCAAGATCACTTCTCAATTGAGTAATCTCACTCTCAAGCAATTGGTTCTTCTCAATACATTGTTGCTGAACTTGCAACTCGGCTTTGAGTGTTACTTTATCACTTGTGAGCGATGAAATAATAGCGAAGTGATTTTGATATATTTTGGCGGCATCTTGACAATGTTTATAATATTCATTAACTTTGTTAAGTAATTCATCATAAGAAAGAGGAAGAGATAATTCAGTGGTTACCTCTGGCAGTGATGTTAGGATTATGCCCTCAGATGCCATAGGGATAGAATGTATAAGGAATATATCTTGTATTGAACTTAAACTCTTCTTAAATAAAAGGCATTATTGAGTTTTCACTTAATTCTTATCTGCATCTATAAGTTGTGTAAAACGTTTTGTCTATGTTTTCAGTGCGATCTCTCTACTTCCTACGGGATAGGAAGATTGGCACTAGAGATATCGATCTTGATTACTAAAATAAGTTCGCAAGTAATATGAAGTCTTTAATGGACAAAGAAAGACTTTGAATACTTGTACAATCTTAGCTCCGACATGGGAGTACCTGTCTGGTATCATTGGATGATAGGAGATTAAGATTGTAGACACGTCAGTGAAGCTGATATGTTCGAACACGACTCTCATCGGTTCTGTCACATGGGTTTTCACTCTGTGACTGTCAATGACGGAACTGATTATGCGTAATGGGTATGTGTGAACCTTTAACCTGAAGTATCAGGCTGAAGATGCACTTGTGACGTCAAGTCTTTCACTAGAGTAGTTAGACCCAATTCACCCTTTGGTGGGGTCAACCTCGAAATGCGGACTTGATGGGCAAGTGGTAATCTTAGCAGATATCTAATATGGGATTTGTTCTCTCATAAGTGAATGAGTATGTACCCTATGTAATTATAGATAAATAGAGATCAAAGTCTTTGGCCAAAGTAAACGAGACGATTGTGCTTGGCACTAAATCGATCTCAATGATCTCGTATTTATTATGATTTATACATATGGTCAAGTCCAGTGAGTTTGACATAACCATGACTCTCACTTGACTGGAGAACGTGAACAAAGGGTTTATACATATACGGTATTTACGATTGGATGGTTTCGGATGTTGGGTTGACTCATTCCCTCGGGTGGCTCGTGGCAGCGGAAATTAAAATTTTACTAAAGGTAAACGTACAACCACCCGAAAATAGGAATATAGAATTGGTCTGATCGAATTTGCTAAGGAGGAAAACGAAATTATACCTTTCGAAAATTTCGTTTCACCTCGTACTTTGGATCTCAGCAACCCTGTGGTGCAAATCCACACAATTTCCCTTGGGTGAGAAATTGCCGGTCATCTTTTCGTATCTCCCGGTTTAGAGTGCTCCAAGCGTCGCACCTCTAAGATGTATCCACATCTCGTTCAAGTCACCAATCGTCTTGCCTTGCGTGCTAGACAACAAAACGATTCTAAGTTTGAACTTAGGCTTGATTATGTGAATGGTAGGAATATTTTCTAAGTCGTTTAATTCAACACATGAATAGAACGACGTCTTGTTGGAAAGGGAGAAGAAGGTGGCCGATTTTGGTAGGTTAGGGAGGGGCGAATTTTCCAATTTTTTATCATTCTTTTAGTCTTCTTCATCTCTTATTTATAGGTGAAGATTACCTAGAGTCCTATTAGGAAAAGGAAACTTCATTTCTCCCAAATTCTCTAGTAATCCTTATCCTATGAAGACTTGGAGGAGAGGAAAACTCTTTTCCTCCTCCACCACATAAAAAAAAACCGCCCCCTCCCTTATTTTTTCTCATAAAAATTGGTCAACAGAAATCAATTGGATTCTAGGATTTAATTTTGACTTCTCAATTTAATTATAGGTTCAACCCATCAATTAAATACAAGTCAAATTAAATCCAACCAACTAATTCCAACATTTATTTATTTAACTTGGGCTCTACCCAATTAAATAAAATACTTGGACTGTACTAGGTCCATTAATTTAATTAATTCTACAAGATTAATTAAAAGAGTAAAATTAATTGAATCCTTCAGTTAATTTATATTCTATATTAGGAAAGTACTACACTTTCCTAATTCCCTCAATTTCCTCGAAATTGATAAATCACATCTATTCAAGCAGTGACTCTCTCGAGTTAGTGTGTGACCCCTTAGGCTCGTTTCTATCTAGTAGTAAGTACACATTTCCACAGTGCTAGTGTACCTTCCTAAAATGGAAAGTACTAGATTAAATCAATCTTTTGATTTAATCAAGCCCCGAATTTGCCACCAAGCTAATTCTCGGCACATATAAATCACGGTTGCCCACCTAGCATAGGGTCCCAAAGACCTAGATAAAACGAAAGTAAAGATACGCCTTTTGCGATCTAGATCCTCGCATAAGTAAGATCCCTTTATCTAATCTCCTGATTGAATCTAGAGCAGTGGATAAGGTCGAAGCTCTATTAATTCAATACTATGTTTTTCACGTTATATGAAATCGACTTCGACTATCTAAACGAGGAAACCCTATGCCTCTTTAGATATCATACTTCGCCCGAAGATTCCTTAAGTCGATTCACTATGTAACCATAGGAGATTAACCGGCTGGCTAATGTCAGAGATAGATTCCTTTTGATTCTCACGTGCCTTACTACGTAAGACGTGCATGTCTGAGTTTGCCCATATTCGATCATCTAAAGTAATCATGTAACAAATCAAGAACATGCGCGGTTACGCATAAGACATCCAATGGAATCTTAGGTTCATAAGGATTACTCTTATACTACAAGACCACTGGAAGTTCCACATTCGACTGGGAATCCATTTCTGGAACTTCCATGGGGTTGTTCAGTTCGCCCATTACCACAATGGCAATCCTCATATATGCATTGGCTTTCACCGTGCCAGTATCTATGGAACGAGATACACTTCTCCCAGAGTATGCATCATATGAGCAAGTCTTTTAGGTTTCATCGATATCCCTTTATCTCAATGAACCCTTTTATGACTTGGAACAATGTTTAAAGATCACAGTCTTTGAGACATATTCCATCATTGCCACACCCAATGTGCAATGATGTCCCATAGCTATGTGTAATCCTTCGGGACTTTATTCTAAGCCAAAGTAAAAACTAATTTAAAAATAAAGACATGCCACGCACATAAAAAGAGATTGACTTTATTTATAAGAAAATGATTGTTCAACTTTAGAGTTACTATTACAAAGAATGGTGCCCAATAATTGGTGCGCCGGCACTAACTCTAACATCAGGATGATCCTTTTCGTTTGGTTACGAAGTGGGCCACGTGACTGGCTAGGTATTACCCACTTCCTTTGGTTTTCTCTCATTGCCAAACGAAACGAACCTAAAGAGTCGCGCTAAGAGATTAACAAAGAAAAATGAAGAAAAAGGAATTTCTATTATTTCTTCTAGGAGTTTTAATTTATTGGATAAATTAAATAATTAATTATTCATTAGATAAAATAATTAATTATAATGATAAGATTAATTATTAATTAATTTCCTTGTGAAATATATTAATGAATTAATTTATCTAATTAATTTGGTTATTTAATTAATTAATTTATTTATTGGATACAATAAATTATTAATTGAAATAAGAAATTAATTAAACAAAATAAATTCCGAAGCTAAATAAGGAGTCCAATTGGATGCCTACTAGGCCTCAATGTGGCGTCTTTGAGAGGCCACATATTAGGGCTCTTTTGTTTTGATTTGTTCAATAAATCATGAGGTATATAAGGACTTTTTGACTTAAAACAAGTAAGAAGAGAATACACAACTGTCATAACTTTCAAAAGAAAGAAAAATATTCCTCCCCTCCTCTATACCTAACCGTCGACCATAGAGAAAGAAGAAAGGGGATTTTTCGTTTGTTGATCCGTGCGTGACGATTTAGAGACGACGTATTTTCGTTGTTCGGATCAAGTTCAAGTTTGAAGAATCAAACCAAAGGATTGAAGATTTGGAAGCTTCAATATTTCGAGTTTGGAGAAAAAGAAGTTTTTCTCCATCATCATATTCATAGTAACGAGTAAGTTTTATTCGTTACACGCTTTTAGATTCAATTATGTGAATTAGAGTACCAATTGGGTTTTCGTTTTATTTTTGAAATCCCTTCCGCTGCGTTTATGCTTTTTCGAACGAAACCCAACAAGTGAATCGTCAGACACTTCATCATCTCTTGCCATGAGACAAATCAACGCTAAGTCACTTGTTGGCTCATCATCACTACTTTCATCTGATGATTCCAAGTCTTCTTCAGGTGCGGAGAATGGTTCAGATTCCGCTAGCAAACCTTGTTGACGAAGGTTGCTCCTGAATTGGTTTCTATCCGCATAGTCTTGCCTTGTTGGCTTAGACACATTTGGATAAGGGCAATTTACCTGGTAGTGTCCTGGTTTCCTGCAATTATAACACAAATTAGTTTTCATTTTCTGTTCAGTGGTTAATCGCTTGGAGATGACTGGCGCTGAGAGATTCTGAGTAGGAGACTGTGGCGCTTGATATGGAACTGGCGCTACTGGTTGAGGTGCTGAGTACACTGGCGCTTGATATTGAGGCGCTTGTGCAGGGGGAGGGGTTTGAAATGAAGTTTGTCCAATGGGATTTCTCTCCTCATATCTTAGAAATTTCTTGAATCTCTTGACCAAAAAAGCCATCTCTTGTTCCTCATTGGATTCTGTTGATTTCACCTCACTAATCGCTTTACTCTTACTCTTAGTGATAGCGATTAATGCTCCTGATTCAGTCGATGTGTCGCTGACTTCACCTAATTCGAACTCAAATGCCTTTAATTCTGAGAACACATGTTCTGGAGTAAAGGTCTCCAATCTCTGAGATTTTCTAATAGAAACAGTCTTGATTAAATACTTGCTTGGAAGACTTCTAAAAATCTTATTGGCCATTTCCTTGTTGGTCAACTTTTTATCCAATGACTCTAACTCTGTAATGAGCATAGTAAACCTTGCGTCCAATTGTTCTAGCGTCTCGTTGGGCTGCATCTTGAAATGCTCAAATCTTTGCATGGCTATGGAGAGCTTATTTTCCTTCATCTGTGTTGAACCTTCACACACTATAGCCAACTTATCCCATATCTCTTTTGAAGTCTTACATTGTTTAATCTTATTGAATAATGCATCATTATCTCCTAACCCTGAGTACAGTGCACTTCTTCCAACATTATCTAGATTAGCTCTTTTTCTATCCTCTGGCGTTCATTCTAACTTGGGTTTCTCGACATATCCATCTGGAGTAGCTTCATCAGCTCCAGGTGCTCGAGTTACAACTTTCATAATCCGAATGAGGCCATCTGAAATTACATCACACATTTCATTATCGCAAGAACATAAGTACGCGAATGCTCTAAGTTTCCAAGAATCATAATTTGACTCTACCAACTTAGGCATTTTGTTAAAAGCCATAATGAGATGTTTTGGGAGATATTTTTAAAAGAAACTAAGTTTTTTAAAAAAAATGGATCTAAACAAGCAGTTACGATCGGAAACGCTTAGTTTTCTACTTCAACCGTTCTGATACCACTTGGTGGTCCCAAGTGGCATACGAAAGGATCTAGAAGGGGGGGTTGAATACACCCTGAAGTCTTTCTCGACTTCAAAACTTTTGTATCACTTTTAAAGATTAGAACGCTTAGGAAGCTGAGCGCTTGGGTCAGGCGCTAAAGTAAAGATAACTTAGACTTAGTGATTTCGGCAATTTACCAAAGTAAGGTAATGCTTAGATCGCTTAATCAGGGTTAGCACAGCGGAAATGATTTTAAAGCTTTAGCGTTCGTTTTGGTTAAATATTCGCTTAGCAGATTTAACTTGTCTTTTTCAGAATAGATAAAATAATGTAAAGCAAGACAATAATGAAAGTAAATGACACAAGATATATAAGGTTCACTGGGTGATGTAATCCCAGCTATGTCCTTCTTCTCCTTTTTCACTTGGAGGGAATTTACTAAGATGATTATCAAAGAATCACACAGAATCTTCTACAAAATAGTAAATAAGTGAAAATGATCTCGGGCTCCTTGATCACACAGATTTCAGCACCAATGAAGATCTTCTTCTACAAGCTTCTCTCACTCAGAAATACTGCCTGTAAGGTGTTTCAACTGCTTTCTCACTCGGATGAAAGGTTGAGGGTTTTATCACAAGGGTTTGTTTTTGGAAAGATCAAACAACTTGGAATATCTCAGTAAGAGTTTAGATTTCTTCTTTGGAAGATGTTTGAGATATTTGTGACTGTATGGAATATATGTAACAGCTTGAAAGATTTTTGGTTATGGAGTTTCTAAACTTTTTTTTTGAAAGAGAATTTCAGCAAAGTTTTCTTGTGTATTTACGTATGTCTCTATATCTCTTCTCTTGTTGTATTTAGGGTTTTGCTGGAAGGAGGTATTTATAGGAAATTCTTGGGATCTGTCCGTTGGACACATGTGAGAGTGTGCTTTTCACGCGGCGTGTGATTATACGTTTTCTCTGACATTCCTGAATTCCTGCTGGTTCCGATTGGACAGGAGTAGCTATAAACTCTGAAGTTCTGACAGTCTAGTCAAAAAGGTGGCTTGTCCACAAGTCATATTGGCTTATCACATTTAATGCACTTATCAGGCATTTAATGCATTTGAATTTATTTCTCGTTGGAAATCAATGTCTATTGAATGATTGCATTTAAGTCCTTCATGACTTGAGGATTTATTTCAGATGAATCAGATTCTGATCCCTAGAGTGATTTGAGCGCTTGATTCAAGAATCCTAAAATAGTCCTTTAGCATTTGACAGACGCTAAGGATAAATCTTCATCTTCTTCTGACTTCAGACGCTGATCTTCAACTTCTTCTCTAATAGACTCACCTAGAATTCTATTAGCGATTCAGTATCTAATACTTAGTTTAAAATCTACAAAGACAAAAATTACATACTTTCAAACGCTTATACGATTGATCTATAAAACGTAAACTTACATTATATTTTAGGGTCTAACATAAAAATCATATCTTGTCATCATCAAAATATCTAACATGAAATTCCTAACAAGGATGTTTATATTGTACACAAGCAAAACTAGGACTTTAATTTTACTTGGCTCCCACTACATTTTTCGAAATATCGCACTCCCACTGCAATTTTCGGAAATCTCGTTGGATAGATTTCGTAGTGAGTATTGAGTTCTTCAAATAATTCAATGGGTTGCAACCTAACCGATTTCTAGCCCACTGATTATTCAAAGTGGTGTCGTACACCAATTTATCCAATAAATAATTCAATATCTTTCCCCATAATTCACCAAACCGCAACCGAACAGGTTTCTAAGCTCGTGAACTACCCGAGTTCATTCCCACCAACTCCTATAATCTAACATTTGAATTTCACCTTGCAACCGAACAGGTTTCTGAGGTGAAATATGTTTCGATTAAGGCATTCCATGCACTTAATAAAATTTCAAATTATTTCTAAATACATAACCCCCATAACTGGGAAGCATTACACAATTATAGTAATTCGAATTTTAGAAAGTTTAGTGGAGGGAGAGTGACACGCGAAATCCTAGCAAGTATACTAGGTCGTGCAAAGTAATAAAGTGGACTATTTAGTCCGGGGTGTATCGTCTCCACAGGGACAATTGGATTCAATGCTCGTAATTGCTATATTACCTATTTCTAAGCTAAATCAATTTATAAGATGATAGGTGTTTATACTATGAAAATAATTAAAGATAACTAAAATGATTATCAAGGTAATAACTCAAATGGAAACAGAAGATTGGGTTATGATCCTACTATGTTCTATTCTATGTTCATGAACTCTCAATTATCCGGATTTTTAGAACGCTCTTGTTATGGCGAAACTCCCTAATGTATTTATTATCCAATCTCTTGAAATAACAAGCCTATACTAGTTAACAACTTCCTATATCTCTATAGTGAAGATTGAATTAACTAACATGCATTTAGGTTCAAAGGAATTCCTTGTTTACGAAGATCCTACTTTCAATCGGGTCATCTTATCACAAAAAGCCACACAACGCAATTGATTTTATCTCTAGTTAATTGTTACGTTATGATGTTTGATTTTTCGATCTCCCTTTATCTATCTCCTCTCGGTCTCAAGACAAAGCATTATATCAAACACATGGTGATCATTCATGTGAAAGCATTAAGCATAAAATCAAACATGTAACAAGAATGTAATAAATCCGGAAATTAATCATTCATTAAACACAAAACATCACAAAGTATTCACATAACCCAACCACAAAGATGCTAAGCTCATACTTACAATAACAAATGATTCAACAATTCTATAAGACATAGTTGATAAACTAATCAAAGAGAAAAAGTTGAATTACTCCCTATTACAAGGTGTGAATCCAAGCTTTTGATGATGAAAATGGCTCCTCAAGCTTCATTGGGTCTTCCTATGGCTTCCCCTAGGTGTTTTTGAACAAGTCTAAGTGTTTTCCAAGAGAAAAGTGTGTTATAAAGGAGGAAAACGGCGGACTTAATTTTAGGGCTTCGGGAGAATTGGACCGCGGCACACATTCTTAACTGACCGCGGTCCGGATGGCAAGTAGTGCCGTGGCACAGCGCCGCGGTCCAATTGGCAAGTATTGCCGCAGTTTGAGCCGAGGTTTAAACAGGGCGCCGAAGGGTCATTCATCAAAGGGCCGCGGCATTGTGCCGCGGTTTCTGGGCGCCGAAGGCCGCGGTTCCGTGCCGCGGTCCTATCCGGATTTCTGAGCTTGGCATTGCACCGCAACCGCGGTCTTGCACCGGGTCTAGTGCCGCGGTCCCGTGCCGCGGTCCAGAGTGGCAGTTTCATATTTTTCTTTGCTTTTCCGTCTCTTGTTCGGCCTTCTTACTCGATAATCGATCTATTTGACTTAAATCCCTACACACATGAAATTGAAACAAATCAAAGCACTATGCGGAATATTCATTACTAAATTATGACGAAAATACCTAAATCAAAGGGGTAAAAACTCGTAAAATGTGAACTTATCAGAGAGGATCCCACATCCTTTACTAACTCGGTATTATTTTAATTGGGAGAATTTTAAATATTTAGACAAGGTCGCACAAAACATATTAACACATATCATGCTAACATGCATATAAAGCGTAGAAAAACCTAGCAATTCTACTATTACACATTTTCATGGACTATTTAGATCGACCCGAGCCAATGGGCTAATCACCATATATATTTTAAGCATGCATAATAAAATATAAATCCAAATCCATGAAATGTGCATCTCATCAAAAATAACAAGCATTTAAACATAAAAGCACACATGCGACAAGAACATAAAATAGATTTAATTTAGTTTGTTAATCAAATCCAATTTGATTATTACAAAACTAAATCTCATTTAATTTTGTCACTAAGACTAAATCCTATTTAATCGAAGTGGAATTAAATCCAATTTAATTTTATGTGATCGAAAAATCTATATCATAATCAATTAAATCTAATTTTGTTAATAACAAAACTAAATTTAACTTAATTTTGATATGATGATTAAATCCAGATTATTCTTCATGGAATTAAATCCAATTCAATTTCCATTAGAAGATTAAGACTAATTTAATCAAAGCAATATTAAATCTATTTGAAATGAATTCTTACTTAACTTCAATGGGAGGATTAAATCAACTTTAATTTAAGTGGAATTAAGTCCTACTTAATTTCAATGAAAAAGATTAAACCGATTTCAATCATTGTGAAAACGAATCTCACGTAATTTTCATGAAAAATGATTAAAACAATTTTCATCTTAGTGAAATTAAGTCTCACTCAATTTCTATAAAAAGATTAAATTAATTTTAATCAGTGTGATGTCAAGTCACACTTAATTTCAATGGGCATGATTAAATCAACTTTAATCTAAGTGAAATTAAGTCCTACTCAATTTCAATAAAAGATTAAATTAATTTTAATCAATGTGAAATTAAGTCCTACTTAATTTCTATGGGCTTACGAATCATTGACTAAGTCCCACTTAATCAATTACAAAATTAAATTTTATTTAATTTTGATGGGTGAATTAAATAGATTCAAAATATCAACAAAATTAAATCCAATTTAATTTCGTTTAAAAAATTAAATCTTTATTTAATTTTATGTAAATGAAATATAATTTAATTTATATTAACTTCAATTTAACAATAATTAAATTTAATTTAATTTACAAAGAAGGCTTGAAGAAGATTGACCAATTAGTTAAAATTGGGTTTGGGTCTTACCCAATTAATAATTAAATTGCAATTGGGTCCAAGTCCAATACCTAATTAAATTAATTCATGTTGTACGAATTATTAATTAATTCGTATTGGGCCAAGTCTAACACTTCTTAATTAAAATTAGAATGTGCAATTTATTTTATTAATTCGAAT
The DNA here is from genome assembly GCA_019426215.1 of Buddleja alternifolia. Classification (NCBI taxonomy): domain Eukaryota; kingdom Viridiplantae; phylum Streptophyta; class Magnoliopsida; order Lamiales; family Scrophulariaceae; genus Buddleja; species Buddleja alternifolia. The sequence goes on from CM033393.1 coordinate 17,478,665, forward strand.
GGGCCAAGCCCAACTTCCTTTTAATTAATAAAATTATCTTGGGCTTTTGATTAATTAATTCGATGGCCAATCCCAACAACCTATTAATTAATTTATACATTGAACCAAGCCGAACACATAATTTAATGTGTTGGGCCCGGCCCAACACATACAAAACAACCCTAGCCCGCCAGCCCGCCAGCCCACCTTCCCCTTCTTCTTCATTAGCGCCTCCATTGCCGCGCCGGTGATGCGCCGTCGCCGGCGGTGACAGCGACACCCTGCGCCGCCGCTTCCGCCGACATCACCGAAATCATCAAAACCACCGGATCGGTGAAAAACCCGACGAACCAAAGCGAAAAATCCCACGGGTGATTTTTGCATCTTTTCCGGTGATTTCTTGAGCGGCAGTTTGCGCCACTCCAGTCGCTGTAAGAAATCTGCCCAGATCCGCCGTCTTTCGAATTCCGTTCGCTAAGAATCGCGCCGTTTTCTTCCTCAGCAAGGAAAGCCAACAAAACCGGCGATTTCAGAGCCACCCCGTAGCAGCGAACGACGGCGCGTTAAGCGCCATCTTAGGCGTCGCCTAGCGGCGCGTTTACCGCCGCCAATGGTGTCGCACAATCCCGACGGGATTCTTCTTCCAAATTCAGCCCATATTCTTTATCGTATTTTCAGTTTTCAAAATCATGCAATTTTCAGATTTTCAATCTAACCAAAAATTTCTAAAATACAGATTTCAGCCCCATGTATAACCGATTCGAAGATGTACAAACTTCAGAATTATTTTTTTTCCGGCCAATTTCAGATTTCAGATTCATACATAACTGTTTCAAAATTTCCAAATTCCCAAACTTATTACGGTTTTCCAGAATTTCGGACTTGAAAACAGCCCATGAATTGAATCTTAATCTTTCAGATTTTTAACAAAACATGAAAAATAGATTCAAAACATAAAATTTCAAATTTAATAACTTATTTGAAATTTTCGATCCAATCTTAAATTCCAAAATAACAACAGATTTTTCCGATCCAAACTTTTGATAATTCAAAATCTCAATTGCGTAATTAACATGAACATACAATATAAACGCAAAGAACACACAAACATAATCAACAAAGCCAACAAATTTTGCTCTGATACCAATGTTGGAAATCCTGTAGGGCATGCGCAGCCGAAACGTAAAATAGATCCGGATTCTCAAATCAAGATCAATTCGTGGCTTTCGTCGATTTTAATCATGAAAAAGATGAATACGAAAAATTTATCTTTTCGCCTATTCAACTTTAATCTCCGCGAATCTTCCATGTTCTCCAACAGTTCAATTGTACCGTCTCTAGATCGAACGGACTCCGGGAAATCTCCATCTCCAATCTCCATGCGCGGCTAGGCGAGATTGAATGGAAAAGAAGAAAACGTTTTTCTCTGATGTATTTCTGGTGGAGGATTTCATGTGAATTGTTGTGTTCTCTGACTTGTGTTGGAGGATTAAATAAATCCTCCAACTTAAAGCCCACCAGTACACGCCTATTAGGCCTTTTGGACAATAATTGGGCTAAGTTGACTCAATCAACTTAGTCCAATTAATTTAATAAATTAATATTTAATCCAATTAAATATATATTGATTAAATCAACATTAATTAATTAATTAAATAATTAATTATTATTCTAGTTTAACTGTTTAATTAACCTAGTCAATTAAATATTCAAATTAATTAATTTAATTCCCCATTGTTTAATCCAATTAAACAACTAATTAAATTAATTTGTTCTTCCAAAGGACAAATTACCAAAACGCCCTCTAAATACAAGACTTGATTTTCCCGTCTATTCCTTTATAACGCGACTCTCTAGGTTCGTCTCAATTGGCAATGGGAGGATACCAAAGGATGCGGGTGACACCTAGCCAGCACCGTGATCCCACATCGTAGCTCAATCGAGTACGACTTACTATGTCAGTACGAACCTCTAGATTATGAATACCGTATGAGTATAAACCCTTCACTGACGTATCCTGATCGAGTGAGAGTAATGAAATATGTAAAACTCACAAGACTCGATGTTATGCTTAAGAATCATAGTAATATGAAGATTACTAAACACGAGTTAGTTCATCAGCTCTGGCCAGAGACTTTCAATCTCATTTACCTATGATCGCATAGGATACTTCTCGTTTACGTTCGAGACAGTGAATTCCTTCTTGGTAATTACCTCACATGCTACTTGCCCATTGGAACGCATTTCGAGGTCTATCTCACCTTTCAACGGGTGATTTGGGTCTAACTACTCTAGTGACAAAATCCAACATCACAAGCACACTGTGACCGTAACTCCTCTGGTCTAAGGCTCACGCACAACTTCATAATCTATAATCCAATCATTGACAGTCACTGAGTAAAAATCCATGTGATCGGATTACTACGAGCCGTGTTTGAATAAACTAATCCCATCAATGTATCTATGACACAAACTCCCACTATCCCATAGTGATCGACTGACACTCCTTTGTCAAAGTATGTGTCATACAAGTCTATACGAATCTCAATGCTCAATTGATATTTTCTGACATGCGAACACTTAAGTGATCAAGTACCAAACTCTTCCAGTGCCCATCTCCTTAAGGAATGCGAAGGTTTGCCTTGACACACATGGACTAGTTGTTCATTTAAAACTTTATAGATGCCATCAAGAATTATACGAACAACATATTGTTGCCTTTATATTAATTAGAGGTTGCACAATATAAACTTGTGCCTTGTACTCTAACTCCTTGTTGGCATCGAGGACACATTCCCAACAGTCTGAATCCATAGAATGGATCAAAGAATTTAAGGCTTTGGTTGAAAATCAAACTGACAAATGTATCAAGACATTTCGATCGGATCGAGGTGGTGAATACATGAGTGCCGATTTTTTAGAGTTCTTAACAGAACACGACATGGTTTTATAGTTGACTCCTCCAACGACTTTACAACTCAATGGAGTAGCTGGATGATGGAACAGAACTCTATTGGACATAGTTCGTTCTATGGTCAGTTACACAGATTTACCCATATCGTTGTGGGGTCATGCGTTGCTGACAATAGCTCACATCTTGAATAGAGTTCCATCTAAGTCTATTCCAAAGACTCCTTGTGAGATATGGAGTGGAAAGAAACATAGTCCTAAATATATAAGGATATGGGGTTGTCCACCAATGTGAGAAAGGCGAAGGTAGAGAAACTCAAGATGAGGTCTTTAAGAGGTCGTTTCGTTGGTTTCCTAGAACACTCCATGGGATACATTTTTTACCTGCACGATGATCAAAGAATCATTGTTTCCTTACAAGCTTACTTGCTCAAAGAAGAGTTCATTCGAGAAGGAGGTGCAGATAGAAAGATTATTCTGGAAGAACAAAATGAAACATCATCAAAGAACGTTGTTCAAGAAACCCAAACTGAACCTACCAATACACAAGCACCATCGCATAAGTCAAGTAGAGTATCTCAACCGCCTTAGAGATATGGTTATCTGCTACAAGGAGATCATGATATCTATGTTGTAGCTGAGAGAAACCATAAAGATGAAGACTCTATTATGACCATGCAATGGTGGATATAGACGCTGAGAAATAGCTTGAGGCTATGTAAACAAATATTGATTCGATGTATATCAAGTATAGACTCTTATAGATCCTCTCGAAGGCATTAGGCCAATAGGGTATAATTGGACATATAAGAGGAATATTGGTCTGGATGGTATGGTGGACACCTAAGGCCAGGCTAATGGCGAAAGGGTATAGTCCAAAGAAGGACATTGACTATGAGGAAACCTTTCCGCCTGTAGATATAATCATATCCATCAGTATTCTGCTTGCCATAGCAACACATCTAGTTTATGTGATCTGGCAGATGGATGTGAAGATCGCGTTCCTATATGGACGCCTCGAAGAGGACATCTATATGGAACCACCCAAAGGTTTCATATCCAAGAAAGATGCTCATAAGTTGTGTAAACTGAATGGGTCCATTTATGAACTAAAACAAGCCTCTCGGAGCTGAAATCTCCATTTTGATGAAGAAGTTAGGAGTATGACTTCATCAAGAATGTCGATGAACCATGCGTATACAAGAAATCCAGTGGGAGCAAAATATCATTTCTGGCTCTATATGTGGATGACATCCTTCTAATAAGGAATGATACAGGGCTATTAACACGGGAAAAGCCAACGTGTTAGTACAGCAAGAGGACTGATCGTGCAAGTACTATAGTGGATTATTAAGTCGTGATTCAATCCCACAAAGACTCGAATTTTAGCAATAACAAAATTAAAATCAAGCAAACCTAAACTAAAGCAAGAAATTGTAAATAACTAAAATAAAACAAGGATAGATGAAATTATCAGAAATAGATAGAGAAAAATAACTAAGGCCACATGCATTAACACAAAATAATTAATTACTAATATAAAAGCGTTACACTATTGTTTCTAAGGTGGAATTTCCTTTTATGTTCATTAACCGATCCCTCGTGATGACAGACCTATGCTTAATTAATGGCTCTCGTAATAATCATATCTAGAAGTCTAATTAACAAGCATGCATTAACTCGCTAGAAATTCCTCGAAAAAACTGGCTAACTGCACCTGTGAATCTTTACCTATGTCTAGGGCAATTTTTGTGTTCGGGTTATGTGAAGATCCTTTTTGAACCTTAAATTAACTTCTCCCAAACAACTAATTTAAGCATTAATTCATACATGTGATGGCCAAACACACATAGGCATTTAAAACAAGATCAAAACACTTAGCAAACAAAAGTATTAATACAAAAAAAAACTACTTTTAGATATCAAAAATCATGATTCGTCCTAAGAATTGCCTTAGTGTACAAATTGAGCTACTCATAGCGAACGAAAAATGACTAATTAAAATAAAGATGTTCATAAACATTTCTAAGATTTAGAAACTAAAACTCCCTATGATGATGAATCTTGATTTCTTCAATTCTTGATTTCTTGATAATCCTTGCATTCTCTTGTTCCAAAAGTGTCTAACAGTGTATAAAATCCGTAATCTTAATCATAAAGAAAAGATCTGATATTTATTGTCAAAGGTTGGAAGACTCCTATTCAATTCTAACTTGCAAATTTCCAAAAACTGCTCAACTGACCCCGACGTTTGAACTTCAAAATGTCCACGTTCAATCGTTGACTTTCTTTTAAAATTGTTGAATTTTACTTTGACCTTACGTTCGAACGTTGGAAATTGTAGCATTTTCTTTTACTAAAATCTTCTTCTTCACATGTTTTTCACCCTTTTTCCTTTACTGCAATGATTTTCACCTGAACTCATGTAACACACAAATTAAATGTATATGTGGCATAAAATCATGCATAAACCAATATAAATCACATGAATAGGGCCTAAAAATACGTAAATTCACAACCTATCAGCTATTAACTTGAGTCAAGACATGGCTCTCAAGCACATTCTCCATGAAAGATTTGGGGTAACCACTTACATCCTTGGGATTCGCATCTATGGGGATAGAGCGAATAAGATGATGGGGATATCTCAAGCCCTCTATTTAGAGAAGGTTCTAAAAAGGTTTGTAATGAAAAACTCTAAAAGAGGTCTTTTACCCCATGAGATATGGTATTCATCTTTTCAAATCTATGAGTCCTCAAAGTGAGGCAGATCAAAAAGAGATGAATCCCGTACCCTATGCATCAGTAGTAGGGAGCCTCAAATATGCCATGTTTTGCACGAGACTAGACATAGCCTACATTGTGAGCGTAGTCAGTAGGTTTCAAGCTAACCTTATCAAGAAGCATTAGGATGCGGTAAAATGTATTCTGAAGTACTTGAGGAGAACAAAGGATTTGTTCCTCATTTATGGACATGGAGAATTAAAAGTGGAAAGATACATAAACTCTAACTTTCAAGCGGATGTCGATGACAGAAAGTCCACTTATGGGTTTATATTCACCCTTAATAAAGAGGTAGTGTTTTGAAAAAGTTCCAAGCAAAGAACAACTGTGGACACCACCATAGAGGCTAAATATGTAGCTGCCTCAGAGGTTGCAAAGGAAGTTATTTGGTTTAAGAATTTTGTGGCTGAACTTCAAGTGGTTTCTAGCATGGTACTCCCATTGCCACTATTCTGTTGCAACAATGGAACCATCATGCTGTTAGTGTGTATGCCCTCAAATGTCAGAAAGAGGATAGATTTATAGGGCATTGATTTGTAACTAAACAATATCTTTTTGTAATATAAGGCATTATCTTGTTGTTTTCTTATAGGCGTTTGTAAGGTTTTCATAAACAACATAAAGTCCTTAAAAATAAGGCAAAACTTCTACTTCCTATGGGTTAGGAAGATTGGCACGAGAAAGGTTTGATCTTTATTATCTAAATTTGGTTCGCAAGTCGAAGTTAGTATTGACTGGAAATTAATACATAATAGAAACTTGTATGATGGAAGTTTTGACAGAGAAAGTGTGAGTCAAACATTATGGGAATGGTAGTGGGAACTTATGTCATAGACATCTCTGTTAGACTGATGTGTTCGAACACAACTCGCATCAGTTTCATCACATGGGTTTTCACTCACTGACAGTCAATGATGAAACTGATAAGTTGTGATAGGTACATGTTAACCTTAGACCTGAGCAATCAAGTTGAAGATGTACTTGTGACATTAAGTCTATCATTAGAGTAGTTAGATCCAATTCACCAGTTGGTGGGGTCAACCTCGAAGTGCAACTTGATGGGCAAGTGACAGTCTTAACGGATTGGCAAAATGAGATTTATTCTCTCATAAGTGAATGAGCTAAATATCCTATGCAGCTATGAATGAATGAAGTCAAAAGTCTTTGGCCAAAGCATAAAGAGATACTCGTGTTAGACATGAAGATATACTAAGTGACCTCGATTCATTATGAGCTAAGCATATGGTCAAGTCCTATGAGTTTGACAAAACCATGACTCTCACTTGACTGAGATATATGAATAAAAAGTTTATACTCGTACGGTATTCACAACGTAAAAGGTTTGGAATGATCCTCTTCATTCATTCTCAATTGGGATACGATGTGAGCCACTTGACTGACTAGATGTTACTCCCTTCCTATTGGTTTCCTCCCAATTGCCTTTTGAGACGAACCTAAAGAGTCGCGCTTAAAGGAATTGCAAAAAAAAAAATCATGCAAAAGACTTGAGAGAATTTTTCGGTATTGGATATCGAAATTAATTAATTAATTAATCATTAGATGATTTTATTAATTAATTAAGTTAATGAATTAGTTAACTTCTTAGAGGAAATTAATTATAGAATTAACATGTACTTAATTAGTTATTTAATTAATTTATTTATTGGATAAATAACATTAATTATTTAATTAATTAAAACGAATTAGGTGGACTAAAGCCCGAAGGTTTCATATGGCCTAAATGGTTAAGTTACCTGTGGTTATTATTTTCTAGAGTATTATAAATATACTACTTAGTGAAAATGATAACAATTCAAGAATCATAACTTTCTCTCCAAGTCAAAACTCTCCAAACCCTCTCTCTCTCTCTCTCTCTCTAACCGTCTCTCAAGAAGAAGAAGAAGGGATTTTTCGCTTTTGACTCTGACGTGGAAATTTAGAGACAACAACAAATTTGCTGTTCAAGAAAGGATTTTGAAAGCTCGTTCAGAATTCAACATATGCGAAGAAAGGTACATGAATTCGAAACACAACTTGAATATGTGAAATCGAGATGATCCACTTAGACTTTCAAATATTTATCTTCCACTGCGTTTTTATGCAATACAACCCAACACATGCATGCCAAGGAACCAAGGTCTCACAATAAATCCAAATTCAGAGAAGATATCACATTCTTAGAGAGATCGTAGGAAGAGGCGACATTGCCATGCAGAGAATAGATTCAGAAAATAATGTAGCTAACCCGCTCACCAAGACTTTATCACAGGCGGTGCTGGAATGCTAACTTAAGAAGATGGATATTAGATAATATCGATTGGCATTGAGTGCAAGTCGGAGATTGTTAGGGATCTGCCCTCGATGCTAACGAGGAATTAGTTTGTATAGGCCTTTTATGTTATTTGTGCAAACTTATTATTCGGAATAAAAGGCTTTTTCACATTTGTTCATATAAATCTTAATTGGCATGAGTAAGTATTGAACATATAGTCCAATGTAATCTGGAGAAACCTTCTACTCCTTGGGCATAAGGAGAGGGACACTAGAAGTGTTAGGTTACATAAAATGGGTTCGGAGGTCAAAGAGTCTTAATTGGGAACTAAGACCGGACTTGTATGATGTTGTTAGGATTTTGCCCTCCATGCCATAGAGGAATTACATTGGTTAAGGAGTTTAGTTTTATGTTGTACAAACTTTCTTTAAATTAATTAAACGCATTTATTTTGTCCATATCAATCTTAATGGTATTAATAAAGTATTGAACAAATAAGTTCCGAGTAATCAAGAGGAAGCTTCTACTCCTTATGGATTGACTAGAAAGACACTAGAAGTGTCTGTTCCTTGATTACTTAAATAAGAGTTCTCAAGTCGAAGAGCCTTAATTGGGCATTATGACCAGACTTGCATGACACAAGTTTTAACAAGGAGTATCAGTCGGTCACTATGGAATAATGGGAGCTTTTGCCACAGATTTATCAATGGAATTGATATATTTGAACACGGTTTGCCGTAATCCAATCACATGGGTAATTACTCAGTAACTGTCAATGATTGAGTCATTGGTCATGGTAGTGTACGTGAGCTTTAGACATGAGGATTCAAAAAAATTGTACTTGTGACACTGAAGGAGTTATTTGAGTAGTTAGATCCAATTCAACCGTAGGTGGGATCAACCTCGAAATGCGGTGTAGATGGACAAGTAGCAATTATTCGGTGATTAACAATATGGGATTCACTGTCTCAAGTAGTAAATGAGTTAATGTCCAGTGCAATCATAGATAAATGAAATTATAAGTCTTTGGCCAAAACAAGAAAACTAATTTGTGTATGGAACCCAAGGGTAGTTTAGTAATTTCATCTTACTATGATTTATTGAGCACATCATCGAGTCTTGTCAGTTTGACCCAAACTATGACTCTTACTCGATTGGGATGTTACAATGAAAGACTTATACTCCAATGAGGAAAAATAGATTGTATAGGGTATCCAATTATGTTGTACGAACATATATTTAATAAAGGCATTTATTCTTCTGTTCATATAAAACTTCATGACATTAATAAGTATTGAACAAATAGTCCATGTGTATCAAGGTTGACTCTTCGCACTTTATGGAATAAAGAAGTGACACAGGGAGAGTCTTACTCCTGATCACTTAAAAGGGTTCGCAAGTCAAGGAATCTTAATTAGGCATTAAAATTCGACTTGTATGACACATGCTCTAACAAAGAGTGCCAGTCGAACACTATAGGATAGTGAGAACACATGTCATAGATATACAAATGGAATTGGTATATTCGAACATGGCTTGCAGTAATCCAATCACATTGGTATTTACTCAATGATTGTCAATGATTGGATTACTGACCATAATAGTATGCGTGAGCCTTAGACCTGAGGGTTTATGATCAATGTACTTGTACTATTGAATCTGTTACTAGAGTAGTTAGGCCCAAATCACCCTTTGGTGGGGCCGACCTCAAAGTGCGATCTCAATGAGTCAAGTAGCACTTGTAAAGTGATCTCCAAGATGGGATTCACTATCTCGACAGTAAACAAGATCATAAGCAAATGAAATTATAAGTCTTTGGCCAAAGCAATGAAACTAACTCATGTGGGACATGAAGGGTAGTTTGGTAATTTCATTATTCTATGATTAAATGCACAGTATTCAGTTTAGTGAGTTTGACATATACCATGAATCTCACTTGATCGGGATACGTCAGTGAAGGGCTTATACACATACAGTATTTGTGGTCCAAAGGTTCGTAAATGATTTGTTCATTTCATACTCAATTGGGTTACGATGTGAGTCCACTAGACTAGCTAGGTGACGCTCACATCCTTTGGTAATTCCTCCCATTGCCAATTGAGACGAACCTAAAGAGTCACTCTATAAGAAATGAACAGGATACCTTTTTGTTTTAATCTTTTAGAAATATAAAATTAATTAGATAGATTGATTTATTGGTTAAGTCAATAAATTAAATATTTAATTTAATTAGATTAAATTAAATTATTTAAGTGAAGAATTAATTAATTAATTAATATATATTGGATTTCAATAGGATTGAATTTAAATATATATTAAAAGGTGGATTAAGTTGACTGGGCCAACTTAAGTCCACCCTACACGACCAAGAAGCCCTAGGGCCGGATACTACCAGTCCAAGAAAGGACTCCTACTTGTTGCTTAAGTTAGTAGAGTTATAAGTTAACTCCAACTGCAACAATAAACCCTAACCCTAATTGCATAACACAAAAAGAAGAAACTCCTATCCCAAAATCTCTCCCTAGCTATCCAACACCACCAACGAGGAGAATTTTGGAGATCTTTGGAAGGCTCGTTTTGCGTGAATCTTTGGAGACAGGAATTCTAGGAGTTGCTATTACGAGAATTCAAGAATACTAAATCGATAAGGTAATCAGTTTCATTTAATTTTTGAAAAACCTTTGAAAATCATAAAACCACGGTAAAGTGACTCGACCTTAGGAATCCTAAATTCTACTGCTGCGTTTTTTCCTCTAAAGGATTCCTAACAGTGGTATCAGAGCCGACTTTAATGCGTTTTATGATTTTTCGCATTTGAAATTATGTCGGCTAATTTGGAATTTAAAATTAGATTTTTCATGTTTAATATTTGATATTAAATCTGAATTTTTGAAAATATTTATCGCCTCAAAATCGTCACCCCGGATACACCATAGCGCCACAGCCGTGCCGCCGGCGATGCCTAACAGCGGCAGCACCGCTGCACTTTTCGAACGTGCAGAGGCGTCGTTGCTGTACGTGTATCGAAAACAAAAAAAAGGGAAAAGGGGTGGCGGCGCTAAACGGAACAAACCGGGGCTGCCGTAGCCGCCCCTAGTCAGCGTGCTGGGCTTGGCCTAGCGCATGTGTGTGTGTGTGTGTGCTATCGGGTTGCTGGGCCGGGAGAAGCTGTTGGGCCTTGGTCAGTGATTAATATAATATATATATATATATATATATATATATATATATATATATATATATGTATTAGGTTTGACCCAATAGACAAATTTGACCCGAAATTTGTTAATTTCCCCTTTTCCTAATAAAATTGGATTTAACTTTTATAACTAAACTAGATTTTATTATGTCATAAGTTAAATTGGGAGTTTTATTTATGATCCAAGACGATTAAATAAATTGGATTTATTTTGGGTTGAGTTTAATTTTTTCAAAATAATTAAGAATAAGTTAGACTTATTTCTTAAGTAATAAATTGGATTTATTCTTTTTTAAATTGAAAATAAATTTATCTTTTCAAAATTAAATTAAATTTAATTAAGCATAAATTCTTTTTTCAATTTTAAAATAAATGCCAACATAAGTTTAAATAGTTTATTTACATGCTTTGATGAATGTTGTGGTAGATGCGTTCCATGAACTTAGGGTTTTACCGTTTTGTCTTATTTGGGTTGTAATGGGCCGGATAATGCCCCTCAGTTTGTATTTTCATTTTCGGTAGTACAGTGTGTAGGGTGCTTCTAAGTTATGTAATTAGAAGTAGGACCTTCCTAGAGCTTGGAGCTCAGAAGTTATCAAAATTAGATTCTATATAGGCCCCTATCCCCCTGATTGATCTATTGGCTTAGATTAATCTAGAATGTCCATGAAATGCATGTTGATTGAATAACTAGGTTTTCTATTATTGCATGGCTTTGATTAATTCCACATATCCGCGTAATAAATTAATGTGCAAAGTGAGACTTTAAACAAATTAACAAATTCTCCCGAATTCAATATACTAAGTAAGAAAAGGATATTAGATATCCTGGCTCACCATCAAACTTTGAGAGATAGAATTATGAGTTGTGCATGGCATCGTCCCGACTAATGGGGGTTATGCACTAATTCATAATTCAAATCTCTCTAAATGCATTTGATGCCATCGGTCGAAGCAAATCTCATCCCATATACCGTTACAGGTTGTAAGATGAGACTCAAATGTTAGATCGATAGGAGTTTATGGTAAAGTATTTAGATGGATCACCACCAATATTTCGTTACAGGCTGAGGTTAAGTGATTCATGAGCCAAAAGTGAGATTGAACCACCAGTTGGATTGATTGGTGTGGCACGCCACTTTAAAATTCCAACGAGCCATATATCGTTACAGATTGCAACTCATTGAAAATTTTGAAAAACTCAATCACTCACTACAAAATCTGTTCAACGAGATTTTCGTTCATTGCAGTGGGAGTGCATTGATTCGAAAAATGTAGTAGGAGCCAAGTCAAATTAAAGTCATAATTTTACTTGGGTAAAACATAATTATCTACTAAAATATTGGTTTATTTTCTGCAGTCATTTATATCTCTCTCAAAATGGTTAACCCACTTAAAGTTTTGCTTGAAAAGAGTGTTTTGAATGGCCAAAACTTCTCTGATTGGAACAGAGGATTGAAGACGGTCCTCAATGATGAAAATCTAGAGTATATGCTGGAACTAGATCAACTACCGAGGCCTGGGGTCAACGAGGATGATTCGGTTAAACTGGCATACTCAGATTGGGTTTTTGATGCTCGTAAGGTCAGGGATTATATGTTGAGATCCATGTGTGGCGAGTTGCAGCATACGCATGAAAATATGGATAGTCCTAAATCAATCATGCTACACTTGGAGGAGCTGTTTGGGGAACACGGAAAGTCCGTCAGATACTATGTGTCTAAACAACTATTCAACACAAAGATGAGAGACCATGAGGATGTTAAAGATCATGTTTTGAAGATGATCTCCATGTTAGAGAGGCTGCGGTCTATGGAGTTCTACATGGATTTTCACCTTCAGGTGGACCTCATTCTCCAATCACTCCCTAGATGGTTCTCAGATTTCGTCATCAATTTTGACATGGATGACATTAGAGGATCACTCTCAACACTTATGAGCAAGCTGATGATTGCGCAACAACGAGTCAAAGAAAGGTGGGGTGCATTCAAGTTTCCTATTATTTCGAATAATACTGAACTAACTGGCAAAATCAGAGAACCCAAAGTTACAAAAACTCAGAAGTTTAAGATCAAGGGTCTGAAGAAGACAGACACGTGTCTCCACTTTGGTGAGATGGGACACTGGAAAAGTGACTGTTCCAAGCTGAAAGCAGACATTACTTCAGGTATAGAACTTAATGTTTTGGAAACAAATTGTTCTGTTACTATTTTTTCTACTTCCTAGATGCTAGACTCTGGGAGTAGTGTTCACATATGTGTTTTGAATCAGGAACTGGAAAGAAGTAAGCAACTGGAGCATGGAGAAGTGATGATCAATGTTGGCAGCGGTCATAGTGTAGCAGCCACACACATTGTAACCACTTCCATTAGATTATTTTCTGGACATTTACTATTGTTAGACGATTGCTTTGCTTACCCAATTGGCTGAAGAATATTGTTTCTATTCCTGCTTTAGTCAGGAAAGGATATTTATTTTCCTTTGCAAACAATTCTTGTTACATTTTGTTGGGTTTCATGAAAAATAACATAAACGCAGCGGAAGGATTTCAAAAATTTAATTAAAACCCAAAGTTTTCTCTAATTGCAAAATAGAATCTAAAATTCTTTAACGAATAAATCAACTTACCCGTTGAAGCGAGGTAGTAGGAGAATCCAATTCTTCTTTACCTCTTCGAATTGAAGAATTTCTTGAATTCTTCAATCCTCGTATTCTTCAAGTCTTGATTTCTTGAAGCTTCTTAAAAATTAATCCAAACAACGAAGCACGTTGTCTCTAAATAATCACGCATGAATTGATGATGAAAAAAATACCACTTCTTTCTATATAGGGCCGACGGCTAGTGTGTATAGAGGGGGACGATATTTTTCTTCTTCTATTATTTGGAGAGTTACAATGAATTGTATCTTGTGTGTCTAGTTTAAGTCAAGAAAACCCTTGTATATCTCAATGACTTATTGACCAAGAGAAAACAAAAGAGACCACATTGATCATCCCTCTAGCCTTGATGGACGCCCCATATGGGGCCCGGAAATTTTTCTTTTGCTTTGTTTAATTAATCCTTTACTCAATTAATGATTTATTTTATCCAATAAATAAATAAATTAATTAAATAATGAAATTAATTAATTATATGAATTAATTCATTAATATATTTCGCCAAGAAATTAATTGATAATTAATCTTATCCATTCAATTAATTATCTTATACAATAAGTAATTAATTAATTATTCAATTTATCCAATAAATTAAATCTCTCCAAAATAAAATAGAAAATAGAAAATCCTTTTTCAATTTTCTTCATTAATTCTTTAGCGCGACTCTTTAGGTTCGTTTCATTTGGCAATGAGAGGAAACCAAAGAAATTGGGTAACACCTAGCCAGTCACGTGGCCCACTTCGTAGCCCAAATGAAATACGAATGAATGGATCATTCCACAACCTCCTAATCATAAATACCATATATGTATAAACCCTTTGTTCATGTTGCCCGGTCAAGTGAGAGTCACGGTTATGTCAAACTCACTGAAGTTGACCATATGTATAAATTATAATAATACGAGATCATTGAGATCGATTAAGTGCCTAGCATAATCGTCTCTTTTGCTTTGGCCAAAGACTTTGATCTCTATTTATCTTTAATAACATAGGGTACATTCTCATTCACTTATGAGAGAACAAATCCCATATTAGTTATTTGCTAAGACTACCACTTACCCATCAAGTCTGCATTTCGAGGTCGACCCCATCAATGGGTGGATTAGGTCTAACTACTGTAGTGAAAGACTTAACGCCACAAGTGCATCTTTAGCCTAATACTTCAGGTCAAAGGTTCACATATACCTTTTACGCATTATCAGTTATGTCATTGACAGCCACAGAGTGAAAACCCATGTGACAGAATCGATGCGAGTCGTGTTCGAGTATATAAATTCCACTGATGTGCCTACATTCTTAAGCTCCCACCATCACATGGTGTTCGACTGGCAGTCCCATGTCAGAGCTAAGATTGTACAAGTATTCGAAGTATTTATTTGCCCATTAATGACATCATATTACTTGCGAACTAGTTTTAGTAATCAAAATCGATCTCTTTAGTGCCATTCTTCCTATCCCATAGGAAGTAGAGGGATTGCACTGAAAACACGGATAATATGTTTTACACAACTTATAGATGCAGATAAGAATTAAGCCAAAACTAAAAGATGCTTTTTATTATTAATAATATTGAAGTTCAATACAAGATAGATGTCCTATTCATACTATCCTCTATGGCATCTGAGGGCATAATCCTAACAATCTCCCACTTGCACTCAATGCCACTCATTGTGGTATCTTATACCCATCCTTTCCAAGTGTTGGACCAAAACAGCCTGAGGTAATGGTTTAGTGAACGGTTCAGCTATGTTGTCAGCTGAGGCTTTTTTCTGCACTGCTATCTCTCCTCTGCCAACGATATCCCTGATGATGTGAGATCTTCTCTCAATGTATTTGAATCTGTTATGAGACCTCGGTTCCTTGGATCCATTGTTATCACAATGAAGTGGTAACAGGAGCCGAGCACTAGGGATCGATTCAAGTTCTCCAAGAAACTTTCTCATCTAAACGGCTTCTTTAGTTGCCTCTGAGGTTGCCACATACTCCGCTTCAGTGGTGGAATCAGGGGTTGTGCTTTGCTTGGAAATTTTCCAAGACACCGCTCCATCATTGAGAGTAAAAACAAACCCTGAAGTGGATTTTTGGTCATCAGCATTAGACTGAAAGTCTGAATCAAAATAACCTTCCATTTTCAGGTCTCCACCTCCATAGATGAGAATCATATCCTTAGTACTAAGAACGAGAGTTTGCTCCCACTATTCTTCTTGTAGACACAAGGTTCATCTTCGTTCTTGATGTAGCCATATCCCTTTACTACTTCATTAAAACAAAGATTCCAGCTTCTAGATGATCGCTTGAGACAGTATATGGATCTCTCAAGTTTACATACTTTATAGATATCGGCCTCGGATACAAAACCCTTTAGTTGTTCCATATAGATATCCTCCTCGAGGAATCCATTCAGGAAAGCTGTTTTGACATCCATTTGCCATTTGCCATATCTCATAATCTAAGTATACAACTATGGATAACAGTATTCAGATGGACTTTATCATGGCCACGGGCGAAAAGGTTTCTTGATAGTCAATTCCTTCTCTTTGACTGTACCCTTTCGCTACGAGTCTACCTTTAAAGGTGTCAACCTTGCCATCGCTACCTATCTTTCTTTTCTAGATCCACTTACATCCTATAGGTTTGATACCTTCAGGACGATCTACCAAAGTCCAGACTTAGTTCGATTGCATAGAGTCCATCTCTGTTTCCATGGCTTCTCGCCATCTTGAAGCGTCGACATCCACCATCGCTTGATCATAGGTACAAGGATCATCTTCATGATCCTCTTGTACTATAGTGTGAAGCTCTAGCTCCCCCTGCAATAGATACCCATACCTTTCAGGTTCATGTGGTATTCTACCAGATCTACGTGGTGGTTGTGCTACTATTTGTTCAAGCCTTAGTTCTTAGACAGATGTCTCTGAGGGAGTTTCATTTTGCTCTTCTACAACAATTTTCCTACCTTTGCCGCCTTCCAAGATGAATTCATCTTCGTGAAAGTGGGCTTGTAGGGCCACGATGATTCTCTGATCGTCATGCAAGTAAAAGAAGAATCCCATGGAATCTTTAGGATAACTAATGAAACATCCCATGAGGGATCTTGTCTCCAATTTCTCCACTTTAGTCTTCTTGACATAAGAGTGACATCCCCAAATCTTAATATGATTAAGACTTGGTTTCTAATTATTTCACATCTCATGCGGAGTCTTAGGAACAGATTTGTAGGGACATCTGTTCAATATATAAGCAGTAGTAAGGAGCACATGTCCCCACAACAAAATGGGTAAATCAGTGTAACTAAGCATGGAACGAACCATGTCCAACAAAGTTTGTTTCCTTCGCTCGGCTACTCCACTTAATTGAAGGGTTGCTGGCAGTGTTAGTTGTAACATTATTCCTTGTTGTCTAAGGAATTCATCAAACTAGGCACTCATATAGTCTCCACCACGATCCGATCGTAGAGTTTTTATATTTTCTCCAGTTTGATTTTCTACTTAGGCTTTGAACTCTTTGAACCTTTCAAAGGAATCAGACTTTTGCTTCATCAGATACACTAGACCATATCTTGAATGATCATCTGTGAATGTGATGAAGTAGTAGAAACCTCCACAAGCCATTTCTCTAAATGGTCCGCAAACGTCGGTATGCTTAACCCCCATAACTAGGAAGCATTACACATTTATAGTAATTTTATTTTTTAGAAAGCTTAGTGGAGGGTTAGGATGTCAAACACCCTTTACTAACTCGGTATTATTTATTTGGGAGAATTTTGATCATTAATCATGGATCATGCATAAAAATACTTCTTATAATCATGCCTTTCAATATGAATAATCATGGAATTTAGATAAATAAATAAATAAATCTATCACTCGGTCATGGACTCTACTAGAGGGCCCGAGCCAATGGGCCATCACAAAAGGCATAAATTAAAAACCTATTCAACATTCATGGGCCCTTTGACTTTATCAATATTGAACTATTCTATTTCAATTCCTAAAGTAATTCATGCATTATTTCTAAGAATATAATAAATAGTCTCAAACTTGATAACCCATAAAATATAAAGGTAAAACAAATAAACATAAGTCCATGATCGATGTTTCAATCACATAAGACATGCTCACAATATTAAATCACTTATGTTGATTGATTTAATTTTAGTCCAACTAAAAAGTCTTTTATAAAATTCCCAACCTTTATTGCATTCAATATTTCAATTAAAATCATTCTAGTCCAACTAGATGACTTAGATATACGAAATAAAAAATTAAGTATATCTACCTTTATTTGAAAAATATTAGTCCTACTAATAGAATACATAAAATATGGAATTCCATTTTATTATGATTTAATACCATCTTTAATTGAAAATAATTTTATTTGATCAAAGAATTAATTATTAATCTCTAAGAAAAATAACTTATATTCCTTATTCAAATATTAAGTAATTTCCTTAGTCGAGGAAAAATAATAATATTTAATTCATAAATTAATTATTAATCTCTAAGAAAAATAATTAATTAAATCTAATTAAATATTATATTTCAATTAATCTTATTGGGCTCGATTTCAACAAACCAAAGTCACCATCCTTTTGGTCCACTTGGATTTAACTCAAATGGACTCAAATTAATTAATTCGGAAAAACATGTATGTTTTATTAATTTCTCATTGGGTTAAATTTAATTTAAGTCCAAATCACCAATTCAATTAGCCCATTTAGATTTAATTAAATTAAGTCCAAACTAATTAACAAATTGAAATTGAATAATTTTTGATTGGGGTTAATTTAAATTATTCGGGTCATCATCATTTTGACCAACCCGATTAATTAAACTTACTCAAATACCCAAATATCAATTTCGACCCATACATAGCCCGTTTTTTAGACCTGGATCCAAGACCCAGTTCATTGGATCGGGTGTCAAACACATGACCCACCAGGCAAGGCACATGGCCCGGTGGGCCGCGGCTCGCCCAACTGCGCGCTGTTGTTGCGTGCAGTTTTCTCGGGGCTCTTTGAGCCTTGTTTTTCCCTGGGTTTTTCAATTTTTCAATATTGACAAATATTCCCAGATTTACAATAACTAAAAAATAAAAAATTTTAGGCAAAAAGCATAAAAAAAGACGTGGATTAATAAAACATAAAATCATGCTTCAAAAACACATAACATGCATATCTTAAATCACATAAACAAGATCAAATATGAAAATCAGAGATTCACTCTCTTACCACTATTGGGTTTCGCGAAAAATTACATAAATGCAGCTGAAGGATTTCAAAAAACTAATTAAAACCCAAAGTGTTCTCTAATTGCATAACTGAATCTAAAATTCTTTAACGAATAAATCAACTTACCCGTTGAAGCGTGGTGGTAGGAGAATCCAATTCTTCTTCCACTCTTCAAATTGATGAACTTCCTGAATTTTTCAATTCTCGTATTTTTCAAGTCTTGATTTCTTTAAGCTTCTTGAAAATTAATCCAAACAACGAAGCACGTTGTCTCTAAATAATCATGCACGAATTGATGATGAAAAAATCCCACTTCTTTCTCTATAGGACCGACGGCTAGTGAGTATAGAGGGCGAGGATATTTTTCTTCTTCTATTATTTGGAGAGTTACAATGAATTGTATCTTGTTTGTCTAGGTTAAAGTCAAGAGAACCCTTTTATATCTCAATGACTTATTGTCCAAGAGAAAACAAAAAAGGCCACATTGCTCATCCCTCTAGCCTTAATGGGCATCCATTTTTCTTTTGCTTTGTTTAATTAATCCTTTACTCAATTAATAATTTATTTTATCCAATAAATAAATAAATAAATTAAATAATAAAATTAATTAATTAGATAAATTAATTCATTAATATATTTCTCCAAAAAATTAATTAATAATTAATCTTATCCATTCAATTAATTAACTTATCCAATAAGTAATTAATTAATTATTCAATTTATCCAACAAATTAAATCTCTCCAAAATAAAATAGAAAATAGAAAATCCTTTTTCAATTTTCTTCATCAATTTTTTAGCGCGACTCTTTAGGTTCGTTTCATTTGGCAATGAGAGGAAACCAAAGGAAGTGGGTAGCACCTAGCAAGTCACGTGGCCCACTTCGTAGCCCAAATAAAATACGAATGAATGGATCATTCCACAACCTTCCAATCGTAAATACCGTATATGTATAAACCCTTTGTTCATGTTCCTCGGTCAAGTGAGAGTCACGGTTATGTCAAACTCACTGGACTTGACCATATGTATAAATTATAATAATACAAGATCATTGAGATCGATTAAGTGCCTAGCACAATCGTTTCGTTTGCTTTGGCCAAAAACTTTGATCTCTATTTATCTATATTTATAATCACATAGGGTACATTCTCATTCACTTATGAGAGAACAAATCCCATATTAGTTATCTGCTAAGACTACCACTTGCCCATCAAGTTCGCATTTCGAGGTCGACCCCACCAACGGGTGAATTAGGTCTAACTACTCTAGTGAAAGACTTGACGTCACAAGTGCATCTTCAGCGTGGTACTTCAGGTCAAAGGTTCACATATGCCTTTTACGCATAAACAGTTCTGTCATTGACAATCATAGAGTGAAAACCCATGTGACAGAACCGATGTAAGTCGTGTTCAAGCATATCAGTTCCATTGATGTGCCTACCGTCTTAAGCTCCCACTCTCACATGGTGTTCGACTGGCACTCCCATGTCAGATCTAAGATTATACAAGTATTTAAAGTCTTTATTTACCTATTAAAGACTTCATATTACTTGTCAACTAGTTTTAGTAATCAAGGTCGATCTCTCTAGTGCCATTCTTACTATCCCATAGGTAGTAGAGGGATCGCACTGAAAACAGGAACAAAATGTTTTACACAACTTATAGATGCAGATAAGAATTAAGTGAAAACTAAAAGATGCCTTTTATTATAAATAATAATTAAGTTCAATACAAGATAGATGCCCTATTCATACTATCCTCTATGGCATCTGAGGGCATAATCCTACATTTTAGAAATGAATGCATTGGCAGTGCGTCTTTGATAAATGGTTTATACTCCAAAATAATTGTAATGTTAATGTTGTAACAACAAAACACAGTTTGTATGTTACAAACTTATGACAACTCTGGCACTTAAGATTAGGTCATGTCGGGGACCATAGACTACACGAGTTAGAAAAAGATGGAGTCATTGACTAATTGGGATCGGATCCCTAACCCACTTGTGAGTCTTGTATTCAAGGCAAGATGACCAAATCCCCCTTCACAGGGAATTTTGAAAGAGCCTTTGAAGTCTTAGGTTTGATTCATACTGATGCGTACGGTCCTTTTGGAAATGTGGCCCACGGTGGTTTTCACTACTTCATTACATTTACTAATGACCATTCTAGGTATGGCTATGTGTATTTGATGAAGTACAAGTCTGAATCGCTGGAGAAATTCATTGTATTCAAGACTTTAGTTAAAAAAAAAAACGATTATAATATTAAGGCACATTGGTCTGACCGCGGTGGCGAGTATATGAGTGCCGAATTTGACCAGTTCTTACTGGAACATGGCATACTGTTACAACTTAATCCTCCAACCACTCCACAATCAAATGGCGTAGCAGAACAAAGGAATCGAACACTGTTAGACATGGTTTGATCCATGCTCTGCTACACAAATTTGCCCATTTCATTGTGGGGGCATGCACTGCTCACATTTTGAATAGATGTCCCTCCAGATCTGTTCCTAAAACAATGTATCGGATATGGTGTGGAAGGAAGCCTAATCTGAAACACATAAATTTATGGGGTTGCATGAAAAAGACCAAGGTAGAGAAATTGGAGGCTAGGTCCTTAAAAGGAAGATTTGTTGGATATCCCAAGGATTCCATGGGATACTTATTCTACCTTCATAATGATCAAAGGATCATTGTTGCCTTACATGCAATCTTTCTCAAAGAAGAATTCATTCGAGAAGGTGGAGGTGGTAGAAGTATTATTCTAGAAGAACAAAATGAATCTCCTTTGGAAGACACAGTTCAAGAGACCCAACCCGAACCAGAAATGACACAGCCGTCAATGCAAAGGTCAACTAGAGTATCTCAACCACCTGAGAGATATGGTTATCTACTACAATGAGAGCATAATTTGTATGCAGTAGCGGAAGGAAGCCATGGAGACGATCGCTCTAGCTATGACCAAGCAATGATGGACATGGATTCTGCAAAATGTCATAAAGCTATGAAAGTAGAAATGGATTCAAAGTATTCAAACCAAGTCTGGACTCTGACAAATCGACCCAAAGATATTGTACCCATTGGATGTAAATGGATCTATAAGCGAAAGATTGGTCCGGATGGCAAGGTGGACACGTATAAGGCCCGACTAGTGGAGAAAGGGTATAGTCAAAAGGAGGGCATTGACTATGAGGAAACCTTTTCGCTTGTAGCTATGATCAAATCCATTTGAATTCTACTTGTCATAGCTACATACCTGGATTATGAAATCTGGCAAATAGATGTGAAGACCGCTGTTAGGAAATTTCATGTTAAGACGTTTTGATGATGACAATTAGGATTTTATGTTAGACCCCAAAATATGTAAGTTTGATTTTAGTTAGAAATCATGTATAAGCTTTGATGCGTTAGATTTGTAATAGGCTTTGCCTTACTTTATTCTAGATTATTAGGCTAAGTGTTCTTAGACTGAGCGTCTGATAATTTCTGAGTGAGCTTATCAGTAGTTAAATTTGAAGACTCAAGCGCCTAAAGTCTGAATGAAGATAAAGATACCAAGCGTCCAAACGACAAGCTACATCAAGCGTTGATTATAGGACAAAAGTTATTCAAGGATGAATGAGCGTCTATCAATGACTGATTTCACCTGAATTTATTTCTAAGTCCAGAAGGAGTTTAAGGCAAATATTCTCAGATCATTAATCACCAACGGGCATTTATTTCAAATGCATTAAATGCTGATAAGAGCATTAAATGTGATAAGGTCTTTCGGACGTATGGACAAGCCACCCTATTGGACTGTTAACTATTTACAGATTGCAACACCAACTTTTGTGCAGCAGATTTTCAGAAAAAAGGACAAAAGCTGTTCACTCGCGAAAGTGAGAGACACGCGCCTGTGCATGTGTCAAATGGATACTTTTTCCAAGATTTCCTATAAATAGGACTTCAACAACAAGCCAAAACATCAATCGTATTCCAAGCTAAATTGTTGTTGGATTGAAGTCTCATTCCTTAAACTCTTAGAAAAGCCAGAACATTCAAGCAAACATTCTCTTTGCTTTTCTTAAAATTCATGACACAGTCGCCCAATATCTCAAATATTCTTTTCAGAGAAACCTACATTACTATTGAGATATTACCAACTTGTTTGAACTTCATCAAAATTAAACAAACCTTTAGAAAAACCTCATCCAAACCTCGCAATTTGTGTGAAGTCGAAGTTGGATACTTGCACTATTTCTGGGTGAAAGAAGCAAGGGGATAGAAGTGCCTTGGAGCAGAAATCTGTGTGATCAAGGAGCTCAAGTCATCAATATCCATCTCTCCCTAATTTGTAGAAGATTTTGTGTGATTCTTTGAGAATCATTTTAGTAGATTGCCTCCAAGTGTTTGAGGAGAAGAAGGACGCAGTTGGGATTACATCACCCAATGAACCTTACAAATATTGTGTTTCTTACTTACAGTCAATTTCCATATTATTATATTATTGCATAAATCTGTTAAGTAAAACTCAATTGAACGCTAAGCAACTAAAATACTTTCTGGGACGCTAAAGCTTTCAAATAGGAGAAGACTCTAAAATCATTCCATTGTGCTAATACTGATTAAAGAACTGAACGCTTAAACCTATCTGGTTATAGTATTCAAATCTTGAAGTCTAAGTTAACTTTCTAAAAACTGTCATCAATAGACGTTCAGTTAAGCGCCTACAATTTCAAGCGTCCAACCAATTTTAATACGAATAATTTTATAAGTCAAAAAAGACTTCAGGGTCTATTCAACCCCCCTTCCCTTCTAGACCCTTTCGTATGCCACTTGGGACCAACAAGTGGTATCAGATCGGTTAAAATTGAAACTTTAAAATTTCCAAGTATAACAGCTTGTTTAGATCCTTTTCAAATCTAGTTGCTTTTAATTTTTCAATGGCATTTTCTAAAGTTCCTAAGTTGACCGAATCAAATTATGATTCCTGGAAGGTCAAAGCATTTACATATCTTTGCTCATGTGATGACGAAATGTGCGATAATATTTCAGATGGACCAATACAAATTTTGAAGGTTATCACCAGAGCACCTGGAGCCACTGAAGAAACCCCAGATGGTTATGTTGAGAAACCAAAATAAGAGTGGTCCACTGATGAGTGTCGAAGAGCAAATCTGGACAATGTTGATCGAAATGCTTTATATACTGCTATTAGTGAGAATGACAACTTATTCAACAAGGTCATGTCGTGTAATATTACTAAGGAAATATGGGATAAGTTGGCTATAATTTGTGGTGGTTCAACTCAGATCAAGGAGAATAAGCTTTCCATTGCTGAAGAAAAATTCAAAAGTTTTAAGATGTTACCAAATGAGACTTTATAGCAATTAGACATAAGATTTACAGCTCTTGTTACAGAATTAACATCTCTGGGTAAGGATTTACAAAACCGAGAAATGGTGGTTAAGATCTTTAGAAGGCTACCTAGTAGATTCTTGATGAAGACAACAGTAATGAGAGAATCAAATATGTTGGATCTTCTAACTTCAGAAGATGTCTTTTCAGAGCTCAAAGCATTTGAGTTTGAGTTGAATTCAGCCAGCGATGTTGTGAGCAGTTCGGTAATTGAATCTGGAGCGCTTATAGCATCAACTAAGGGTAAATCTAGTAACAAGGGAAAGGTTTCAGATATCAGCGAGGATGAGGAACTAGTGCTTTTGAATAGATTCAGAAAGTTCTTAAGATATGAAAAGAAAGGAAATAGTCCTAAGCATCAAGGACAAAGTTCATATCAAGCGCCTGCTCCAGTACAACAACAGTATCAAGCGCCTCAATATGCTCCCCTTTTTCCTTCAGCGCCGATTCAGTACCAAGCGTCTAATCAACAAAATATCTCAACACCTATGGTCTCAAAACCACACATTGCAAGGTTAACGAATGAACAAAAGGTGAAAACTAATCTTTATTATAATTGCAGGAAACCAGGGCACTACTAGGTAAATTACCCTTATCCAAACGTATCTAAGCCTTCAAGGCAGGATTACTTGGATAGAAACTAATTCAGGAGCAACCTTCGTCAACAAGGTTTGCTAGCGAAATCAGAACAAGTGTCTGTACCTGAAGATTTGGAGTCTTCAGAGGAAAGTAGTGATGATGATGAGCCAGTGGATGACTCAGCTCTTATATGTCTCATGGCCAGAGATGATGAAGCGTCCCTTAAGGTAAACACTGAATTATCTCATCTTCTTTCTTATGAAGAACTTCTTGACAAAGACAAAGAAAATTATAATGATTGTCAAGTTGCCACCAAAATATATCAAAATCACTTCGATATCATTTCATCACTCAAGAGTGATAATGTAACGCTTAAGGCAGAGTTGCAAGTTCAGAAACAATGCATTGAAAAGAACGAATCACTTGAAAGTGATAAAACCAATCTGAAAAGTGATCTTGATATAATATTCAAGAGAGAAGCTGAGCTGATTGCTAGACTTGCTAAATCAGAATAGCTCGTCTCATCATTGCCTAAAGCGTCAAGAAAGCTAGACAATGTGACTGAGGTAACAAGGTTATTTGGTGAAAAGACCGGTTTAGGATGCAATAAATTTGGTAAACAACCAAACAAATCTAATGTTACGGAAAACAACAAAGAAAAGAGTGCCTTCTCAAAAAGCTAAGGATAAACCTAACCACTGTGAATCAAGCGCTAAGCGTCTAGCACCAAAAGTGCACCCCAAGCTAGCACCCAGGAAATACCAACATCAATATCCACAACGGTCTAAATCATATTATCACTACTATGATGATTATGATTATGACTATAATTATGATTACTATTATAATCAAGAATATTATTATACACCTAAAAAGCACACACAACACAATGTGAAACCCAAGAAGGCTAATCATCCCGCAATGAAGATCAAGCAAATATAAGTTCCTAAAGTTCTAATTCAAACTAAAAATGTGACTAACGTTAAAGGACCCAATCAACAATGGGTACCTAAACAGAAAGAGAACTTCTCTTTTGATTGCAGGTACCTAGAGATAGAGCCGATACATCTGTTTGGTACATCGATAGTGGGTTGTCAAGGCACATGGCAGGCTCCAAGGATCTTCTGATCAACTATCGAGCTGCCAATTGTCCTCAGATTGTATTTGGTGACAACTCCAAAGGTAAAACCAAAGGTATAGGTACTATGCACAGGGGAAACATCATGATAAGTGATGTTTATTTTGTTGAGGGTCTTAAACATAATTTATTAAGCATAAGTCAATTTTGTGATAAAGGCTTTGAAGTCAAGTTCTCAAACGACTGTTGCTATATAAATGATGCTAAGACTAAATCTACTAAATTGAAAGGTAAAAGAACAAATAATGTGTATTTGGTAGATTGGGGTTCAATAATTGATAACAACCCAACATGTTTTGTTGCTAAAAGTGAATCTAAAACTGGTTAGTTATGACATAGAAAAATGAATCACCTCAACTTTAAGACAATCTCTCAACTTATAAATCAAAATCTTGTAGAGGGATTACCAAATGGACCATTTCACAAGGATCACCTTTGTGACGCTTGTCAAATGGGAAAACAAGTTATATCATCTTTCAAGAGAAAACCTCATCTATCTACCTCTAGAATACTTGAACTACTTCACATGGATCTGTTTGGACCTGTTCAAACGATCAGTGTGAGCTGTAAAAAAGTATACTTTGGTGATAGTAGATGATTTCTTGTGATATACTTGGGTGGAATTTCTTTCATCCAAAGGTGAGACATGTGACAAGGCCAACTCACCAATTCGTTGAAGCTTAACTAACTTTAACTAACCTTATCTAACCAAAGCTAACTTTTATTTTGGCTGTCTAACTCTTGAACTATAAAAGAGTAAGTATTGTCATCATCAAAAAGGGGGAAATTGTTAGGAAATTTCATGTTAAGACGTTTTGATGATAATAATTAGGATTTTATGTTAGACCCCAAAATATGTAAGTTTGATTTTAGTAAGAAATCATGTATAAGCTTTGAAGCGTTAGATTTGTAATAGACTTTGCTTACTTTATTCTAGAATATTACGTTAAGTATTCTTAGACTAAGCGTTTGATAATTTCTGAGTGAGCTTATCAGTAGTTAAGTTTGAAGACTCAAGCGTCTAAAGTCTGAATGAAGATGAAGATTCCAAGCGTCCAAACGACAAGCTACATCAAGAGTTGATTATAGGACATAAGTTATTCAAGGATGAATGAGCGTCTATCAATGACTGATTTCACCTGAATTTATTTCTAAATCCAGAAGGAGTTTAATGCAAATATTCCCAGATCATTAATTGCCAACGGGCATTTATTTCAAATGCATTAAATGCTGATAAGAGCATTAAATGTGATAAGCTCTTTTGGACGTACGGACAAGCCACCTTGTTGGACTGTCAACTATTCACAGACTGCAGCACCAACTTTTGTGCAACAGATTTTCAGGAAAAAAGACAAAAGCTGTTCACTCGCAGAAGTGAGAGACACGCGCCTGTACATGTGTTAAACAGACACTTTTTCCAAGATTTCCTATAAATAGGACTTCAACAACAAGCCAAAACATCAATCGTATTCCAAGCAAAATTGCTGTTGCGTTGAAGTTTCATTCCTTAAACTCTTAGAAAAGCCAGAACATTCAAGCAAATATTTTCTTTGCTTTTCTTAAAATTCCTGAGACAGTCACCAAATATCTCAAATATTCTTTTCGGAGAAACCTACATTACTATTGAGATATTACCAAGTTGTTTGAACTTTATCAAAATCAAACAAACCTTTAGAAAGACCTCATCCAAGCCTCGCAATCTGTGTGAAGTCGAAGTTGGATACTTACACTATTTCTGGGTGAAAGAAGCAAGGGAATAGAAGTGCCTTGGAGCAGAAATCTGTGTGATCAAGGAGCTCAAGTCATCAATATCCATCTCTCCCTAGTTTGTAGAAGATTTTGTGTGATTTTTTGAGAATCATTTTAGTGGATTGCCTCCAAGTGTTCGAGGAGAAGAAGGACGTAGTTGAGATTACATCACCCCACAAACCTTACAAATATTGTGTTCCTTACTTTACAGTCAATTTCCATATTATTATATTATTGCATAAATCTGTTAAGTAAAACTCAATTACTCTAAAATAGACGCTCAGTTAAGCGCCTACAATTTCAAGTGTCCGACCAATTTTAATACGAATAATTTTTTAAGTCGAAAAAGACTTCAGGGTCTATTCAACCCCCCTTTCTAGACCCTTTCGTATGCCACTTGGGACCAACAACTACGTTCTTAAATGGGTTCCTCGAGGAGGAAATTTATATGGAACAGCCCAAGGGTTTCATATCAAGTGCTGATTTTCATAGAGTTTGTAAATTGAATAGGTCCATTTATGGACTCAACCAGGCCTCTCGCAGTTGGAACCTTCGTTTTGATGAACAAGTACGTAGCTACAGCTTCATTAAAAACGAGAATGAACCATGTGTCTACAAAAAGGTCAGTGGGAGCAAAATCTCATTTCTAGTGCTATATGTAGACGATATTCTACTTATAGGGAATGATGTAGGTCTGCTAACTTCAGTTAAGACATGGCTTTCAAGCACATTCTCCATGAAAGACTTGGGAGAAGCCACCTATATCCTAGGAATTCGCATCTACAGGGATAGATTGAATAAGGTGATGGTACACTCTCAAGCCCTCTACCTAGAGAAGGTCCTAAAGCGATTTGGGATGGAGAAATCTAAAAGAGGTCTTTTGCCCATGAGACATGGAATTCATCTCTCCAAAAAGATGAGTCCTCAAAGTGAGGAAGATCAAAAAGAGATGAGTGCAGTTCCCTATGCATCAGCAGTGGGAAGTTTCATGTATGTAATGTTATGCACGATACCAGATCTTGCCTATGCTATGAGCGTCGTAAGTAGGTTTCAAGCTAACCCGGGTAAAGAACATTGGATTGCCATGAAATGTATCTTGAAGTACTTGAGAAGAACCAAAGATACGATTCTCGTATATGGAAATGGAGAAATGAAAGTGAACGGTTATACAGATTCTGATTTCTAATCAGATATCAATGACCAAAAATCCACTCCTGGGTTCATATTCGTTGTAAACGGTGGAGCGGTGTCTTTGAAGAGTTCCAAGCAAAGCACAACCGCTGATTCGACCACTGAAGCTGAATATGTGGCACCCTCAGAGGCAGCTAAAGAAGTTGTTTGGATTAAGAAGTTCATGGCAGAACTTCAAGTTGTTCCTAGTGTGGAGCTACCGTTGCCACTTTGGTATGACAACAATGGAGCCATCGCGCAAGCTAGGGAATTAAGGTCTCACAACAAATCCAAACACATATAGAGGAGATATCATAGAATTCGAGAAATTGTTAGAAGAGGTGACATCGCCGTGCAGAAAATAACCTCAACAGAAAACGTGGCTGACCCACTCACTAAGCTATTGGCGCAGGTGGTGCTAGAGCAACATCTTGAGAAGATGGGTATTAGATACCAAAGCAATTGACATTAAGTGCAAGTGGGAGATTGTTAGATATATGCCTTAGATGCTAATGAGGATAAATAGATTATATATGGTATCCAATTATGTTATATGAACTTATATTTAATAAAGGAATTTATTCTTCTATTTATATAAAACTTCATGGCATCAATAAGTATTGAACAAATAGTCCATGTGTATCAAGGTTGACTCTTTGCCCTTATGGAATAAAAAAGTGGCACGAGGAGACTCTTATTCCTGATCACTTAAAAGGGTTCGCAAGTCAAGGAATCTTAATTGGGCATTAAGATTTGACTTGTATGACACATGCTCTAACAAGGAGTGTCAGTCGAACACTATGGGATGGTGAGAACATCTGTCATAGATATACCAATGGAATTGATATATTCGAACACAGCTCGTAGTAATCGAATCATATGGGTATTTACTCAGTGACTATCAATGATTGAATTAATGACCATAATAGTATGCGCGAGCTTTGGACTGACGGTTCATGATCAATGTACTTGTACTGTTGAATCTGTTGCTAGAGTAGTTAGGCCCAAATTGCATAACACAAAAAGAAGGAACTCCTATCCTAAAATCTCTCTCTCACCGTCCACCACCACCAACCAGGAGAATTTTGGAGATCTTTGGATGACTTGTTTCGCATGAATCTTTGGAGATAGGAATTCTAGGAGTTGCTGTTATGCGAATTCAAGAATACAAAATCGATAAGGTAACCAGTTTCGTTTAATTTTTGTAAGACCTTTGAAAATCATGAAATGATAAGAGGTGTTTTTACGTGTTTTTAAAACCGTAATTCTTATGATTTGGATTCACTTATTGCTTAAATCATGTCACATTTGCATTTAATAGGTGTGTTAAGTGAATACAGGTAATAAATGAGAATACATGAAGAAAAGGGAAGAAAAACGATGTACAAAACAAGTTCAAGCATGTTTTTCAACACCTAGGCGGTTTATGCATCTCCTACCACATTCGAGCGATAATTCCGTACATTTTAAGACCGACTTAGACAAAGTTTCCTTCTACAAAGTTTTATATGTATGTCTTAGCTTCAAATGGGAACTTGAAACATCCAAATCGGAGGTCTATAGAGATAATTGTGAAGGAAATACGATTGCTGCGCCGAACAGAGAAGTACATGTGCGAAGATACGCCCCAACGCCCTCCTAGTCATGCCTAGGCATGGATAGTCCGAATGTTACTCCTTTTCAGCCTAAATTCCAGCATTATATGATGGGTAAGAATCACTTTTGGCCATAATTCAGCACATGTGTTGAGGGGTTGTCATAAGTGTGTTTCTTGGTAGATTTACTTTATGGACTCCGCATATGTCAAAGTGATGGGTGAAGAAAGTTCACACCATCACCCAACGCACGGGGAAGAAAGAGTAATTGAGGTGTTGAGGGACCATACAAAAATTCGGGAGTGGATGATTGCTTGGTCCCAACCTATGGTATGTAGCACAAATGATGGGCCAACCTTCACTACCAATGGCCATAAGTTGAAGCGATACCCGAGAGTGAATTGGAGAATGAACAAGGCATTCATTCGGAAACTGCCTTAAAATAACTCGGTAAAGTCAAGCTAATGACTTTAAAAGAGCGCTTCTTGGGAGGCAACCCAAGTTTGTAAGTTTTGTTTTCTTTTTCCTTTCGTTTTTGTTTTGTTTAGTTTGTTTCTTTTTGTTGTATTCAAGCATGCACTTTTGGCATGTATGTTTTCTTATGCTTGATGGTTTGAAAAGTTGAAGTCTTAGATATGATGCACATTTGGACCCCATGTTTAGAGATGCTTATTTCACTCGAGAGGAGGAGAAGCTTTGTAAGGATGCATTGGAAGTTTAAGGATGTTTTTCAACATTCTTGGGTGTAAGTATTCTTGTACCGTTGTGTATGCTTGTCATAACAACATTAGGGACAATGTTGGATTTAAGTTTGGGGGTAGAAGAGTACTTATTTTGAACTTTGATGATGCAATCCTAATTTGTAGCTTGAGTTTGGGGGAAAGTTGTTTGCTATCATATTTATATGCTTCTTTGTTGAGAAAATCAAGTATTAAAAAAAAATAAAAAAATTAGTCCTTCCAATTGATGCACTAAAATTGATTGACTTGGAAAAATGGCATGATCTCTTGAAATAATTTGAATTTAATGGAATATATATATCTTTGAAATTGCTCGTGGAGACACTAGACTAGGATTGATTTCCTTAGATGATTCACAATGCACATAAATCAAGGGTAGAGGAGTTGAGAGGATAACCATCTTGAGACACTTAAGGAATTATTCCCAGAAATATTAACTTAGATTTCTCATAAGGTTATAAGTTGAGTAGTAATTTTATATGCTAACAATGAATTGAAAAGGTTGAATTTTGGTATGACCAAAAGTGGTCAGGCTAATACGTACCGGAGGTGAAAAGTTTCATGCCTATATATTGTACTATTATGCTAATTTGAGCTATGCTCAAGCCAAAAGAAGTGAGTTGTTTAAAAGATCTAGTTTTATTTCGTGGCCTTTGATACTCGAGTGATTAAATCCTTAGGAGTGTCTCTACACTTAATGCCCCAAAACTATCTAGTTTGGGAGTCATTGGTCTAAAACTTGTTACATGGGTGTCATAGAAAGCCTAATGGAATAAAACATTGCACATGATCTAGCCTTAATGAAGTTTAATGGAAATTCCATATGAATTGAATGTTGAATTTTTGAGATAATGAAATTTAAATGGCTATGAGATTTTCTATAATTCTTGTGCCTTGTGTTTGATCAAAAGTTGATAGATATGGGATTAATGTCCAAAATTTGGTAAGGATGCCTCTCGACTATAATACCCTAGATTTATTTTTCACTATACCCTAGGGAGTCGTTTCAAGTATTGGTGTCACATGAGCAAAAGTAGTTGATATGTATATATATATTTGTGAACTTTAAAAGGTTGATTTTATGCCATTCATTCTTGTTGATCATATTGAGATGTGTTAATTCGGTTGGGATTGAAAATTTGCTAGATTTTGTGGGTATATCTTATGCAAACCCTCACGAGACTATAACTCGTCCTTTGAGGTAACTCAAAGGTTTAAAGGCCTGTTGCACCCGCTAAGTGCAATCGTTTACTCCACGAAAGTGAGTTAGTTAGTTGTTTTGTTTTCTCCCATTGAATGATGTTGGTCTTGCCTTATAGCTCTTATTGCTCGAGGTCGAGCAATTGATAAGTTTGGGGGTGTTGATAAGAGGTGTTTTTACGTGTTTTTAAAACCGTAATTCTTATGATTTGGATTCACTTATTGCTTAAATCATGTCACATTTGCATTTAATAGGTGTGTTAAGTGAATACAGGTAATAAATGAGAATACATGAAGAAAAGGGAAGAAAAACGATGTACAAAACAAGTTCAAGCATGTTTTTCAACACCTAGGCGGTTTATGCATCTCCTACCACATTCGAGCGATAATTCCGTACATTTTAAGACCGACTTAGACAAAGTTTCCTTCTACAAAGTTTTATATGTATGTCTTAGCTTCAAATGGGAACTTGAAACATCCAAATCGGAGGTCTATAGAGATAATTGTGAAGGAAATACGATTGCTGCGCCGAACAGAGAAGTACATGTGCGAAGATACGCCCCAACGCCCTCCTAGTCATGCCTAGGCATGGATAGTCCGAATGTTACTCCTTTTCAGCCTAAATTCCAGCATTATATGAT
The DNA here is from genome assembly GCA_019426215.1 of Buddleja alternifolia. NCBI lineage: Eukaryota > Viridiplantae > Streptophyta > Magnoliopsida > Lamiales > Scrophulariaceae > Buddleja > Buddleja alternifolia. Next base: position 17,511,910 of record CM033393.1, read on the forward strand.
GGGTAAGAATCACTTTTGGCCATAATTCAGCACATGTGTTGAGGGGTTGTCATAAGTGTGTTTCTTGGTAGATTTACTTTATGGGCGCCAAATCAGAAACAACCTCCATGTTGAAACGTAATTTAGGTATACGTAGAGACCGAATTGGACAAAATGTCCTTCTGGAAAGTTGTAGATCTATGTTTTATCTGAACATGGGGACTTGAATCATCCAATTTGGAGATCTGTGGAGAAGTTTATGAGTAAAATACTAAGACTGCGCTGGAAAGCAAGAAAATGGCAGCATGCATGTGTTTTGTTGAAGTTTTCACATGGTTATGCTTGGTGGAATTCTTAAGGGCCGAAAGTTTAGCATTTTCTAGCTGGTTGGAATCTTAAAAGCCAAACTTTAAGCATCACCTTAGGTGGAATTCTCATTGGGGAACTTTAATGGGAATTCTTAATGCATACTTTAGTGGAATTTTGGCTATAAAAGGAGGGGGAACCCATACTCTTCATCATTCACTATCAATTTCAGATTCTTGGAGGAGAGGAGGAGGAGGAATCAGTCCTCAAGCTTCATTCATCACCATTCTTCATCATTCTAAGAGGAGAAAGCTAGGAATTGAAGCTCCAATCAAGGGGCCATCATCTATCACATTAGAGGGAGTTTTTATAGCCTTTTCATTTCATTCATGTCTATGAACATGTGTATTTATTCATTATTGTTTTTCATAATATCTATCATGAACTAAATTCATAAGACTAAGGCCATGTAAGGTCAAATTGTGATATATGCTTATAATAGATGATTGTTGAGGTTATACTTATATTGTTATGTGATGTGAATTGTGTTTTTGTCTATCTTGCATATACTTGATCACTATATGTTAGAATCTTATGCCTAGGTTAATATTTCGGGAGAAAATTGACTTAGGGTGCAAGAAATTCACATCATGACCCGTAACTAATGAGGAATTGCCCTAGACATAGGTAAAGATTCCTGGGTGAAGTTGTTCGATTCAAATCGAGTGAACTCTAGTACGTTAATGCATGTTTAGTGGTTAGATTTCCGGATAGGAATATTTGGGAAATCACGATCTAAGCATAGGAGTTTATACGCGAGACATCGGTTATTCTCTACCCTCGGAGCTCTCACCATAACAATATAAGCGTAATCCTTCAACGAGAATCTTTATAAGTATAATTGATCAATTTGAACCTAGCATGTGCCTTAGTATCCCTTTCTATTTTGTTTTAAATCATTTGTTCAACCTTGTTCTTATCTTACGCATTTCACACTCATTTTACCTTTATTGTTTTGATCTTTGTTGTTATAAAATCTTGAACTAGAATTCAAGTCCTTGTGGTTCGACAATCCGGACTTCTCGTCCACTTTTATTACTACACACGACTAGTGCACTTGCTATTATAGCACGTTAGCTTTTAGCGTGTCATGAAACCATGTTAAAGTGATTCGATTTTAGGAATCCTAAATTCTTGCACTGCGTTTTTCACTCTAAAGGATTCCTATCATATATTTGATCTCAATTAGGTTTCGGTGTGAGTCCATGAGACTGGCTAGATGACACTCACATCCTTGGTTTTTCTCCCAATGCCAATTGAGACGAACCTAGAGAGTCGCGCTTTCAAGGAATTGAGCGAAGAAAATTCTTTCGTTGTCAAAATACATAATTTAGGTAATTTGTCATTTGATGGATAGATTAATTTATTTGATTAATTAGATTAATGGAAATAAATTAATAATAAATAATTTAATGCATTTATTATAATCATCCTATCCTAAATTAATTATTAGATTATTTAATTTAGATGATTATTAAACTAAATTGAAAGTTAACTTAGCCCAATAAAGGATGAAGTATGCGTGTATTTGAGGGATTTGATCGGCTCAAGGAATTAATTAATTCCAAATCCATCATTCTTTATAAATACCTAATACCAAGTTAAAAAACCTAAGGCTTTCTCATAAGTGACTTGACGGCAAAGAAAGAAAAGAAAAAATTCTATCTCCCCCTTGCAGCCGTCGGCCACCCTCAAGCCTAAAGTGGTGGATTTTTTTTTCAAACTTCTTCCGGCGTGATATCTACGGCAGAAGTTTTGAATTATTGCTACCCGTTAGATCAAGAATTTTTATTCTTCAAAAGGTTAGTAAATCGACGGAATTTGATTTCATCTTTTTATTTTGTAAAATCATTAAAACCCAAAAGTGATCCGTTTGGGAATCTGGATATGTTCTGTTTTCCGCTGCGCATGAACCAGGATTCACAACAATGGTATCAGAGCCAACTTTATGGCTTTTAATGATTTTTTGATATGAATATGTTGGAATTATGTTTATGATTATTTCTTTATGAAAAATATTGTTAGATTATATTCTTCATGTATAGATTTAATTTTTTGAAACTTAAATCTATGTTGTTAGACAATTACGTGATTTATTTTTAGAATGTAAATAAGTTTTTTGTATTGGATATGAATTGATGCATGAACATGAATATGTGGTTTGAAAATTATCTAAAAATCAACTCTCGGGATGGGTTGTTGGCACTGCTGAAGCAGGCAATGCGTGCTGGCAGTGCATACAGCAACCGTTGGGCGGGCTGCTGCGCGAGCAGTCCACCCAGCGGACTACCTGTGTGGGCCACTGGGCAGCCTACATGGTTTTTAGCTGTCCGCGACCCACATGTTAAATATATATATAATTTTTTTTATTGTTTTTAAAAATCGGGTTTGGTGGTCCCAAGTGGCATACAAAGGGGTCTAGAAGGGAGGGGGGGTTGATTAGACCCTGAAGTCTTTTTCGACTTCAAAAATTTTGTATCACTTTTAAGAGTTTGAACGCTTGGTAAGCAAAGCGCTAGGTAAGGTGCTAAAGATAAGATAACTTAGACTTAGTGATTTCTGTAGTTAACAAAGTAGGTCAATGCTTAATCAGGGTTAGCACAGCCGAATTGATTTTTAAGCTTAGCGTATTTTTAGCCAAATAGTCGCTTAACCATTTTTAAAGACGTTTTTAAAGATATGATGTGAATAGTAAAGTAAAGCAATAAAATAGTAAAATGACACAAGATATGAAAGGTTCACTGGGCGATGTAATCCCAGCTAAGTCCTTCTTCTCCGTTAAGATGATAATCGAAGGATAACACAGAGGCTTCTACAAAATAGAGGATAAGGAAGATGAACTTGAGCTCCTTCATTACACAGACTTCAGCTCTAATGAAGATCTTCTTCAACAAGCTTCTCTCACACATAAATGCTGCTTGTAGATCAACAACTTTCTCACGTAGATGAAAGAGGTTGAGGGTTTTCGTCTCAGGTTTGTTTGATTTTGAGAAGTTCAAACAACTTGGGATATCTCAATAAGAGTGTAGGGTTCTTCTATGAAGATGCTTGAGATATCGGTGACTGTCTTTGGAATGTATTTGAAACGCTTGAAGGATTTTGGCTATGGAGTTTATAAGCTTTTCTTAAGAATATTTTAGCAAAGTTTTGACCTTTTTCTTGTGTATGTATGTATATGCGTGTGTATTTAGGGTTTGCTGAAGGGTACTATTTATAGAGATTTCTCGGGATTTGTCTGTTGGACACATGTAGGCGCGTGTCTCTCACGCAGTGCGTATATAGCTCTTTTTATGACATTCCTGAATTTCTGCTGTTACCGATTGGATGTTAGTAGAATTTGAACTCTGAATTTTGACGGTCTAGTCAAAAGGTGGTTTGTCCACTAGTCATAATGCCTTATCACATTTAATGTACTTATCAGGCATTTAATGCATTTTGAATTTATTTTCCGTTGGAAATAAATGTCCGTTGATGATTGCATTTAAGTCTTTCATGACTTGAGAATTTATTTCAGGTGAATCAGATTCTTGACCGCTTGAATGTTTTGAGCGTTTGATTCATTATCCTTGAAAAAATCCTTTAGCGTTTGACAGACATTTAAGCCAAATCTTCATCTTCACTTAACTTCAGACGCTGATCTTCAACTTCATCTCTGACAGACTCACCTAGAATTCTATCAGCGACTTGGTATCTAATACTTGTTCTAAAATCTATAAAGATAAAAATTACAAGCCTAACAAATTAATAAACTTCCAAATGCTTATTCAAGAATTCTATGAAAAGCATAAACTTACATTCTTTTGGGGTTTAACATAAAATCCTACTCTTGTCATCATCAATACATTTAACATGAAATTTCCAAAGAATTTTTCTCTTTTTGATGATGTCAAGATTTTAACTCTTTTATAGTTCAAGAGTTTGAAGAAAAGCCAAAAGATATAAGTTAACATTAGAAAGTTAGTTGAGTTAGCTAGTGTTAGATTAGCTTCAACAAGATGTTTCAGCATTCAATCATTCATTCATATAGTAAATTTCACGCATACAATGATTACACTGAAACACATAAAGCAAAAAAAGATAAAAGAAAATAAAGCAAGATAAGTGATCATCTTCTCTGTCGCTTCTTTGACATATCTTCCTGGAAGATCTCATTTGCTAGATCTAGGAGAACTCTGTCAATGTCAATCATTGTTGTATGAGAGATTTCGTTGTAGTCCTCACGATTTTCTTTCGTGCTTAAATTGAGTTCTAACAACCTTTCAATCTAATCTCTTAGAGAAATTCCAAGCGCCCGGATAAGATCATGATAAAGATCTTGGACTTGATCATTTGAAGGCTTTCAGTTAAGAGGTCTCCTTAAGGGTTTAGCATAAGCGTGAAATCCCATACCCTCAAGAAAATCAGCATCCAGATCGAGGAGCCTATGCCTGTCTCTGAAGTATGTTGGTTTTCGCTTCTTTGTGAGCATCTTTTTCAAACTCACAATCTCTTCAAACATGGAGCGCCAATTTTTATTATCTATTTTGGACATTGGCTCCTTGGCTTTGGGATCTTTTGGATATTTTTCTTCTTGTTAGGTGTATGCCCTCAATGCCTATGAGGAATTAGATTGAGTAGGGCTTAGATACGTTATTTGTACAAAATATTTGATGTTTCGAATTATAGAATAAAGGTTTTGATTTTGTTCATATAAATCTAGTGGCATTTAACAGTATTGAACAAATTAGTCCAAGAGATTTCAAGATAGATTGTCCACCTCTTATGGACAAGAGGAGGCATTGGAACAGTCCAATACTTAATCTCTGAAACTGGGAGTTCGTGAGTTAACGAATATTAATTGGGCATTAATATTCAACTCAAATGACACATTCTTTGACAAGGAAATGTCAGTCGTACACTGATTAGATAGTGGGAACTGGTGTCATGAATATGATTAATGGAATTAACATATTTAAAATCGACTCGCATTAATCCGATCACATGGGTATTTACTCTTTGACAATCAATGATTGGGATTAACATTGCGATAGTATGTGTGAACTTTAGACCTGATGAGTCATTTATAACATACTTGTAGTATTGGATATGTTATCAGAGTAGTTAGACCCGTATCACCTGATAGGTAGGGACGACCTCGAAGTACGATCCAATAGTGCATTCGATGTCATAAGATAACTTGCCAAAACGGGAGTCACCGTCTCGTCAGTAAATGAGTGTGTGACCTGTACGATCGTAAGTAATTGAAATTATAAGTCTTTGGCCAAAGCCTATAAACTACTCCGTGATTGTCACTGAGGGTAGTTTCAGTATCAAGTTCTATGAGTTTGACTAAACCATGGCTCTTACTTGATCGGGTCACTTCGGTGAAGAGTTTATACACATATGGTATTCGTAGTCAAGGGTCGTGATGATATGATCATCTCGTTTTCAATTAAGTTACGATTTGGTTCCACGGTGTTGGCTAGGTGACAACCTTATCCTTTGGAATCCTCCCATTGCCAATTGAATCAAGCCTAGAGGCTCGCACTATGTGAAGAAAAAGAATATTTCCTTAGGCTAAGGGTATTTTGTTAAAATCACATTTGATGTGAATTGACTGACAAAATAGATGGCATGATTTAATTAAAGATACTTAATTGGATTAAATAAATTAATTAAATCATATTAATTCATAAGCTAAATTAATTGGAAATTAATTCATAGGTTGAATTAAATTAATTGGATTAATATAATTAATTAATTACCAATTGGATTGGACTTAGATTTAATTAATTACAAATGGGCTAAGTCAAAACAAAGCGCGAAGCCCATCTACTAAGGCCAATTTGGCCGCCCCTCTTAGTGATAACTTAGGGGAGTCTTTTACTTGGTATAAGTAAGTGTCAGAACTCTACACACACAAGTCATTGTTTTAAAATCTGACACTGAGCCAAAATAAACCTAGAGCATTAGGAAAGAAAAATCCCTCCCTCTCCATCCATCTAGCCGCCTGCAATTGTTGCCGAGGAGGAGATCGAGCTTTTCTCAGAGAATTTTTCTTCCGCGTGATTATCTAGAGGCAGGAGTCCGAGGCTGCTGCTGATAATTCGTGATTCAATAGACGAAAAGGTAATTCGATTACTCTTGTCAATTCTCGTCAATTGTTCTATATGCTTAATATAATGAATATCCCCGAATTGGAATCTCGGGTGTGATTCAGATTAGATTTTTTATCCTCTAGACCGAATCACAACAGCGTTGAGTACTGAAAAGCGCGAAGACGCTATATTCTTTATCCCGCAAACTCTAGGTAATCCCTGTTCCAAGGCCTTCTCTTGTGGAAATCACAGAAATCCAAGTGGATGAGACTTCAACTACTGCTGGCGACACTCAAATGCTAGACATTTCAATGCTAGATGCCCCTAGCATTCCAGTAGAAGAGGTCCCACTTGAAATTCAAGTTGCGCAAATTGATGCTACAACTCAATCTTTGCATGAAGTAATTTAGGAAGTTGTTGAGGATCTCGAGGAACCATTTATCCGAGACAAATCTAAAGGCAAAGCCGAAGTCTCCAGCTCATATCGATCAATTCCATCTCCTGAGCGTTCCTCCTCCTCCGATTCCAATTCTGACAGCGATCAAGAGGCAAAAGACTTAAGAAAGGCAGTTAGGAACTCGCTTCAAAACATTGAAGGTTCCTATTCTAAGATGATAGAAAATGATGAGCATCACATCAATCTTGCCTCTGATACAAGAAGTCGAGACATAGCTAATTCGGCAACCAAAAGAACTGTAATTGTATTTGATCGTATAGTTCCATTAATCGAAGGTTTGTCTGCTGCCTTTCATCAATCACTCACTCAGAATGCCTCAGCCGATATAGAGCGACATAATCAATTCAATTTCGTTGGCCAGTCTATCGCTGAGCAAGTTGCTCGTCTTGTTGAAGAAGTGAAGTTATTACGGAAAGACATGGCTGAAATCAAGCAATCTCTTGATGATGTCAAGAAGGGGGAAAAGGGAAAAGGAAAGTCCAAGAGCGCTCAAAGCTCTGAAGATAGTCGCTGGGAAGAGATTCAACATGCTATTTCATCCATCCAGGAAGTCATCCTGACTTCTCCGTAGAACTTCTTGAAGACCTAAGCATTCCGCCTTTTGTAGTGTTTGTTCCAACATATCCTAATCCGCGCCGAGCTTCAGTTACAAGGCCTTATGAGATTTTTGAAGAACTGTTATGTGAATTGGGAGTCGATCCTTCTCTTTGGAACAAGTGTTTGTACAACTTTGAACAATTGGCTGAAAGTATAGGAAACATACAATTCGCCAATAATATGCATCAAAAGATGACGAAAGCCAATAACAAGTTGTGGAAGTTTGTACAAATGCTTTTAAAGCAAGAGCAAAAGGATGCTGGCAAACCAAATCCTTCTTCCAACAAAAGAAAGCACTAGATCTTTTACTGCTTATTTTCGTTTAAAGCTTTATGAATGTTTCTGCCTTCTTAACTCATTGTACTTATCTGATTTATCAGAATGAATGAGTTTGCTGAAACATCTTGTTTCTTGCTAGTTGTACTAACTTATAGCTAACTTCTCTAACTTTTTAAACGCTAACTTTATGTAATATTTGTCATTCTTCTAGATCTTGAACTATAAAAGAGTTAAGGTCTTGACATCATCAAAAAGGGTAAAATTGTTAGGAAATTTCATGTTAGATGTTTTGATGATGACTAGATAGGTTTTATGTTAGACCCTAAAGATTATATAATTTTATCTTTAATAGAATATGTCTAAGCGTTTAACAAAGTTATCGAGTTGTAATTTTTAGATTAGGCTTGTAATTTTTATCTTTGTAGATTTTAGACTAAGTATTAAATACTAAGTCGCCGATAGAATTCTAGGTCAGGCTGTCAAAGATGAAGTTGAAGATCAGCGTCTGAAATCAAGTGAACATGAAAATTTGTCTTAAGAGACTGCCAAACGCTAAGGACATTTCAAGAGCTATGAATCATCGGTCAAATCCATCAAGCGATCGAAGGATCAGATTCACCTGAAATAAATTCCGAAGTCATTAAGGACTTAAATGTAATCATCAACGAGCATTTATTTCCAATAGAAAATTAATTTAAACGCATTAAATGACTGATAAGAGTATTATATTTGATAAGGACAAATTGCATACGGAACAAGCCACCCTATTGGCTAAGACTATCAGAGTTCAAATCTGCCACATCTAATCGGTGCAACAAAATTTCAAGAATGTCAGAAAAAGTGACTATGCACTCGCTACGTGAGAGACATGCGCCTGCATGTGTCCAACGGGCAAATCCCAAGAAATTTCTATAAACAGTACCCTTCAGCAAACCCTAATTACACAATCATATACACAAGAAATAGGTCAAAACTCTATTGAAATACTCTCAAGAAAAGCTTATAAACTCCATAGCTAAAAATTCTTCAAGCTTTTCATACATTCCAAAGACAGTCACTGATATCTTAAACCTCTTAATATAAGAACCCTACACTATTATTAAGATATCCCATGTTGTTTGAACTTCTCAAAATCAAACAAACCCTGTGAAGAAACCCTCAACCTCTTTCATCTGTGTGAGGAAGTTGTTGATATTTGCAAGCAGTATTTCTAAGTGAGAGAAGCTTGTTGAAGAAGATCTCAAGTGGAGCTGAAGTATGTGCGATCAAGGAGCTCAAGATCATCATCGTTTTCGTTCATCACCATTTGTAGAAATCCTCTGTGTGAAGATTTTGATAATCATCTAGTGAATTTCCTCCGAGTGAAAAGGAGAAGAAGGACGTAGCTGGGATTACATGACTTAGTGACCTTTCATATTTTGTGTTATTTATGTTTACTGTTTTATTGCTTTACGTATCATTTGCATATTATTATTTCAAAGCATTAAAATCAGTGAACGACTAATAGGCTAAAATGAACGCTAAGCATTAAAATTATTTTCGCTATGCTAACCCTGATTAAGCAATCTAAGAGTTACCTTACTTTGATAATTTCCCAAATCACTAAGTCCAAGTTATCTTTTCTCTAGCGTTTTGCTTACTAAGCGTTCAGAATCTTTTAAGTGATACAAAAATTTTTTTGAAATCGAAAAAGACTTCAGGGTCTATTCAAATCCCCCCCGGCCTTCTAAACCCTTTCGTATGCCACTTGGGACCACTATGATGTGTGTGTAAAATCTGTGTAGTGTGTGTAGTATGTGTGAAAATGTGTAGTGTGTGTGAAAATATGTGTAGTGTGTGTTAAATAAGTGTAGTGTGTGTAAAACGTGTGAAGGGTGTGTGAAAATGTGTGTTAAATATATATATTGTGTGTAAAATGTGTGATGGGTGTGTGAAAATATGTGTTGTGTGTGTAAAATATATGATATAGGTGTGAAAATATGTGTAGTGTGAGTTAAATATGTGTATTGTGTGTAAAATGTGTGATGGGTGTGTGAAAATATGTGTTGTGTGTGTAAAATATGTGTGATGTGTATGTAAAATATGTGTAGTGCATAAAATATATGTACTGTGTGAAAATATGTATAGTGTGTATTAAATATGTGTAGGGTGTGTGAAAATGTATAATGTGTGTAGTGTGTGTTAAATATGTGTAGTGTGTGTAAAATGTGTGATGTAGGTGTGAAAATGTGTAGTGTGTGTGTTAAATATATGTATTGTGTGTAAAATGTGTTGTAAGTGTGTGAAAATATGTGTTGTGTATGTGAATATGTGTGTAGTGTGTGAAAAATATGTGATGTGTGTGTCAAATATGTGTAGTGTGTGAAAATATGCATATTGTGTTTAAAATGTGATGTGTATATGAAAATTTGTGCAATGTGTGTAAAAATTATTTAGTGTGTATAAAAAATGTGTATTGTGTTTAAAAAGTGTAAAAAATGTGCGTAAACTCTATTTTGGGTTCTATTTTGGGTGGACATTAGATCCACTCTGGGTCCAAATTGGGTCCACTCTGTATCCAACTATAATGCAAATATTTTTTTATATAAGACCCAGTCGGACCCAACCCATATTGAACCCGACTCAAACCTGACCCGATCCACCCATTTGACACCCCTGTTTTGACTCAGTTTGTTAAATTATTCATTGAAGACCCTACTAGCGTATAACTTGAATAAAAAACAATCAATCAATTACAGAGAAAGATAGTAGAAGAGTAGGCTGGTTGAATGGGAGGAACATTAGATCTAGTGAAAGATTATATTTAGTGTGGAGCGGCACTCTGCATGGAGAAAAGAAGCCAAACAGTAACAAACAAGGGTGGGTGGCTGTTGAGAACTGAGGTCACATAATCTCATCACTTTTCATCTAAAATCATACTATGTATATATATAGGGTACGGATCAAATACATACCTTTACATTAAATAAGATATAAGACCCAATCTACACCATTAATACTGTTTGATCCCAAGGTCCGGATTTAACTATATTTTTTAGTTTTATAATTATTTTTAATGATGGCAGGGGCATTTTGGTCAATGAAACGTAACAAACTCATGCAGGATCAAAATCAAATCCCACTTATTGTGCCATAACAAATTATTTTCTCCAATTTATTTTTTCTTTCCAATTACAAATGTGTGTGTATATATATATATATATATATATATATATATATATATCATGTTTCCTTATCAAAACACGAAAAATTTTCAGTAACCGAAAGAGCTCTCTTCTCCAAATTTTACGTACTCCAGTGTGAGAAAAGTAGAACAGGAAAATGATTGTTTCATTTTTCCATTGAATCTTAATTGATTGGCGTGTTTACTTTATTAATAATAATGGATATTTCTTCTTCCTTCAAGAAAACCTACAAATCCAGCAATTCATACGACAAGCATAAGAGAAGAATCTCTATAGGGAGCGGCATTACATACATACATACACATAGAATAGAAGAAGATAGGGAGAGAAGAAAGGAAGAAGACGAAGAAAACATCACAATTAGTGATTTTAAACCATCATACAGTAGCTTATAACACATTATATAGTAGATTATAAACCATTATACAGTAAATACAACGGTGATATACAGTGTGTGATTAGTGAGATATAATTAGTGATTTCAAACCATTATATAGTATCTTATAACCCATTATACAGTATCATATAACCCAATATACAGTATCATATAACCATTATACAGTAAATACAAGAGCTAATAAACATTATACAATAGTTAATTAATACATTATGCAATAGCTAATAAACAAATATACAATAAATACAATGGTAATATACAGTGTGTGATTAGTGACATACAATTAGTGATTTCAAACTATTATACAGTATCTTATAAACCACTATACAGTGTATTATAACACATTATACAGTATCTTATAACCAATTATACAGTATGTGTGTGTGTATACATCATACAGTTACAATCTTACAAACCATTATACAGTATCGTATAACATAATATGCAGTATCATATAAACCAATATACAGTATCATATAGCCCATTATACAGTGAATACAATAGCTAATAAACATTATACAATAGCTAATGAACAAATATACAGTAAATACAATGGTGATATACGATCTCATTTTTTCTTCTCATCGATCTTGAAAATCACATAACTGTACGTGTTCTTCCTCTTCAAATCCATAAATGCATTTTTTTAATGTCATCAGGAACACTCATCCCCCAAGCAGCATTTTTTAATGTCATCAACAACACTCATCCCCCAAGCAGCATTTTTCTTAACAGGCGAAGATCACTGATAAATCATTGAAAAAAATTGGAAGAATCGATTATGTGAACAGTGATAGAAATACTACCTCTCTGATTCGGAATGACATCGCTAATTTTTCAATAGAAGGAGATTGATATTTCTTAATTTTCGGTGATTTAATTTTGGCAACAAGTTGAGAGATTGTAGGGGAGATTTTGTGCGTATCAATTTGAGAGATTTTAGGGGAGATTCTGTGCCCTTTTTTGCTTCCTTTTTTATTATTATACCCTTGATCTAATTGGAACCAATTTTCCCACTTGTTTTTTTCTTCCTTTTTGGACTGTTGGATTTAATGGATCCAATGATGTAGATTGGGTCTTATATCTTATCTAATATAGGGTATGTATTCGATCTATATATATATATATGAGAAAATTGCAGAATTAGTCCCATTTATTCTAAATATTTACATCTTTGCAAAATTAATCACATATGATGCAATTTTTGGTATTTTAAGTCCCAACTTTTTCAAAATGGACGGGAGTTCGATCACACTGGGTTACCCCCTCACCCCAAACTCTTAAAAATCAAAAATTTTGCCCTATAATTTTGTGATATTCAAAATTGTCCCCACAAAATATAAAAATATTAAACTTTGGTCCCCCATTTTTTTTATATTTGCCCCCAAACCAAAAATGCTCACTCTGTCCCTGCACATGCCTTGCACATAATTACTACTAAATATAACAGGACATGCATTTCACGCGCCAAGTTTCTTATATTTTTAACAGATAAGTCAAAATTGCAAAATGTTGCTTCCTATAAGACTAATTTTGCAATTGTGAACAATGGGATTAAAAGTACAATAGACTCTGTACCAAAGGATCAACGTTGCAATTTTCCCTATTTATATTAGGAGAGAGCCAACACCCTTTTTTTAAATTTTGTTTTTGTTTTTCTGACTGTGCCTGGCGCCCCACCACTCACTCTCCTCTTACTTGTTACTTCGTACCTTTTTGCTTTGCCATTATCTTATTCAAACATATATCAGCCCCTTAACCTTATATTTTTCCATTTTCCCATGTTCCTTTGATTCTCAACTTCACAAACATGAAAAACAAAAGTTAATATTGTTTATTGTTTCATCTGCTCCAGCACTAAAACTGGATTCCTGCAAATTAATAGTGGCGAGTTTAATTTGTTTTGCATGGTTCTTATTTTGTTACTTGATCAATTTTAGCATTTTTCTGTCTCCAATCAGCCATTCATATTTATTGCTTTGGATTTACATTTTGTACATATAACGTTACATGCCAAGCATAACATAAAACACTTGTTCCTCTTTATGGACATGAATTGTTATATTCAAATGTTCAAATTTGGATATATATTGAACATTTTCAACTCTGGAGATGTTTGATTTTGCATAATCGATCGTAATATTCATATGCGTAGTCCAATAAAAAAGCTTATATGTAAGAAATAAAAATATAATTTCAAGATGATTTCAAAATCAGATTCACTTGAGATTTCGTTTAATCAACGGATTATATTTGAAATTTCACATAGGTCCACCAAACCCAGGTATAGTTTGAATCTGCAGAGTTCGTTAAATAGTATCAGCCAACTCTAGGTTCATTTTTCTCGATAAACAGCCCCACTCTTGGAGAAAATGTGAACTTATTTTAAGTCTGCGTGCTTCCCACTTATAAAGTTCAAAAGTCCAACTATAATTTCCAAAAATCAAATTTTATATTAAGTAGGCTCTTCATACAAGGCTATTATTCTAAGTTTATTGCTTTAAAACTCTCTATAGCTCATCTGTACTTTCCCTTTTTATCGGTATGCTATGATCGCTTCGGATATATGGAGTTATTCTTGGATTCACCGGGATGAACCCTCCCGATGCATTTAAAATCATTGGATGAAGGAGACGGTGGGTGGTTAAAAACATGATTCATTTAAGTTCAACGGTCAGCAGTGGGTTATGTAGGTGTAGCACTCAGATCACAATAGAATTACCTCGATATTTAGCACTTTTAACCACATGCTTGAACTCTCTCATTAGTATGAGATTAAGATATTATATTATTTTCCTAGTGATCGGCATATATTGATGTTTATGGAGCTAACTACATAAAGAGCGTTATTTAGTTAACCTTATTTGTTTTACTTAAAACATTTTAGGAGATGTTAAACAGCTTTTCCCTTGTTTTCTTTTGTCTTTTTGATGCAAAGCTTGTCAATTGTTGTATAGTTTTGTCATATACTATATTTATATACAAAAATAATGTTTATGTTTAGGAATTTAGGAGGAAAACTAAAGGCTTTTGAGAAGTTCAAAATAATGATAAGAAAGAAAAAACTTTTAGCTGGATTTGAAAAGCAAGAAATAAAGTACAAGCGCATACCTTGTTTTTGTTTAAGAATTTTGATTATATGCTAGATGTCCTATTTTCATGTAGTTTTCAACAAGTGCTTATTCCATCACTTGCTCTAGTGATTGCTATCCTTGTATTGCTAGTAGTTACTCTTACTTCAATGAGATTACTGATCTCTAATTCAATGCAGGGTAGACAAATCAGCTTTTAGTAAATAAGTTGCTTTTCAGAAGCTCAAACAAATTATGAAATCTTCAAACTTGGATCTTGAAGCAGAGTCCATCTCGGAAACCGGATCCAATGTTAATACCCAAGTTACTTCTAACTTATCAATCCAAGAAAGTATTCCATTAAGCTCAGAATCCATCTCCCTCAGCTTGTCTCTAAGCTTCAAGTCGAATTGTGATGAGGGATTTTCAATATCCAGCACAAGTGAAAGTACAAACGAACCCGTAACCAAAAGCACAACAACGGTTACTCCAAGAGCATTTTCCTGCAATTTCTGCCAAAGAAAATTCTTCAGTTCACAGGCTCTTGGTGGTCACCAAAATGCACATAAAAGAGAACGAATACTAGGCAAACGGGCCCTAAGAATGGGCGCAATGTCTGAAAGATATGCTAGTGTGGCTTCTCTGCCGTTCCATGGATCAGCATTCAATTGCTTAGGAATTAAAGCTCACTCTTCGGTGCACCATGGATTTGTGCAACCTCGCGGGGCAAGATTTGAAAACGGGTATCTGTGCCAGCCAGTATACACGGAGATTGAAGATAACCACCATTTATGGCCGGGTAGTTTTCATTGGGTAGCTAATGCTGACGTGTCGTCTCGTCCAATTTTTGTAGATGCTGGAGATTCAAATGAGGACCTTATAGAGAAAACACAAACAATGGACAGGGATTGTACACCAGATCTCACTCTCAGACTTTGAGTTATCAGTTGGATTGGGATGTGCTTATTAGTGTAGTACGTATTTATACTATTACCAGAAAGGGTTTATTTGTATGACTGTATCAATGCCCTACAAACTGATAAAATTTCCCACCGAACAGGTGAGGGTTGTAATTTTGGCAAGATAGCAATGACTTTGTTATGCGTATTGGTGCTGAGTTGAGAATGGATATTATATATTTGCAACTATGTATCTTCCATTTGTGTTGATTTCTATTGCACCGGTGCAAATTCAAGATATGTAACAGGTTAGTAAATGGTTAGACTAATCCCATGCACACTTTTTTTGCGAGAGCACGAGCGGAATCATAATTTCTCGTCTTTGCACCACTACTTTAGTTTCAGTACCTCTAGTTTAAAGCTCGTCCGCTTTATACAAATTTTTCGACAGATTCAATCTTGCCATTAACTCTCTTGCTAATATGTCCATGTTTGAGGGACTAAAATGAAATAAGTCCAAACCGAAGGAAGCAAAATGTAAAAGTCCAAACTTAAATGGCTAGATCTATAATATTTTCACTGACCTCGTGCATAAATATATTTGAGCAATTCCGTTCGTATTTATCAGAGTTCAAAAGTCAGGGTAATGTTCTAATTAAAAATGAAAATTGAGGTACCAAATTCGATGACGGTTGAACCTAAGTGGTTGAAACTGAACAAATTATAAAAGATGTGGAGATAAAAAAAATATTATCATCACATTTACATGCAAATAATTTAAATAGTCTGAACTTTGGTTTAGTGGAGTTATATACAGGCTGGAGGTTCAAGTGTGAATTATGTAGAGAAAACACCATCACTATCACCATCACTTAAAACGGATTCTACTTCTACTTATGATGGCAATCTATTTCCCACTTACCAGATAGATTGATGGACTCTATCATGCATCCAAAAGCCAGCATGTGGGTAAATGGTTAGATTGATTACAGGCACCTGCCGAGGTATTTATCACTTTACTAAGAAACATAGTTCAAATTTAATGTGTAGGTGTTCCCGACCATAATCGTGCACAACGGAATACTTTTTAACGATACGAAATAAATTCATTATTGAATACTCAAAGATTCTACAAGAATAACTAAAATTATAGAAATATATACTATTGATTGGTTTCTAGTAAAGGCCTCCCCTACCGTTAAGAAACCATCCAAAAACTTAATGGAATAGATGAAATGAAGTCAGCTTTTATGAAATACTCAACTCCCAAATGAAGTCAATGCAAGGTAATATCGGATTTATGAAATTTTTTGGCAATGATGTCAGCTTTTTCCATTAAAAAAGTTAACGGATGGGGGAAAATGTAAGACGGATGTTGATGGCAATTATGTATAGTTGAGGGTAGGAGGCTTAATTAGCTCATTCATCAGGAGAGGTCAGATATTATCAAATATTACTGCAGATTGACAAACATTGTTGTCAAACTTAAATTTCTAGTTAAAAATAGCTTATTAGTACTTAATTCAACAGACATTCATTCTATATACAGTAACATAACCACTAAATAGGGTTACAATTAAAGTATTTCTCAAAAACTGTATTGTAAACTCCGCCACCGGTAAAATTCGACAGAATCTATTATTATCAGATATCACCGTTAATACCATAGTATCATGATATGGGCGGATACTTAGTAGGCACACACACACACACACATATATATATACTTACATCTCAACAACTTTGTAGCCATTATCAATTGAAATTTTAACAGCATCGAGCACCTGCTGAGTTGTTCTGCTGGTTTGAGCCCACGTAGTATCTGGCTGAACGCCAACATCTCTAATACCCTTTACCAGCCTTGAGAACTCTTGAATCATCATAGCCTCCTGTGGTAACTGAGTAGGCACTTCAACTTCTTTAGGTTTCACATTCCAACCGATATGCAAATCCACAAACTTAGCACCAGACGTGAAACTAAATGCTGCAGAGTTCTCTTCATAAGGGATTATAAAGTCTTCAAAATGAAGTGAACCGTTTGAACCAGAAACTGCCAAGTCCATGGTTTCATGTGAGATAAATGAACAGTAAAATGTGGCAATAGTTTGCTCTTCGTCCCAGTACAAAGAGGCGCTGCACGATAAGATGACTCCAGATGAGTTCCGTTGGGTCGTTGGAAGAGCAGTTACAGTTGTTGGAAGTTTTTGGTTCATAGTCCATAATATGGCACCAATGCAGTACCATCCCGCATCTCCTAGTGCACCGAGGGAGTCTAAGTCTGGTTTTACTCTAATATCATTTTCAAGAAACTGTGAAGTCCCACAATATGATGATGAACTATGGATCTGAAAAATTATATGAGGCAAGGTAATGAAAACAGAGTTGGTGTAACAATAAAAAAGATAAACTTGAGTCGGAAAATATTCAAGATACGTATGCATCTTCTAGATTAATAAGTGATCTGAAATTTGGTCTCATTCTCCATCCTAATATGTACGGAAAAATTCATGTGTATTACGTGATACAGAATGGTGAAAACTCGATGGAAAAAACTCATTGCCATTAATTTTTTTATCTTTGTCAAGTTGTGTTAATTCAATTTTGTTTTCGAATCTTCAACAACGTGCTAGTAGATTCCATATAGCATACGTGAATTCCGGCAAAACAAATAAGAATGTAGCAACTACTTTTATTATACAATTTTACTATCAAGTGATTCATTACTAGTTATAATATCTGATTATGAGATCCCCGCGGTAAAGAGCTTTCTCAAGTGAGAAATTAAAAGAGAACATTAAATTCATAAACATCACAGGGGGGGATACGTAATACTACTAGTTTTTATCTATCTAGAATCAAGCAAATAAGTAGTTCCCTCACAGATTTAACACGTCCAAAAAGCTCCGAATTCGACATCACTTCCTTCATTTTTGCAGTCCTGGGGTGATGATACCACATGCTGGCGTCCATAAACTGCACACCATTACACTCACAAGCCTCAAACATTTCATCAAACATGTTAACGTCAAGAGCAGTTGGTTTCTCCAGCAGCAAATGCTTGCCCTTTTGAGCAGCCATTACCCCCCATTTCACGTGCAGTGTGGTGGGCAGTGGCATGTACACTGCATCCACAATTGGGTCATCAAGCAATTCCTCGTAACTTCCATACAGCTTTACTTTTCCTGATGATAATTTGTTTCGAGCTGCAAATTGTTTTGCTTTGTCGATTGAACGGCTGGCGATTGCGACGAGGGTGGCGTTGGGGGATAAGTGTATGGCTCGACACACTTTTCTTGCTATCTCAGCGCATCCGAGGATCCCGAAACGAATTGGGTTCTCGTTTTCGGCCATATTATCGAGTGAAGATGAAATGCTGCTGGTATTTAATAAGAATAGTAGTACTCGATCATCGAAACCCAAAATTCAATTATTGTGTATTTGTGTTGTGTAAGGTTGTATATTTCTTCAAATGTTCTTAATTGACCCACGTCCCCTTATCCAGAATGGGTAATTAGTACTAGTCAGTAACCCAGCATCAAATTCAAGCCTAAAAAGTACTAAAGTTTAACCCAAAACTTTCTCCTAATTATGGATCCATCAAATTTAACTAATTATCATAATTTCTTGTCAAATCAAGGAAATGTGAAAAAAGACTGGTATAATAACATTGGTTTATAATATTTTCACTACCACAAAAAAGTTCTATTACAGCGTACCTATGATAGCGGTTTTGAAAACTGCTGTCATAGGGGGTACTCGGTTCGGACCTATGACAGCGGTTCGAGCCAAAACGCTGTCATAGGAGTTAGAAAAAAAAATAAAAATTGAACGCAACAGCGGTTCAGCCCGAACCGCTTCCACAATGTGCACTTGTTGTAAATTGAGATAATGTAGGTAATGTAGTTTTTGTACATTGTGACTTGTTGTAAATTGAGATTTGATTTATTGTATTTCGTAAGGTCATTAGTAATTTAAGTAGTTGATTGTACATTTTGTTGGAGATTATAATATTTTATTGTTGGAGGAAAAAAGATGGTAATATTGAAGTTTGGGGTGATGTTTGTTTATGTTCAATATGTTTTGTTGTTAGTTGAAATTTGTTCGTTGGATCATTGCATATTACTGTACAGACACTATCATGACAGGGCAATAAATAATTAAAAAAAAACAGAAAAAATGACAGCAGAACCGCTGCCACAGTTCCCACCTGTGGCAGCGGTTCTGCGAGAACCGCTGCCACATGTCCTTTATTTTTATTTTTATTTTGGTTTTTCCACAGCGGTTTCCTGAAAACCGCTGTCATAGGGTCCCCCTATGACAGGGGTGTTCAGGGAACCGCTGTCATAGGTGGACCTATGACAGCGGTTAAAAACCGCTGTAATAGGTCCACCCCTATAACAGCAGTTAAAACCGCTGTCATAGGCCCAAAAAAACCGCTGTCATAGGTCATTTTTGTAGTAGTATTTCCTTATATATATATTTGTCACCGCTGATATCTGCTGATATATATATATATATATATATTTGTGACAGTTATTGGTCCCAAATGACATAAAAAGAGCCTAAAGCGGGGTTGAATAGATATTTTCACTTTTTAAAAACCTTATAGGTTTTGGAAAAATTCAATGCACAAAATGATTTTCAAATAGCTGATTAAAACAAATGAGTCGACTTATCTATTCAACGTAACACAGTCAAGTATGAATGTATCTAGTTGTCAGAACATAAGTGAACTTAGAATAAGCACATCGTAAAAATCTCTTCTTTTAAAACAAATTGGCTTATTCATTAAATGTCTTAAAAGATATGGAACAAATAAATGCTCGTAAGTATGATAAGTTAATAAAGGCCGTAGAGTATTGAACACAAGTTTTCATAGTGGTTCCAAGAGTCAACTATTAAGTATCTGTTTGGAATATGACATCGAAAACTGTAGCTTGATGATAGATTATATTAGGGCGCTGATTATGTAATTGTAAACTCTTTCTTTGATACGCCAATTTTCACCTCTTTTATTAGGCCTCGTAAAGAGTGGGCCACGTTAGCACATGATGATTAATTGGGCTAAAATAATAGAAGTAAAGCCCAACACAGAAGATCTAAAAGGATGCTCACGACGAGAGTAAGGCGTAAGCTCGACTATCAAACTCATGGACAGGCTCATGGTTCACCTAAAGGAATAGCTGACGTGGAAGATGAGAGATAGCTGGATATAAAGCTCAGAAGCATAGTTAACAAAGCGATAAGGTGGATTGAGTCAACAACTACTCTAAAATAGGGAAAATGATCCCCATTTCCCATACACTACACAAAAACGCCCCCTAGGCTAAGATAGATAGCTTACAATTCACACTTTTGTACAAGTTTAGACACACATTAATGACTCTATGCATATTCTTTGTATTATTTCTCCAAATTATTCAAAGCAATAAAATCCTCTCTTTAGCATTATTATTTTTCTTCTCATGTTAGATTTCTAGTGTTTGTTTAAAATATAATCGCGTTTACTATACGATTTCTTAGTGTAAAAATCGAACCGCATCATTCTTATTCATTAAAGGCATTATAGTTGACATACATAATTCTTATAGGCATTCGTAAGTAGTACTCAGCAATTAGTCTATGTGCACAAGAGGGGACATTCGATTCCTTGTGGGATAAGAAAGATGACACTAGATGAGTTCAATACTTGTGCACTAAATATGTTCACAAGTCATAGAATCTCAGTTGGACATTGGGATTCGTCAAGACGTATATAACGTAACCTTTGACATGGAACGTGTCAGTCGAACACTATGAGATAGTGGGAGTTTATGTATTAGGTGCACTGATGAGTTTAGTGGACTCGAACATGACTCGCATCAATTGTATCACATGGGCTTCACTCATTGACAGTCAATGACATAATTGATTAATTGTGATAGGTATGCAAATCCCAATACGCAGCAAAAAAGTCCCTGTGAAAAAAAGAAGATAATTTACCCCCCTCCCCCCACCCCATGGTGAAAAATAATGAAGTAATTTACCTACCCGCCCCACTCGCGAGTTTTGCGAGTTGTTAAGTTGTTTTACCCTTTTAGGAAAATTTTATCCCAAATCTTACAACCATCGTATTACATGTGTTAGATATAGAATGATTAATATTAAATTCTGTAGTGAATCTTGTATTCATGCGCAGTGGAAACGATAATAGATTCGGATTCACAATTGGATCACTTTTGGGTTTTAATAACTTTCCATGCAATTTTTGAAAAATTTGTATGAGGATGAAATCTAATTTTATCCTTTTTACTAACCTTTTGATTTCGATGAAAGTCTTGATCTTTCGGAGAGCAGCAATTCAGAACTCTTGCTTCTAGATATCACGCCGAAACGAGTTTCGAAGAAAAATCCTCCACCTTTTGACACACAATGACCGACGGCTTTACTAGGGAGGAGAGAATATTTTTCTCTTCTTTCTTTGCTATCAAGTCTAATTGTGAGAGTTAGGTTTTGACTGAACCAGTGATAGGTATTTATAAGGAGTGATGGGCTTGGAATTAACTAATTCCTTGAGCCCATCCAACTCCTAAAATCCGCCTACCACATAGCCCCCTTCATCCTAAGTTGGGCTAAGTTGACTTTCAACTTAGCCTAATTAATAATTAGGTCCAATATATTTTAATCCAATTAAAATATAATACTAATTAATATTCTTCGAAATTACATAATCTAATTATTTAATAAAAGGATGAGTATAATAAATGAGTCTATTTATTTATTATAATTAATTTATTTCCATTAATCTAATTATTCAAATAAATTTATGCATTCATAATAAATACATCTAATTATTTATTCTTAATTTATTTCCATTAATCCAATTAATCAAAGAAATTAATTTGCTCATCAAATAGAAAATTACTTGACAACGAAAGAATTCTCTTTGCTCAATTTCTTTTAAGCGTGACTCTCTAGGTTAGTTTCAATTGGCATTGCGAGGAAACCAATGATGTGAGTGTCACTAAGCCAGTCACGTGGACTCACATCGAAACCCAATTGAAATGAATGGATCAATACGAACATTTAGATCACACATACCAAGTGAGTATAAGCCCTTCACTGTAACATCCCGATCGAGTGAGAGTCATGGAATATGTCAAATTCACAGGACTCGATGCTGTGCTTTTAAGGAATCATAGTAGGATGAAATTATTGTACTATACACAAGTTAGCTCTCCTGCTTTAGCCAAAGGCTTATAATTTCATTTACTTATGACTGCACAGGACGTTAACTCGTTACTACCCGAGACAGCAAATCCCCTATTGGCAATCACCAAACAATTGCCACTTGTCCATTTGAACCGCACTTCGAGGTTGATCCCACCAAAGGGTGAAATGAATCTAACTACTCTAATAACTCGTTCAGTGTCACAAGTCCAACCTTCTTGAATCCTCAAGTCTAAGGCTCACTTACACTACCGCGACCAGTAATTCAATCATTGAATATCCAAGAGTAAATGCCCATGTGATTGAATTACGGCGAGCCGTGTTCGAATAGGTCAATTCCATTGACATGTCTACTGTTAGGTTTTGTACATAAAAACGCAGCGAAAATAAAATACCCAGGGTGGATTCATCTTTGATTTCACATATTCAAATTAAGTTGAGAAATATGTACCTTTTTCGTGTAATTAAAATTTTTGAACCAACTTCTTAATTCTTTTTGGAGCAGCAATAACGCCACTGCCTCTAAATCACCACGCTGGAACCGACATCAAAAATCCCTTCTTTCTTCTCCTCTTGGATGGCTAGAGAGATGAGAGAGAGGTGGAGAGTATTTCTTGAAGAGAAAGTCACAAGTGAGGCTTAGGTTTAATTATTCACTAAGTAGTATACTTATACTACAACTAGAATAATTAACCTAATTAACTAAAGGCCGGGCGCCCATATGGACGCCCAACTTGGGGCATTTTTAATGCCCTCCGGGCTTAATCTATTTTGTGCATTTATTTAATTAAATAACTAACTAACACATGTTAATTCCAAAATTAATTTCATAGGAAAATTAATAAACACATTAACTTAATTAATAAGATCATCTAATGATCAATTAATTAATTACGATATCAATTACCAAAAGATCTCTCTCAAGTTTTATTCTATGATTTTTCCTTTACAATTCCTTTAAGCGCGACTCTTCAGGTTCGTCTCAAAAGGCAATTAGTAGAAAACCAAAAGGATGTGGATACCATTCCAAATCTTTCACGCTGTGAATACCGTATGAGTATAAACCTTTTATTCATATATCCCAGTCAAGTGAGAGTCATGGTTTAGTCAAACTCACTGGACTTGACTATATGCTCAGCTCATAATGAATCGAGGTCACTGAGTATACTTTCATGTCAAACATAAGTATCTCTAATGCTTTGGCCAAAGTCTTTGACCTCACTCATTCATGATGGCATATGATATTTAGCTTATTCACTTATGAAAGAATAAATCCCATATTGCTAATCAGTTAAGATTGCTACTTGCCCCTCAAGTCGCACTTCAAGGTCGACCCCACCAATGGGTGAATTGGATCTAACTACTCTAATGACAGACTTTGATGTCACAAGCACATCTTCAACGTGATTACTCAGGCCTAAGGTTCACACGTACCTATCACAACTTATTAGTTTTGTCATTAACTGCTATTGAGTGAAAAGCCATGTGCCATAACTGATGCGAGCCGTGTTCAAACACACCAGTCTAACTGATGTGTCTATGATACAAGTTCCCAATGTTCGACTGGCACTTCCCCGTTAAACCTTATATCATACAAGTCTATGTCTAGTAATGATGTCCAGTCAATACTCTCTTCAACTTGCGAACCAATTTAGATATTAAGGATCAAACACTTCTAGTGCCATTCTCCCTAACCCATAGGGAGTAGAATGTTCGCCTTAATAATATCAAGGACTAATTGTTGTTTATTTAAACCTTACAAATGCCTATAAGAAACAACATCAAAAAGCCTTTTATTAAAACAAGAATGTTTAGATACAAACTAATGCCCTATAATTCTATCCTCTTATGGCATTTGAGGGCATAACTCTAACATCTACGACCAAGCTCCTACCATGCAAAGTGACCAACTGATACTCCTTGTCAAAGCTTGCGTCATACAAGTCTGATCTTAATGCATAATTAAGACTCGTCGACTTGCGAACTCTAATTTAAGTAAAAAAGGAACCGATAATTCAAGTGTCCATCTCCTCATACCATTGAGTAGTAGAAGCTCCCTCTTGATTACCGTGGACTTATTTGTTCAATACTTATATTAATGCCATCAAGATTGATATGAACAAAAGCAATGCCTTTATTAATGAATAAGAGTTTGTACAACATAAATGTAATGCCCTAATAATTTAATTCTTCTATGGCATGGAGGGCATAACCCTAACAATCTCCCACTTGCACTCAATTTCAATCGCTATTGTATCTAATACCCATCTTCCCAAGATGTCGTTCTAGCACCGCCTGTGATAGTGGCTTGGTCAGTGGGTCAACAATGTTATTTGCTGAATCTATTCTCTGCACGGCGATGTCACCTCTTCCAACGATCTCTCTAATGATGTGGTATCTTCTCTCAATGTATTTTGATTTATTGTGAGACCTAGGTTCCTTAGCCTGCGCGATGGCTCCATTGTTGTGGCAATGGGAGCTCCATGCTAGGAACCACTTGAAGTTCAGCCACGAACTTCTTTATCCAAACAACCTCTTTGGCCTCCTTGGAGGGAGCCACGTACTCAGCTTTGGTGGTTGAGACAGCCGTCGTGCTTTGCTTGGAACTTTTCCAAGTCACTGCTCCAAGTTTAAAGTGAATGCAAACCCCGATGTGGATTTACGATCATCGACATCAGACTGGAAGTCAGAGTCAGTATAACCTTCCAGTTTCGGTTCCCCATCTCCATATGTTAAACACATATCCTTAGTTCTTCTTAAGTACTTGGAGATACACTTCACAGCAATCCAATGCTTTTCTCGAGGGTTAGCTTGAAACCTACTTACCACACTCACAGTGTAGGCAATGTCTGACCTCATGCATAACATAGTGTACATAAGACTTCCTCCTGCTGATGCATAGGGGACTCCACTCATTCTTTTACGATCATTCTCACTTTGAGGACTCATCGATTTAGAGAGATGGAGTCCATGTCTTATGGGCAAGAGGCCTCTCTTGGAATCTTCCATTCCGAATCTTTTCAGAACCTTTTCCAAATAGATGGCTTGGGAGAGACCCATTTTCCTCTTCGCTCTATCCCTGAAGATACGAATTCCAAGGATATAGGTCGCTTATCCTAAGTCTTTCATGGAGAACGTGCTTGAGAGCTATATTTTGACCGAAGTCAACAGGCCTATATCATTACCTATTAGTAGAATGTCATCTACATATAGAACTAAAAATGATATTTTACTCCCACTGGATTTTTTGTAAACGCATGGTTCATCTTCGTTCTTGATAAAGACATAGTTCTAAACTTCTTCATCAAAACGAAGACTCCAGCTCCGCGACGCTTGTTTAAGACCGTACATTGATCTATTTAATTTACACACCTTATGAGAATCTTTATTGGACACGAAACCTTTGGGTTGTTCCATATAGATGTCCTCCTCGAGGTATACATTCAGGAACGCGGTCTTCAAGTCCATCTGCCAGATTTCATAGTCTAGATGCGTAGCTATTGCAAGCTGAATTCTAATGAATTTGATCATGGCAACGGGAGAGAAGATTTCCTCATAGTCAATACCCTCTTTTTTACTATTGCCACAAGCCTAGATTTAAAGGTATCGACCTTGCCATCTGGACCAATCTTTGTCTTGTAGATCTACGTGCATCCTATTGGTGCAATATCCCTAGGGCGATTTTCTAGAGTCCAGACTTGGTTCGAGTACATCGAATGCATCTCTGTCTTCATAGCCTTAAGCCATTTCACAGAATCTATATCCACCATCGCATGCTCAAAAGTAGAGGGATCATGTTCATAGTTTCCTTCTGCTATGACATACAAATTATGCTCTCTCTGTAGCAGATAACCATATCTCTCAGGCGGCTGGGATACTCTACTTGATCTATGCAATGGTGGTTGCATTTGGTTAGGTTCATTTTGAGTCTCTTGAACAGTGGTCTCTAAAGGGATTTCGTTTTGTTCTTCCAAAAAAATATTTCTTCCTGCACCACCTTCTCGAATGAACTCGTCTTCGAGAAAGTACGCATGTAGGGCCACAATGACTCTTTGATCATCGTGTAGGTAGAAGAGGTATCCCATAGAATTTTTTGTGAAACCAAAAAATTGACCTTTTAAAGATCTATCTTCCAATTTCTCCATCTTCGTCTTTTTCACATAGGCTGAACAACTCCATATTCTAATGTGTTTAAGCCTAGGCATCTTTCCACTCCATATATGATAAGGAGTTTTAGGAACAGACCTAGATGGACGCCTATTCAAGATGTGGGCTGTTGTGAGCAATGCATGGCCTCACAACGATATGGGAAGATCCGTGTAGCTGAGCGTCGATCGAACCACATCTAATAGTGTTCTATTTCGTCGTTCGGCTACCCCATTTAGTTGTGGAGTTGCAAGAGGAATCAATTGTAATGCAATTCCATGTTTAATTAAGAACTCACCAAATTTGGCACTCATATATTCCCCACCCTGATCATATCGTAGTGTTTTAATACATTTGCCAGTTTAGTTTTCAACCAAGGCTTTGAATTCTTTGAACCATTCAATAGATTCAAACTTATGTTTTATTGGGTATACAAGACCATAACTAAAGTGGTTGTTAGTAAATGTAATGAAGTATTGAAAACCTCCTGGAGCCACTTCCCCGAAAGGCACAAACGTTAGTATGTATTAAACCAAGGTCTTCATTGGCTCGTTTAAAATGCCCTTTGAATGGTAACCTAGTCATTTTGCCTTTGAGACAAGACTCGCAAGTGGGGAGTGGGTCCAAACCAAATGTGCTTGTTAGCCCATCTTTCTCAAGTTCGCCAATCTTGTATTCTCCAGCATGATCTAGTCTCAACTACCAAATGAGTCTTTGGTTTATACCAAACATACCTCGTTTCTTGATGATTGTATTCACAATACATCTTTTTTGGACATTCAAGTAATGTAAATCATTTACTAAAGATGCAAAGCCAACAAAATTATTTCTAATATAAATATTGCCAACATTGTTCAAAAACCAAAAATCGTATCTAAGTCTAACTAATACGGGAATAGAACAAATGTTTTTAGGCCCATGGGGAAAAACAAGGCAATCATCCAAAGCTAGTAAATGTCCAGTAGATAAAAATAAAGAAGTGGATCCTATGTGAGTAGCTGCCACACTATGTCTGCTGCTTACATGGATCATCACTTCTTGCTCCTTGAGCCTCCTACTTCTATCTAGGTCCTATTTCAAAACACAGACATAAGTGCTAGCTCCTAAGTATAGAATTCATGAAGTGGAGAATACAGTCATAGAACAATTAGTTTTTAAAACATAGAGTTCCATACCTGCAGCAGTATCAGCCTTTATCTTTGGGCAGTCATGCTTCCAGTGACCGGCCCCTTTGCAGTAGACGCAAATATCTGTCTTCTTTGGCTCATTCCCTCTGTACTTCTTAGCAGCTTTTCCTTTTCCTATGTTTCCCTCAGCCTTCAATGCTCCCTTCTTCTTCTTGCCCATCTTTCTCTTGTTAGAACTCGAAGTTCATCCAAAGGTTGAGATGGCTAGAGCAGACTCTTTTCCCTTTGGCTTCATTTGGCCCTGTGCACTGATTAGTTTGTTCATTAGCCCAGTTAATGTACATTCGATCCCATTCCTATTGAAGTTCACAATCAACTAGGAAAAAGAGCTCGGGAGTGATTGCAGGATGAGATCAGTTTGAATGTGGAAAATCCATGAAAAAATTGAGAACTTCCAATCTCTCAATCATTGAAATCTTTTTGAGTAAATGGTCTCCCACGTTCTCTTGTTCTCCCATCCTAGTTCTGAAGAGCTCTCTCGATATCTCATATCGAGCAGTCCTACTGTGCTCTTTGTAAAGCTCCTTGAGTTGCATCATGATCGACCTCGAGTCATCCATGTACTCGTGGGATCTTTGCAGTTCATTGTTCATTGAGCCGAGCATGTAACCCTTCACGCGAATGCCATCTTTACACCAAGTGTTATATGCTTCATGTTTATTGTCCCCAGCTTCTTCAACTGGAGGAGCGGGTTCGTTAGTCTCGAGTACATAGCTAAGGGACTCTAAACTTAGGACAATCCTCCATTTCTGAGCCAGTCAGTATAATTTGGTCCACTGAGGACGTTTTTCTCAAGCAATGTTGAAAGAGGGTTGTTAACCATCTTGAGAGAGAAAATAAAATAACTGCAGAAAATAAAAAAGGATTCAATATGGTCTTTATGTTGTACACCAAGTAAAATTAGACAGGACTTTGAATTTTCACTTGGCTCCCACTACATTTTTCAAATCATTGCACTCCCACTACAATATTCAAAAATCTCGTTGGAAAGACTTCGTAGTGAGTGATTGAGTTTTTTAATAAAATCGATGAGTTGCAACCCTTTAACAATATATGGCTCCCTAATTTTATTAAAGTGGCAATCCTTGCCAGCATCGTCCAACATGCAATTCAACCATTAGTTTGGCTCATAGAACACAAGACCGCAACCCTTTAACGATATATAGGTTGTGATCTATCTGAACTTGGGCCCATCAACTTCCAATCAATCTAACAATTGAATTCCACCTTGCAACCCTATGTCGATATATGGGGTGGAATTTGTTTTGATTGGTGGCATCTAATGCACTTAGAGATTTCAAATAAATGTCGCAATGCATAACCTCCACTTATTGGGAAGAAATTATGCATTTTGATTTAATTCAATTTCTCCTAAGTTTGATGGAGAGCCGGGACATCCAATTCCCTTTTAATCTCAATTCAGCATTATTTTCCAATAGGAGAATTTGTGATTAAATTGGTCTCACTTTGCACATTATCCATTTATAGAGCGCATACATGGATTATTAAATAGAAATGTTGGGTTTCAAGAAAAATAACATAAACGCAACGGAAGAATTTCAAAAACATTTTATTTTAAAACCCAAAGTTGAATTCAATGATCGCATATTCAAATTGCACGATAAACTTAACGAATAAAACTTACTCGTTAAATCGAAGTTGTTGAAGAATCTTTTCTTCTTTCTCCAATTCAAAAACTTAAAGCTTCCAAATCTTCAATCCTTTGTTTTGATCTTCAAAACTTGAACTTGATCCGAACAACGAAAATACGTCGTCTCTAAATTGTCACGCATGGATCAACAATTGAAAAATTCCCTCTTGGATCTCTAATGGGCGATGGCTAGGGTTTAGAGGAGGGGAGTATCTCTAATGGGCGAAAAATTCTAGGAGAGTTGTGTTATTCTCTTTCTTGTTCAAAGTCAAAGAGTCCTTATATACCTCATGACTTATTGAACAAGTCAAAACAAAAGAACCCTAAAATTAGCCTCCTCTTGGATGCCCAACATGGCTAAGTAAGCGTCCTCTTGGACGCTTTCTAGAAGCCCGAGATTTGGTTTTTTATTAATTTCTTATTTCAATTAATAATTTATTATATCAAATAAATAAATTAATCAATTAAATAACCAAATCAATTAGATAAATTAATTCATTAATATATTTTCCTAGGAAATTATTTAATAATTAATCTTATCCATATAATTAATTATTTCATCTAATGAATAATTAATTATTTAATTTATCCAATAAATTCAAACTCCTAGAAGAAAATAGAAATTCCTTTTTCATTTTTCTTTATCAATCCTTTAGCGCGACTCTTTAGGTTCGTTTCGTTTGGCAATGAGAGAAAATCAAATGAAGTGGGTAACACCTAGCCAGTCACGTGGTCCACTTCGTAGCCCAAGCGAAAACGAATGATATGATCATTTTGCAACCTTCCAATAGTACATGCCGTGTAAGTACAAACCCTTTGTTCATGTACCTCAGTCAAGTGAGAGTCATGGCTATGTCAAACTCACTGGACTTGACCATATGTGTTAATTATAATAATACGAGATCATTGAGATCGATTTAGTGCCTAGCACAATCGTCTCTTTATGCTTTGGCCAAAGACTTTGATCTCTATTTATCTGTAATCACATGGGGTACTTTCTCACGCACTTATGAGAGAACAAATCCCACTTAGATATCAGCTAAGACTACCATCTGCCCATCAAACCACATTTCGAGGTCGACCCCACCAATGGGTGAATTGAGTCTAACTACTCTAATGAAATACTTGACGTCACAAATGCATCTTCAACATGATGATTCAGGTCAAAGGTTCACTTACACCTATTACGCATAATCCATTCTGTCATTGACTATCACAGAGTAAAAACCCATGTGACAGGACCGATGCGAGTCGTGTTTGAGCATATCAGTTCCACTGATGTGCCTATAATCTTAATCTCCTATCATCCCATGATACTAGACAGGCACTCCCATGTCAGAGATAAGATTGTACAAGTGTTCTAAGTCTTCATTTGACCATTAAAGACTTCACTTTACTTGCGAACTTGTTTTTAGTAATCAAGATTGATCTCTCTAGTGCCAATCTTCCTATCCCATAGGAAGTAGAGAGATCACACTGAAAACACGGACAAAACGTTTTACACTACTTATAGATGTAGATAAGATTTAAGTGAAAACTAAATAATGACTTTATTAATCATATGAAGATAAGTTAATTACAAGGTAGATGCCCTATCATTCTATCCTCTATGGCATTTGAGGGCATAATCTTGACAAAAAAACGCCTAGAAATTCTATCACACATTCTTTCCATGGACTTATCTAGATTGAGTCAAGCTAATGGCTCAATCGAAGGTTAGGGGACCTATAAGATCTAACCTATGTCTAACTTCAAGGTCTTCCAGCTCCAAGCGGATCTTCTTCCAAAAACGGTCCTATTCTAATTACATAGATATAAATGCATCCTATACATATTTCTATAAAAATTAAAATACAAAATGGGGGGTTTCAAAAGAGCTGATACAACCCAGAAAACAAAACCCATAAAGAAACTAGTCCATGGAAGGCATCCCACAATATCAAACATCAAAAGATTAAAAGATAGCTAACACGTTGGAGTTCTTTCAAAAAGAATTAAATTAAAATCCAATTTTAATTAATTGTGGTTTAAAAATAATTGAATTAATTTAAATCCAATTTACAAATTAATTCAACTCTAATCTTATTTGATAATAAATCCAATTTAGTTTCCAAAATCAATTCTAAATTGATTCGACAAAGAATTTAATTCAAATAAATTTCTTTGCACTAGGATTATATTTAATTTTAAATCTAATTAAATTAGGCATAAAACTAATTTCAAAAATTATTTTACCCTTTAATTAATTTTAAAACCATTCTAAAATAAATATTTTATTTAATTTTAAAATTTGGGTTGACCCCTGGGTCTATACATGGGTTGACCTGTGGGTCAAATCCGGTCTTATTTAAAAAATAATAAAAATTACCGGGTCGCTCCGCATCCCGCTGTGCGCGCACAACACCTACCCAGTAGGCTTCGTGTGCGCACAGCGTGCGCTACTCGTCGGATTACGCCGTCTCGACTCCCCAAGCCAAAATTCAGCAATTTTTAGAACCACATATTCCCGTTCATGCATAAGTTCATATCCAATACAAATACTTTGATTTACATTCAAAACATAAATCACGTAATCTAATTTTTGATTCAGATTTTACTTTCAAAAATAAATCTAACAACGAAAAATATTAATCCGATCATATTTTATCACATATTCATATCCAATATAAAATTGATTCATATTCAAAACATAAATCTCATTATCAAATATTTCGGTTCAGATACTTTCAAAAAATAAATCTAACCGTGAAGAATATTAATCTAATTAAATTTTTCATCACAAACATGAAATCCAACATATTCATATAAAAAATCATTAAAAGCCAAAAGTTGGCTCTGATATCACTGTTGTGAATCATGTATACATGCGCAACGGAAATGATAAAAATAAATCCGGATTCACAATTGGATCACTTTTGGATTTTAATAATTTTCAATGCAATTTTCAAAAAAAATGTATGAGGATGAAATCTAATTTCTGTTAGAGTATATACCCTCGAATGCTATAAAGAGGATAGATTTATAGGGCATAAACATTGTAACTAAACTATAGTTTTTCTATTAATATAAGGCAGTTGATTGTTGTTTTCTTATAGGCATTTATAAGGTGTGAATAAACAACGTAAGGTTCTTGATGACAAGACGGACCTTCTACCTCCTATGGGATAGGAGGAAAGGCACTAGGATGATTTGACCCTAGACATCTAAAAGGGTTTGCAAGTCTAAGAAATATTGATTCGGCATCAATAGTGAATAAAGACTTGTATGATGTAAGTTTCGACAGAGAAAGTGCTAGTCGTACACTAGGGAAATGGTAGTGGGAATTTATATCATAGACGTGTCAGTTGGACTGATATGTTTGAACACGGCTCGCATCAGTTCATCACATGGGTATTCACTTATTGATAGTCAATGATGAAACTGATAAGTAGTGATAGGTACATGTGAACCTCTGACCTGAGAAATCGAGTTGAAGATGTACTTGTGACATCAAGTCTGTCATTAGAATAGTTAGATTCAAATCACCTGTTGGTGGAATCGACCTCGAAGTGCGACTTGATGGGCAAGTAGCATTGTTAGCTGATTTGCAATATGAAATTTATTCTCTCATAAGTGAATGAGTAAAATATCCTATGCGATCATGAATAAGTGAGGATGAAAGTCTTTGGCCAAAGCATTTAAATACCTCGACTTATTATGAGCTTAGGCATATGGTCAAGTTATATGAGTTTGACTTTAAACCATGACTCTTACTTGACTGGGATATAAGAATAAAAAGTTTATACACGTACGGTATTCACGGCGTAAAGGTTTGGAATGATCCTATTCATTCGTTCTCAATTGGGTTACGGTGTGAGCCACGAGACTTGCTAGGTGTCACTCACACCCCTTTGGATTCCTCCCAATTGCCTTTTGAGACGAACCTAAAGAGTCGCGCTTAAAGGAAGTGCCAAAGGAAAAACATGGGAAAAAGACTTGAGAGACACTCACGACATTGGATTCCATAATTAATTAATTAATTATTGGATAATTTAATTAATTAAATTAACGAGTTAATTAATTTTATTAGGAATTTCATATTAGATGTTTTGATGATGACAATTAGGACCTTTGTTAGACCCCAAAAATATGTAAGTTTGTTTTTCAGCTTTGAAGCGTTAGATTTGTAATAGGCTTTGCTTTATTCTTATTTTAGATTGTTAGGTTAAGCTGTCTTAGACTAAGCGTCTGATATATTCTGGGTGAGTTTATCAGAAGTATAGTTTGAAGAATCAAGTGCCTGAATTCTGAATGAAGATAAAGTCTCCAAGCGTCCAATTGACCAGCTATATCAAGCGTTACCTTATAGGACAGAAGTGATTTCACCTGAATTTATTTCTAACTCCAGAAGGAGTTTTAATGCAAATATTCTCAAAGCATTAAATACCAACGGACATTTAATTCAAATGCATTAAATGCTGATAAGAGCATTAAATGTGATAAGCACTTTCAGACGTACGGAGAAGCCACCC
Organism: Buddleja alternifolia; assembly: GCA_019426215.1. Classification (NCBI taxonomy): domain Eukaryota; kingdom Viridiplantae; phylum Streptophyta; class Magnoliopsida; order Lamiales; family Scrophulariaceae; genus Buddleja; species Buddleja alternifolia. The sequence goes on from CM033393.1 coordinate 17,545,921, forward strand.
TATTGGGCTGTCAACTATTCAATGACTGCAGCACCAACTTTTGTGCAACAGATTTTCAGGAAAAAGGACAAAAGTTGTTCACTTGCGAAAGTGAGGGACACGCACCCTTGCATGTGTCAAACAGACACTTTTTCCAAGAATGCCTATAAATAGGACTTCAACAACAAGCCAAATAGAGAGAACAATTATCAATTCGAATTGCTGTTGCATTGAAGTCTCATTCCTTACAATCTCAGAAAAGCCAAAACTTTGAAAAAAATATTCTCTTTGCTTTTCTTCGAATCCTGAGACAGTCAACCCAATATCTCAAACATTCTTTTTGGAGAAACCCACATTACTACTGAGATATTTCTAGTTGTTTGAAATTTATCAAAATCAAACAAACCTTTTAGAAAAACCCCTATCCAAGCCTTGCGATCTGTGTGAAGTCGAAGTTGGATACTGGCCATATTTCTGGGTGAAAGAAGCAAGGGGATTGAAGTGATTTGGAGCAGAAATCTGTGTGATCAAGGAGCTTAAGTCATCGACATCCATCTCTCCCTAATTTGTAGAAGATTCTGTGTGATTCTTTGAGAATCATTTTAGTGGATTGCCTCCAAGTGTTCGAGGAGAAGAAGGACGTAGTTGGGATTACACCACCCAAAGAACCTTACAAATACTGTTCTTTACTTTACTTTCAGCATTCATATTGTCATATCATAATCTGATAAAGTAAAACACAATCAAACGCTAAGCAACTAAGAAACTTCTTGTGACGCTAAAGCTTTTAAAAGAAGACTACAAAAATCATTCTGCCGTGCTAACTCTGATTAAAGAACTGAACGCTTAAGCCCACTCGGTTAATGTATTCAAATCTTGAAGTCTAAGTTAACTCTCCAAAAACCAGTCTTCATCAGACGCTTAACCTAAGCGCCTATATTTTAAGTGAACGCTTAAGTCAAGCGTTAGGCACTTCAAGCATCTACTGTTCAAGCGTAAAAAAAAAACCTTTTTAATACGAATCTTTTGAAGTCGAAAAAGATTTCAGTGTCTATTCAACCCCCCTCTTCTAGACCCTTTCGTATGCCACTTGGGACCAACAAGTGGTATCATAGCGGTTAAAATTGAAATTCTAAAATTTCCAAGCATAACTGCTTGTTTAGATCCTTTTTCAAACTTAGTTGCTTTAGATTTTAAACATGACATTTGCTAAAGTTCCCAAACTAACTGAGTCAAATTTTGACACATGGAAAGTCAAAGAATTTACATATCTCTGTTCATGTGATGATGACATGTGTGATATTATTTTAGATGGGCCAATCAAAATATATAAAGTTATCGCAAGAGCGCCTGGAGCCACGGAAGAAACTCCCAATGGTTACGTTGAGAAACCAAAACAAGAATGGTCTCCAGATGAGCGTCGAAGAGCTAATCTGGATAATGTTGGTCGTAACGCTCTATATACGGCTATTGGTGATAATGACAACTTATTTAACAAGATCAAATCTTGCAAAACCACTAAAGAAATATGGGATAAGTTGGATACAATTTGTGGTGGTTCAGCTCAGATCAAAGAAAATAAACTTTCCATTGCCAAAGAAAAGTTTAACGGATTTAAGATGCTACGCAATGAAACTTTAGAGCAATTAGATATAAGATTTACAGCTCTAGTTACAGAACTTACTTCGTTGGGAATGGATTTGCAGAATCGAGAAATGGTGGTTAAGATCTTTAGAAGTTTACCAAGTAAATTCCTGATGAAGACAACTGCTATGAGAGAATCAAATATTCTGGATCTCCTAACTCCAGAAGACACCTTTTCAGAGCTCAAAGCATTTGAGTTCGAGTTGAATTCTGCTAGTGATGTTGTGAGTAGTCCGGTGATTGAATCTGGAGTGCTTATAGCATCAATCAAAGGCAAATCGGGCAATAAAGGAAAGAATTTAGATATCAATGAAGAAGAGGAATTAGCTTTGCTGAATAGATTCAGAAAGTTCTTGAGATATGAAAAGAAAGGAAAAGGTTACAATAATCAAGGACAAAGTTCATATCAAGCACCTTCTCCGATGCAACAACAGCTTCAAGCGCCTCAATATTCTTTCACCCTAAGCGCCTGTTTAGTACCAAGCGTCTACTCAAAATCTCTCAGCTCCAGTGGTCTCAAAACCACACATTGCAAGGTTAACAAATGAACAAGAAATGAAAACTAATCTTTGTTACAATTGCAGGAAACCAGGGCACTACCAGGTAAATTGCCCTTATCCAAACGTATCCAAGCCCTCAAGGCAGGATTACTTGGATAGAAACTAATTCAGGAGCAACCTTCGTCAACAAGGTTTTCTAGCGGAATCAGAACCAGCATCCGCACCTGAAGATTTAGAATCATCAGAAGAGAGTAGCGACGATGATGAGCCATTAGATGACTCAGCGCTCATATGTCTCATGGACAGAGATGATGAAGCGTCTCCTGAGGTAATCAATGAATTATCTATTCCTCTCTCTTATGATGAATTACTTGACAAAGTCAAAGAATACTACAATGAATGTCAAGAAGCTGCCAAAATATATCAAAATGATCTCGCTATTATCTCATCACTCACAAGAGATAAAGTAACGCTCAAAGCAGAGTTGCAAGTTCAGCAACAATGCATTGAGAAGAACCAATCGCTTGAGAGTGAAATTATTCAATTAAAAAGCGATCTTGATATAATAGTCAAGAGAGAAGCTGATTTGATCGCTAGACTTGCTAAATCAGAGCAGCTCATCTCATCATTATCAAAAGCTTCTAGAAAGTTGGATAATGTGACTGAAGTAACTAGATTATTTGGTGAGAAGACCGGTTTAGGATGCGATAAACTACTCGGTAAACAATCCAAAAATCTACTGTTCCGGCAAACAACAAAGGAAAGGGTGTTATTAACCATTTCAAAAATATACACGGGGGGAGAAATCACCCAAACTTCAGAAAATAAAACCGGGATGCTCCAATATATCAAGAAAAATGATGAACGGTGTCACAACCTTGAAATTAATGTGAGCAATACAAACTCACTTGGGACAATTGGCTAGTCAAACTTTCAGGTAGAACACCGGGATCGCTACATAGCGACCACCGAGAAAAAACCGAAGAACAGGTTCATGGCCATCGCATTGAGAAGTGGTAAAAACATTGGTGCTGAATTCTCCAGAATCCGACTTGAACCGCGAACTGACCGCGGTCTGAATTCCAGTGTCCAATTTTTCAGAAGAGGACCGCGGCACACATCCGAACCGCGGCCCAATGCCGCGACACAGTCACTGTTTTGGAAAACAGTGGATCTGCATCCCGCACCGCTCCTGACCTGTACAACCACGACCACCTTTTCCTTTGGCACTAAAAGGGGGAAACTTGATGCTCAATTTCTCAAATTTATAGAAATGTTTAAACAATTGCGCATTAACATTCCTTTTGCAGATGTTATTCTCCAAATGCCAAGTTATGCTAAATTTCTCAAGGAAATTCTTTCAAACAAACGCAAGCTTGAAGAACATGCAACCGTTGCACTCACCGAGGAATGTTCCGCGATACTTCAGAATAAGCTTCCCCCTAAGCTTAAAGACCCAGGGAGTTTCTCAATTCCTTGCGCAATTGGTTTCCCTTACTTTCTCTAAAGTTCTATGCGATTTAGGAGCGAGTATTAATCTCCTTCCTTTTTCTCTTTTCAGGAAGTTAGGGCTTGGAGAACCAAACCTACTACCGTCACTCTCCAATTGGCGGACCGATCCATTAAGTACCCCAGGGGATGGTAGAAGATGTGCTAGTCAAGTTGATAAGTTCATCTTTCCGGTGGATTTTATAGTATTGGATATGGAAGAAGACGTCGAGATGCCACTGATTTTGGGACGCCCATTTTTGAATACGGGTAAAGGTTTAATTAATGTCGCAAATGGTAAGCTCATACTTAGAGTAGGGGATGACCAGGTTACTTTTAATGTATATCAAGCAATGAGGCATCCTTCCCTAACCCTACTTGTTATTCTATTGATATTGTTGATCATGCTTCTGTTGAGTATTTTCAGTTCCATAATGATGATGACCTATTAAAAACTTGCTTAATTGGTCCTATGGACAAAGAGACCGATTTGGAGCACTTACAAGAGACGTTGGCTAGCCTTGAGGCCAATCCACCTCATAAGCGGAGTTATCGACCAAGATTTGAATCTCTAGATCGCCCATTGACCACTCCACCAAAACCATCAATAGAAGAACCTCCGAAACTCGAACTCAAACCTTTACCATCTCATTTGAAATATGCTTTCCTTGATACTTCAGAAACTTTACCTGTGATTATTTCTTCATCTTTGACAGGAAGCATGGAAGAAAAACTGTTACGAGTATTGAGGACTCACAAAAGGCATTCGGTTGGAAAATCGCAGACATAAAAGAATCAGTCCAGCTATCTGCATGCATAAAATCTTAATGGAGAACAATTACAAGACCACAATCCAACCTCAAAGGAGATAAATCCAATGATGCAAGAGGTAGTAAAAAAGGAAGTGATTAAATTGCTTGACTCAGGTATAATATATCCTATTTCAGATAGTGCATGGGTAAGCCTACCCAAGTCGTGCCAAAGAAAGGAGGAATAACCGTTATCTCAAATGAGAAAAACGAGTTAATCCCAACTCGCACCGTGACAGGTTGGCGTGTTTGTATTGACTATAGGAAATTAAATGATGCTACTAGAAAAGATCACTTTCCCCTCCCTTCATTGACCAAATGCTAGAAAGGTTAGCCGGACATGAATTCTATTGTTTTCTAGATGGCTATTCGGGTTATAATCAAATTGCTATTTCACCAGAGGATCAAGAGAAAACGACTTTCACTTGTCCTTATGGTACATTTGCTTATAGACGAATGCCATTTGGCCTCTGTAATGCGCCTGCCACATTTCAGCGTTGTATGATGGCAATCTTTCATGATATGGTTCCAAATTTCATTGAAATATTCATGATGACTTCTCTGTTTTTGGCTCTTCATTTGATGCTTGTTTGCATAATTTATCATTGGTTTTACAGAGATGTGAGGATACTAACCTTGTTTTAAATTGGGAGAAGTGTCACTTTATGGTACAAGAAGGCATAGTCTTGGGACATCGTATTTCACACAAGGGTATTGAGGTGGATCCCGCTAAAGTGGAAGTTATTGAGAAACTTCCTCCTCCCACATCTGTCAAGGGAGTGAGGAGTTTCTTGGGTCATGTCGGTTTTTATAGACGGTTTATTAAGAATTTTTCAGATATTTCGAAACCTCTATCTAATCTCCTCATGAAAGATGCACAATTTGATTTTGACGTTTCTTGTTTACAGGCATTTCACACTCTTCGAGACAAATTGATTACGGCCCCCGTGATAGTGGCACCCGATTGGAGTCTCCCATTTGAGCTAATGTGTGAAGCAAGCGATTTTGCGGTAGGTGCAGTCCTTGGTCAACGCACGGATAAGGTATTTCGAACAATTTATTACGCGAGTAAGACACTTAATGATGCACAACAGAATTATGCAACTACTGAAAAAGAGTTACTAGCTGTCGTATTTGCTTTTGATAAGTTCCATTCATACCTTGTCATGAGTAAAGTCATTGTATACACCGACCATTCAGCTCTTAAATACCTCCTCTCTAAAAAAGATGCAAAACCAAGATTGATTAGGTGGATTTTGTTGTTACAAGAATATGACCTAGAAATTAGAGACAAAAAGGGGGTAGAGAATGTTGTTGCAGACCACCTTTCTAGAATTGAGGACTCTCGGGTAGATAGTTTAGATACCACACCAATTTTAGAAGAATTCCCGGATGAACATCTTTGTACCATCGTTAATGGACCTCGCCCCTGGTTTGCTGATATTGCGAATTATCTTGTCACGAGGGAACTCCCCCCAGATCTTACTTATCATCAGAGGAAGAAATTCCTATCTGAAGCTAAGCACTATTTGTGAGATGATCCTTTTTTGTTTAAAGTTTGCGCAGATTGTATTATCCGGAAGTGTGTTCCCTTCGAGGAAACAATGTCTATCTTGCGCCACTGTCACGATGGTGTCATTGGAGGACACTTCGGACCCACTAAGACCGCCCTCAAGGTGCTACAATCGGGTTTCTTCTGGCCTACTTTATTTAAAGACAGCCATGCTTTTGTTGCATCGTGTGATAAATGCCAACGTGTTGGCAATATTTCTCGAAAGCATGAGATGCCTTTAAATAATATGCTTGAATGCGAACTTTTTGATGTGTGGGGAATTGATTTTATGGGACCTTTCCCTACTTCTCATTCCCACAAGTACATACTTGTAGCCGTTGATTATGTGTCTAAGTGGGTTGAGGCGGAAGCATTGCAAACTAATGATGCTCGAGTAGTGCTACGATTTTTAAAGAAGCATATTTTCACTCGTTTTGGCACTCCTCGAGCAATTATTAGCGATGGTGGCACACATTTTCGAAACAAACAATTTGATGCTCTTTTAACAAAATATGGTGTCACACATAAGGTCTCTACCCCGTATCACCCTCAAACGAGTGGACAGGTAGAAGTGTCGAATAGGGAAATAAAACGCATCTTAGAAAAAACAGTTAGTTCCTCTAGGAAGGACTGGTCCCTCAAGCTAGATGATGCACTTTGAGCATATAGAACTGCGTTTAAAACCCCAATAGGCATGTCACCTTACCGCCTTGTTTTTGGGAAAGCTTGTCACCTACCTGTCGAGCTTGAGCATAGAGCATATTGGGCTATTAAAATGCTTAACTTTGATATACAAGCTACAGGTAAAAACAGGTTACTCCAACTCAATGAACTTGACGAATTTCGACATGAGGCATATGAGAATGCCAAGTTGTACAAGGAACGAACAAAGAAATGGCATGATCAAAGGATCACAACTCGGGAATTTCAGGTTAGCGACATGGTACTTCTCTTCAACTCTCGCCTGCGACTTTTTCCGGGAAAACTCCGCTCAAAGTGGTCAGGGCCCTTCACTATCACAAAGCATTATTTTAATCAAGGTTGGAGTAAGGACAAACACACCGTCCCACTCCAAGATCCATCCCCGTGACCCCCTCTTTAAATGTCAAGCTAATGACTATAAACAAGCGCTTCTTGGGAGGCAACCCAAGTTCTTCGTTTTGTTTTGTCTAATTCTCCATTTAAGTTTTTTTTTTTTTTTTTTTAAGTAATGCTTTCATCTTATTCGCAGGTCTTCCTTTCATCCGCACATTTCGACAAAAGCAACCGCTACAATTCATACTAAAGGTAAAGCGTGGTGTTGTCCAATTGAACGAACACTTTGGCTATCGTTCAAGAAAAGCTGTTATTTTCCTCTATCGACGCGCTTGAAGCAATATGGGAACATTTTGGCGTCATTTTGAACCAAAGCCAAAGCACTCGGACCACAGGAGGTAAACGCCGCGGCGTTTTATAACCAACGCCGTGGCGTTGGACCTACTGGACAACCAACGCCGCGGCGTTGGACCTACTGGACAACAAACGCCGTGGCGTTGGCAAACGAACGCCGCGACGTTCTATGGGTATAACACTCAACCTGGTGCGATTTTTTTCACAACTCTCACACCCTCTTCTCTTCACCACAAAACCCCCCATTTTCACCCCCACACAAGAATCCAAATTACTCCCACCCCACTCAATATCTTCCAAATTCTTCTTAAATACACTCTACCCATCTCATTCCCTACCTTTCCCACCGATCACAATTCAAAATTTTCGGACCAAAAATTCATCTTCCAAGCTACACCACCACCGCCGCCGAAGTTGTCTGACCACACCGGATGTTAACTTGTTTTTTGCTCTTATTTGGGTAAAGTACCACTTCATCCATTAATTTGTGCTATTTGTCTACATTTTTAGATTCAGAATCGTGAATGATTTGTGGTTGATTGTGGGGTGCGAATTCATGTTCATTTGCGGGATTTTTGTCCTATTTTTGGGTGTTTGAGCATTGTCATCGGTTGATTTCATTGTGGGGACTCGTTGTTTTCAAGGTGCTATTGAATTGTCTGTCAACAATTATCCGAGCTTGTTTAATTTCCGTGGTTGTTGATTGTGAATTGTTGTGGAATGTTGAACTGTACCTCATTTGGGTGTGGGACTAATTTTCTGTAGCAATTTGAGGGTGCTCGGGTGATTTCGGTTGTGTGGGTACATAGGATCTCCCTTTTCGCAGACTGTTAAATATTGTTAAGAGGTTTGAGATGAGAACTCGTCATTCTTGGGCAGCGAAGGGTAAGGCCAAGGCTAGTACTTCTACTCCAGTTGACCCACCCGGTGACGATCTGGATGCCAGTCACCTTGAGAGCGACACTCCAGCCCAGGCTCCGTACGATACAGCTAAATTTGTTAGCCTCGCCGCATCGATCTGTTTCTCCAAGGTATTAACTAAGAAAAATGTGGTTGATGAAAGGGCATTGGATTGCTCCATGGAGCCCTTTAGGTCGAACATACACAAGCGTGGCTGGTTTGAATTTGCTACACAGCCCGGGGAGGCGATCATTCCTTTAGTCAAAGAATTCTATGCAAATGCTTCTGGGAAATCTGACGATGTTCACAGATTAACCTCTGTTTGGGTCCGGGGTCAGCGTGTGAGCATCTCTTCCACGAAAATTAATGCGGTATGTCACGTCACCGTTCCCCCTCAGGATCAGTTTGTGCAATGGTTGCAAGACAACGACTATGCCGCTTTACACGCCGCCCTTTGCAAACCAGACACTCAATGGACTAGTTTCAAGGACTCTCGGCCCGTGTCGATAAAGGCATCTCACCTCCGCACCAACGCCCGGACTTGGTACTACTTTGTGTGCGCTCGTCTTCTTCCGACCCTATCTTTGAGCACCGCCATTTACGAGCGCGTAGAGGTTGTCTATGCAATTAAATAGGGTTTGGATATCAATTTGGGACGACTCCTCAAGAACCAACTCATTCAATCTATCCTTGAGTGCTCGGGTAATAAGAAGAATCTTTGCTTTCCGTCGCTGATCACCGCCTTATGCAAACACGCCGGTGTGCAGTATTCCCCCATAGAGCATGTTGAGGTACCCCGCCGGATCATTTCCTATACCCAGATCAGCCAGGTCGAGAGCAACACTCAGCAATCCAGTCGCCGTACCCGCCCCCGTCCCGCCCCTGCATCTACTTCCGCTCCTGCCTTACCAGCTCCAATACGACGCACAGATCCGCATCCCGATTTTTCCGCTTCCGGGGCCACATCTGATATTCCACCGTGGGCCCTTGACTTACAGAATCAGATGACACAGATTGATCAGGCCATCCTGGCAGCGCGTTGGGATGCTCAGCGCTGATGGCAGTTTATGGAGAGCGCCATCAGGGCGAACGCCTTTAGCCCCTAGCCCGGGGTTTGGCCCGAGTTTCCACAGTTCGATCCGCTGCCCCCGTTCCATCAGCCTCCCCCACCTCCCGAGCCATCTACTATTCCCCATGAGGCTGCTACTCACGGTGATGAAGCTGATGACATCGAGGACGAAAGTGATGGGGATGCGACTGAGTCGGATGAGTAGTGGGCTGAGTAGTGGGCTGTGCTGAGTGTCTGAGCATTCCCCACCCCTTTTGTTTTATCTACTTTCTTTTGTTATGATTGACCGTATTATTGTTTTGCATTACCATTGCACTTCATGATTGCGCTTATTATTGTTTGTTTTTGTTTTCATGTTTTTCTTTTTCTATCATGCTCTTTTGTTGATGTTTATTCGACTCTTTACGTTTATATGGCTCCGTTGAGTGTCTTTCAGCCAGGTTTTGCGCCACATTTTTGTTTCCCGGGATACGCGACACCACCGTTCTCTCCGCTCTTTTCTCCCTTCTCACGGGTGTCTCCTTTTCCCCTCTCTCTTTATTTTTATTTATTTTCTTTTATTTGAAACATTGCGGACCCTGTTTCCCTCAAGTGTGGGGGTGGGCTTACTATGTAAGTCGTATAAGATTTAGTCCAAGTGTGAAGATCCGTTGCTTGCATGTTTTATGAGATTATATGATTTAGCAAGGCATGAAATTTTTGTATTTTCTTTAGGATTTGAACCTGTCAAATGAATGCATTAAGATTGATTAAGGGTGAGACAATTGCATGAATTCTTGATCAATTTGAACGTTAATGGACTATACATATCATTTCATTGCTCATAGGACCCTAGATAAGATTGGATTGTCCGTAGATGATTCACAATTGCACATAAGTCGAAGGTAGAGGAGTCGAGTGGATAACCATTTTGAAACACTTAAAGACTTTTTTCCCGGAAATATTGACCTAGATTTTTTTAGAATCATGAGTTGAGAAGTTGACTTCATATGCTTAGCAATATTGCACATGGGTGATTGGCATGACTTACAAAGTCAGGCTTAATATGTACTGGAGGCGAAAAGCAACATGCCTATACACTGTACTGTTATGCTAATTTGAGCTCAGCTCAAGCCAATGAAATTTGAATAGAAATAAGGACCTAGTTTTGTTACGTGGCCTTTGACATTCGAGTCATTAAGCCCGTAGAAGTGTCTCTACACTTAATACCCTAAAGCCGTCTGGTTTGGGAGTTATTGGCCTAACGCTTGTTACAAGGATGTCATAGAAAGCCTAAGGGAACCAAGCATTGCACACGGTCTAACCTTTTGTGAATAGAGTCAAAAGTTTCATAAATTGAAAGTCTAAATCAAATAAAGTGATGAAAATTTAAATGGCTATGAGGTTTTTCCTCAATTCTTGTACCTTATGAGTAATCGAAAGTTAATAGATATGGGACGAATGTCTGAGAATTGGTAAAAATGCCATTTGACTATAATACCTAGACTTATTCTCACTACATCCTTCGGATAATCCTTTCAAGTCAAGAGTAACATGAGCAAGCGTTTGATATGTATACATGTAATATTGGAGCTTCAAAAGAAGAATTCATGGCATTGTTTTACTATTGATCATATTGATTTGTGTTGATTGGTCGGGGTTGACAATCCTTCGATTTTGTGGCTATATCGTCTGCAAACCCTCACGAGACTATAACTCGTCCTTTGAGGCAACTCAAAGGTTTAAAGGCTTATTGCACAAGCTAAGTGCAATCGTATACTCCACGAAAGCGAGTTTAGTTAGTGGTTTTCTGTTTTTTTTTTTTTGGTTAATCGCTCGAGGGCGAGCGATTGCTAAGTGTGGGGGTGTTGATAAGAGTTGTTTTCACGCGTTTTACGCCCTCTGATTTTACATTTTGAAGTTCATTTATCGCTTGATTCATGCCATTGGTGCGTTTAATTTGTGCGTTAAGTGACTACAAGTCTTTTTGAGACACAATTGAAGAAAGGACGAAAATAGTAAAAATTGGATAACATTCGGTGCAAAGGGTGAGAGCCGGAGGCAAGACATACAAGTTGGAAATAAAGCAACGCCGTGGCGTCGGAGACAGTAGGGTGAACACCGCGGCGTTCACCGTCCAACGCCGCGGCGATTCATGGCAGAAAGTTCAACACCGCGGCGTTCAACCAGCAACGCCGCGGCGTTCGACCAGCAATGCCGCGGCGTTCAAGGCAGCGGACTTGGCCTATAAATAGACCATCAGGTCATTTGGATGAGAGACCCCCGAAAAAAAGCCCTAAACGCACCCTAGACTCCTTACATATCAGCCACCACCCAAGGAAGCTTGAAGAGGATCATCATCCTCATCCTCATCATCCTAATCATCATCAATTTCATCATCAAAGCTTGAATTCACACTTTGTAATAGGGAGTAATTCAACTCTTTCTCTTTGATTAGTTATCAACTATGTCTTATAGAATTGTTGAATCATTTGTTATTGTAAGTATGAGCTAAGCATCTTTGTGGTTGGGTTATGTGAATACTTTGTGATGTTTTGTGTTTAATGAATGATTAATTTCCGGATTTATTACATTCTTGTTACATGTTTGATTTTATGCTTAATGCTTGCATATGCTTGATCACCATGTGTTTGATAAAATGCTTTGTCTTGAGACCGAGAGGAGATAGATAAAGGGAGATCGAAAATCAAACATCATAACGTAACAATCGACTAGAGATAGAATCGATTGCGTTGTGTGGCTTTTTGTGATAAGATGACCCGATTGAATGTAGGATCTTCGTAAACAAGGAATTCCTTCGAACCTAAATGCATGTTAGTTAATTCAATCTTCACTATAGAGATATAGGAAGTTGTTAACTAGTATAGGCTTGTTATCTCAAGAGATTGAATAATAAATACATTAGGGGATTTCGCCATAACAAGAGAGTTCTGAAAATCCGGATAATTGAGAGTTCATGAACATAGAATAGAACATAGTAGGATCATAACCCAATCACCTCTTCCCATTTGATTTATTACCTTGATAATCATTTTAGTTACCTTTAGTTATTTTCATAGAATAAACACCTATCATCTTATAAATTGATTTAGCTTAGAAATAGGTAATATAGCAATTACGAGCATTGAATCCAATTGTCCCTGTGGAGACGATACACCCCAGGCTAAATAGTCCACTTTATTACTTTGCACGACCTAGTATACTTGCTAGGATTTCGCGTGTCAGTACCTCCAGCGACGGCATCAAGATTTGTACGGAGATTCGGTCCTAAACCCAAATAGAAAGTTTGAACAAGTGTGGGCACGGCTAACCCATGGTGTGGGCATTTCCTCAAAAGTTCCTTAAAACGTTCCCATGCCTCATAAAGTGATTCCCCCTCATATTGACGAAAGCTGGTGATTTCATTTTTCATTGCGGCCGTCTTACCCGGTGGAAAATACTTAGACAAAAATTTATCCACCATTTGTTCGCAAGTACGGATAGAGGCGGTTGGCAAACAGTTGAACCACTGTTTAGCCTTGTCTTTGAGAGAGAATGGAAATAACTGTAAGCGTATGGCGTCGTCGGTGACTCCATTGTTCTTGAAAGTATGGATAATCTCCAAGAATGTGGCTATATGAGTGTGTGGATCATCATGTTGTAAACCGGAGAATTGAACCTGGTTTCCTATCATTTGGATATACCCCGGAAGGATTTGAAAGGTGTTAGCCTCTACCGGTGGTAAAACGATTGGCCCTGCGGCTCCTTGGATGTTTGGCATCATATAATCCCTCAAAGGGCGTTGCGGAGGCGCCTCTGGTTGGTTTTGATGAACGCGAAGATTCGCAAGCTCCCGACGAACCGCTTCTTCTAAGATAGCAGGATCTATGTGAATAGGAGGAGAATTCAGATTTGGATCCATTGTGGCTTGATAATGTTGAGCCTCTCTTTGTAGTCTTACCCCTCGAGTAAACGTTCGTTCAATTTCAGGGTCCAACTCCGCTAGTCCCACTCGACTAGTACGGGTCATGCACTAACCAAGATCAACCTTGCACAAAGAAAGACACACAAATTAAAAATAAAAGAAATGATCTAAGCTCAGAAAGAATAAGGGAATCTCAATATTAGATAAAAATAGTTATCCCCGGCAACGGCGCCAAAAACTTGACACGACAAAATCCTAGCAAGAGAACTAGGTCGCGTAAGTAGTAAAGTGGATGTTTAAGTCCGGGGTTATCGTATCCGCAGGGACAACTATAATCTAAGTACCGGGACTACTGTATTACTCAATTCTAAGTTAGATCGGTCGATAAAAGGTTGATTAACTAATTAATAAATACTAGAAAATAAACTAAGGCAACGTCACACCAAATAAAGGGAGGAAACAATAGAGAGAAGCGATCAAGGCACATGGTTCAACCATTTATGTATTTCGATTTTGATTAAGGTTCTATTGGATTATTAGATGGATTTAGCCAAGGCGAAATTCCCTAACATACGTACTACCCAATCTCTTGGCATAGCAACCCTACCTTAGTTAACGATTTCCTATATATCTCTATATGAAAACCCGTCTTAACAAAGATGCATTTAAAGTCTATCTCTAGTCGGTTTAACTATAGGGTATTCAATGTTTATATCTTCCCTAGGTTATTATCTCTCGATCTCTAACCTAGGCATTTTATCGAACACTTGGTGATCAAACAAGCGAAGCATTGAGCTCAACTATTGAAGACATAGCTAAAACCAAAATTAATCCAATAAACACCAACAAATCAACAATCAAAATAACATAAATGGCCTATCCATGGCCTCAATCAAACAAGTTTAGCTCATATTCATGTCAAAAGTGCAAATATAAATCATACAAGTCATAAGAGGTTTGAACAAATTCAAGAAATAAATATGTAAAAACTCCCTAATTCTTGTAGAGATGTGGATTCCTTGTTGAATTCTCCGTCTTCTCACGAATCCGGGCCTTCAAGTAGACGTTTTGACCTTCAAAATCACTCTCCCAAGCTCCCTCTCCCTCTCTTTTGGCGTGGCTGCTGCTATCTAAGGTGAGTTAGGGTAAAAAATGGCTAAAAGGGGTATTTATAGACCAACCCGCTGCCTCGAACACCGCGGCGTTCAACATTCTGCTCCTGAACGCCGCGGCGTTGGTGATGAACTCCGCGGTGTTCCCCTGCTGCTCCAGCCAATTTTGGTAAACTTCGCATAACTTTCTCTACCGATGTCGGAATAAGCTGATTCAAGTTGCTATAGAATCCTCAAACAAAGATCTACAACTCGCAAGAAGACACCAAGGCCTAAATCAAACGTTATAGGTGATAAACGTGTCTCACAAGTTACTGAATGAGAAAACTCCGTCGTAAGACGTCTCTTCCGATGACGTTTTCACTTCCTTTCCTACATATCTGATCTTTGTCTTCAACATAAGAAATGTACCTTTCCCTCTTATATTTCCATTGGTATACCAAGTGTGTAATTTGGACATGGGTAGAGAAATCTATTCCATAAACTCTAGCATTGCGCATACAGCATTTTACCTTGTGTTGTATCTTTATTCATGATTTACCTTCAATCCTTGTTCTTTTCCTCCAAATCATATGTTATTCTAGAAAATATGAGAAAACAAGGGTCAAAGCATCAAATGTGATCAAATTATCAAGGAAACAATCAAAACCAAGTCGATAAACGGGGGAAAACTAGTGTAAAAATAACATATATCAACTGTATCCTGCAGGAATAAAATCTTCTTCGAGCTCTGGGGCATATAGTTGATTGAATGGTCAATTGTCTTCAGCGTGTCGAGTTTGAAGAAATGCCTAGGCGCTGGAACGTCTTCAGCAACGCTCTGACCTTCTGAGCGTGCCTCTGTTATAGCTTGAACAGGGATTGATGTCTGAACCGCTTTAGTAGCGGGTTCCTCAGCATCAATTGCAGCAACTTTTGCGGCAACATCTTTAGCAATAGCCACAACTTCTGTCATCTCAACATCTAGGAGGACATCTATTGATGTTTCAGCAGCGGCTGGAACTATAGCCTGAGAACTTGTCTCAACAGCAATACT
The DNA here is from genome assembly GCA_019426215.1 of Buddleja alternifolia. NCBI lineage: Eukaryota > Viridiplantae > Streptophyta > Magnoliopsida > Lamiales > Scrophulariaceae > Buddleja > Buddleja alternifolia. The sequence continues at coordinate 17,561,303 of CM033393.1, forward strand.
TTGAGCGCTTGGCTCAACAGTCTCAGGCTCTTCAGGAACAGGAGCAACTCGACGCTTGCTAGTCCTGGAACGCTTGAAGATTTTCTTCACGTTGACTCCTTCAATGAGCTTAAGCGGTGGAGCGGGAGGATCAACAGCTGGTTCTTCAAAGTCTATTTGTTTGATGATCCCTTCCAGCTTCCTGCTCTTGAGAGGTAACTTGTCCTCAACATCCTCATTGGTTTCCTCATCATCCTTTTGAGGAGAAGGGACAAATTGAGCCTTGGGCTTTCTGGGAGCCCTCTTCTTTGTTGCAGCCGGACGCTTCACGGCTTCTTCTGGTACTAGATGCTCCGCTTCCTCATCGGACGCCTGACGTACTTCCAGACGCTCAGATAGTGGTTTAGCAGCACCACCAATTTTGGGAGGATTGAAGAGATTATTCAGAATCCTTCTTCCCAGCAACTTGGTCTTATTCAACGGGAGACTAGACGAGTATACACACTGTGATTTGTACAGCAGGTCACTTAGAACAAGCCCATAAGGTTTATTCGAGGCACTTAAATAGTCCCGAAACCTTCCAAAAATGTACTCACAACAGTTGATCTTGATGTTGAGGAGTATAGCAGTCATCATCTGAAATTGTACTAGGTTCACCATATCAAAGGTTCCCACTCGGCATTCTATGATCTTGCTACAGAAATCAGCCAACAGTCGGTATTTGGATACCAGTTCTTTCTTTTCAAAGTACTGAGTGTAGGATACAGCGTCGTACTCACTCATGGTTGTCCATGCTTCCTTAATTTGTTTTAAAGTAACACAATCCAATGCCTCGCCCTCATTTAGAAGATTGAAGTTCTCAGCAATGGAGGCAGCAGAAAAATAAATTCCTTGGGAGGCTCCTTCTTGGATAGAGGAATTAGACAAGAGATAGACTTCTTGTCCTCTGAAAGTTTAGCAGTCTTCCAGAAGGTGTCGACTTCAGTCGAAAACAGATAGGAGTATTGGGTCAAGAAAGGTTTAAGCCCAGCTTTGACTACCATGTCCATCATATCTGTTAGATTGATCTGAGGTTGTTCATAAAGGAATTTCCAATCAACAACAAGGCCTTTAGTAACCTTTAAGTTCGGCAGAAGTAGACGAAGATTTCTTTGGTGCCATTTTAGTGAAAGAGATGTACTGAGATTTCTTTTGCTTTGAGAGAGAGAAAATAAACTTTGCAGATAGGTTTGAGTAAGAGTAAATGGTTTTTCTGTAGAAATTGTGTTTTAAATGACACAGCAGTTAATTTTTTTTTAAACTTGTGTTCTCTTGTCTCTGTAGGATTCAAACACATGTAAAGAGTTTTAATCTCAGCCATGAATTCATTAACTGCTGACGCAAGTTTTGTGTAATAGAGAGAAGTTACATTTGGTAATTCTCATATATAAAGATTTCACATCCGAGTTAAAATTTTAAAAACCTTTGACATTTTCAGAGTGTAACGCACGCGCCTGTTTGTACACTGACACGTACACAAACACGTGCTATCTCTGAACCGTCATTTTGAAAAAGTTTTGATTACCCGCCAGTTTGATGTGATAGAAGCGTGCAAGTAGAGTACAAAATAAACTTTTGAGTCTACCCACTACTTCAAAAAGCTTGTAAACTTTATGCATGACTTGTAAAAATATATTTTTATATTAAGAGATGAATGGAATTGGTTCAACGCTTAACTGATACCACTTGTTGGTATATGAAAATTAGACGCTTAGGATTGAAAAGACTTTTATGTTTGAGCGTCCAAAATTTTATGCATAAGTAATACTGAGCGTTGATGATCATGCATTTGAAAATTTTGATCATTGACGCTTGTAGTTATGGACAAGTACAACTTTAAGGTTCCCCCTAAATTTGATAACTTGTACCAGTTAGGAAAATCTTTTAGACACAAATTAAGTGGATTCCCCCTAAATTATATGTCTAATAAAATATGATGCAAAATGATTAAGCATTTAAATCAATCATACCTAATTCACTTCTCAAAGTGAGAAAACGTTGTTCGTTGAGTGCTTTGGTGAAGATATCTGTCAATTGTTTGTCAGTTCCAATGAAGTGCATGGAGATATCTTTCTTTTGAACGTGGTCACAAAGAAAATGGTATCTAATGTCAATGTGTTTGGTTCTGGAATGAAGAACAGGGTTTTGAGTCATGGCTAGAGCGCTTTGGTTATCACAATGAATGGGGGTTGGACCTAGGATTATTCCATAATCTCTAAGTTGTTGCCTCATCTATAATACTTGTGCACAACAACTTCCTGCAGCTACATACTCAGCTTCGGCTGTGGAGGTAGCTATGTATTGTTGCTTCTTACTATGCCATGAGAGTAACCTATCACCTAGAAATTGACATGTACCACTACTACTTTTACGATCTATTTTGCAACCTGCAAAATCTGCATCTGAGTAACCGATTAGTTCAAAAGGAGAATCCCTAGGATACCATAAGCCCACATTCTGTGTGCCTTTCAGGTATTTAAGGATCTTCTTGGCAGCAATTAAGTGTGACTCTTTAGGATCAGCTTGAAATCGTGCACACATGCATACCGAAAACATAATATCATGTCTACTGGCAGTAAGATAAAGAAGTGATCCAATGATACCTCTATAATTAGTGATATCAACTTTCTTTCCACTTTCATCTTTATCTAGCTTAAGCGTTTGGCTCATTGGAATTTTTGAATATGATGCATTTTCCATACCAAATTTTTTAATCATATCTCTTATGTATTTGGCTTGGTTTATAAATATGCCATTATGAAGTTGTTTAACTTGTAATCCTAAGAAGAAAGTTAATTCACCCATCATGCTCATTTCAAATTGTTCTTGCATCATTTTCAAAAATTTCTCACACAGACGCTTGTTAGTAGAACCAAATATTATATCATCAACGTAAATTTGGACTAAGAGAATATCTTCGTTATTGGTAATTTTAAATAACGTTGTATCAACGCTGCCTTTTGAAAAGCCTTTACCAATCAGGAAGATAAAGAGAGTGTCATACCATGCTCGGGGTGCTTGCTTAAACCCATAAAGTGCTTTGTCTAGCTTGTAAACCATACCCTTACCATGATTGTTGATGAATCCTGGTGGTTGCTCCACATAAACTTCTTCTTGGAGTTTACCATTCAGGAAGGCACTCTTCACGTCCATCTGATACACCATGAACTTGTTGAACGCTGCATACGCTAGAAACATGCTGATTCCTTCAAGACGAGCGACAGGAGCATATGTCTCATCAAAGTCAATACCCTCATCTTGGTAATATCCTTGAGCTACGAGTCTGGCCTTGTTTCTTATCACAATTGTGTTCTCATCCATCTTGTTTCTATATACCCATCTAGTTCCAATAACTCCTTGGTGAGTTGGCCTTGGTACTAGCATTCAAACCTTATTTCGTTCAAACTGATTAAGCTCTTCTTGCATAGCTTCAATCCAACTTGGGTCGCTTAGCGCTTCATCCACTTTCTTAGGTTCCATTTGAGATAGAAAGCTTGCGAACATAGCCTCATTGAACGTAGCGGCTCTAGTCCTAACAGGCGCTTCAATATCTCCAATAATCTGCTCAGGTGGATGATCATGCAGCCATAGTCTGTCTGGTTGGAAGGGGTTAAGAGGTTAAACAGGCGCTTGAGGATCATACGCTTGACTACCTTCTTGCATAGGCGCTTCAAGTTCACAATTCCTTGTGTGCTCTTGATGATCACTCTCTTCATGATCATCAGCATTTCTTACATGATTATCCAGAGTAATCTCACGAGTAATCTTAGGAGAAGGAACTAAGATCTCATCATCATCGTCACTGTCATCATCAATTGTAACCTTAGATGCTTGATGACATAGATCTTCAACTCCTACATCATTCATAATAACCTTACTCGGTTCTTGGTTAGCATCATCAAAAGCAACATGAATAGATTCCTCAACCTTCGATTTGATCTTATTGAGGATGCGAAAATTCTTTCCATTCTTGGAGTAGCCTAGAAAGATTCCCTCACCCGCTTTAGGATCAAATGTCTTTAGACTTTGGGAACCATTATTATGGATAAAGCATTTAGAACCAAAGACGTGAAAATATGAAACATTTGGCTTACGTCCCTTCCACAGTTCATATGGAGTTTTCCCATGCTGTTTGTTGATCATGCAATGGTTTTGAGTGTAACAGGCAGTGTTGATTGCTTCGGTCCAAAACCTAGGAGCGAGCTTGGATTCTGCTAACATAGTCCGAGCGGCTTCCTTAAGCGTTCGGTTCCGGCGCTCAGCAACACCATTTTGTTGGGGAGTTCTGGGAGCTGAAAACTCATGATGTATTTCCTTTTCTGCACAAAACTTCTCAACAATCTTGTTAGTAAACTCAGTACCGTGATCGCTTTTTATTCTTGCAACCTTAAGATTTTTCAATATTTGAAGTTGCCGAATAAGCATTGTTAACTTGTCACATGTTTCATCTTTGGATGAAAGAAATTCCACCCAAGTAAATCGAGAGAAATCATCTACTATCACCAAAGTATACTTCTTACCACTTACACTGATCGTTTGAACAGGTCCAAACAAATCCATGTGAAGTAGTTCAAGTATTCTAGAGGTAGATAGATGAGGTTTTCTCTCGAACGATGATTTAACTTGTTTACCCATTTGACAAGTGTCACAAAGGCGATCCTTGTGAAATGGTCTATTTGGTAATCCCTTTACAATATTTTGACTTATAAGCTGAGAGATTGTTTTGAAGTTGAGGTGATTCATTTTTCTATGCCATAACCAACCCATTTTAGATTCATTTTTAGCAACAAAACATGTTGGGTTGTTATCAAGTGTTGAACCCCAATCTACCAAATATACGTTGTTAGTTCTTTTACCCTTCAGTTTAGTAGACTTAGTCTTAGCGTCATTTATATAGCAACAGTCACTTGAGAATATAACTTCAAAGCCTTTATCACAAAATTGACTTATGCTTAATAAATTGTGCTTCAGACCCTCAACATAATAAACATCACTTATCATGATGTTCCCCCTTTGCACAGTACCTATACCTTTGGTTTTACCTTTGGAGTTGTCACCAAATACAACCTGAGGACCATTGGCAGCTTGATAGTTGATCAGAATATCTTTGGAACCAGTCATGTGCCTTGACGATCCACTATCGAAGTACCACACAGATGTATCGGCTCTAGCTCTAGGGACCTGCAATCAAAAGGGAAGTTCTATTTCTATTCAGGTACCCATTGTTGCTTGGGTCCTTTAACATTAGTAACATTGTTAGTTTGAATTAGAACTTTAGGAACCCATATTTTCCTAGTCTTCATTTTAGGAATACTGGCCTTTTTGGGTTTCACAGCGTGTTGTGTGTGCTTTTTGGTTGTATAATAATATCCTCGATTATAATGGTAGTCATAATCATAATCATCATAGTATCGATAATATGATCTTGACTCTCTTGGATATTGACGCTGGTATTTCCTTGGCGCTGGCTTGGGTTGCACTTTTGGTGCTGGACGCTTAGTGCTTGATTCACAGTGGTCAGTCTTATCTTTAGCCTTTTGAGCGTTTGGATAAACCCATCTTTGTGAATCATTTGCCTTAGCCTTACCCTTCCCTGAGTTAGGTTTGACTTTCTCATTTGGCCTCTTACCATTGTCACTAGGTTGATTTTGTGTTTGACCTTGTGAACCTTTTTCAACAAAGATAACACCCTTTCCTTTGTTGTTTGCCGTAACATTAGATTTATTGGATTGTTTACCGAGTTTATCGCATCCTAAACCGGTCTTCTCACCAAATAATCTAGTTACTGCAGTCACATTATCCAACTTTCTAGAAGCTTTTGATAATGATGAGATGAGCTGCTCTGGTTTAGCAAGTCTAGCGATCAAATCAGCTTCTCTCTTGACTATTATATCAAGATCGCTTTTTAATTGAATAATTTCACTCTCAAGCGATTGGTTCTTCTCAATGCACTGTTGCTGAACTTGCAACTCTGCTTTGAGCGTTACTTTATCTCTTGTGAGTGATGAGATAATAGCGAGATCATTTTGATATATTTCGGCAGCTTCTTGACATTCATTGTAGTATTCTTTGACTTTATCAAGTAATTCATCATAAGAGAGAGGAATAGATAATTCATTGATTACCTCAGGAGACGCTTCATCATCTCTGTCCATGAGACATATGAGCGCTGAGTCATCTAATGGCTCATCATCGTCGCTACTCTCTTCTGATGATTCTAAATCTTCAGGTGCGGATGCTGGTTCTGATTCCGCTAGAAAACCTTGTTGACGAAGGTTGCTCCTGAATTAGTTTCTATCCAAGTAATCCTGCCTTGAGGGCTTGGATACGTTTGGATAAGGGCAATTTACCTGGTAGTGCCCTGGTTTCCTGCAATTGTAACAAAGATTAGTTTTCATTTCTTGTTCATTTGTTAACCTTGCAATGTGTGGTTTTGAGACCACTGGAGCTGAGAGATTTTGAGTAGACGCTTGGTACTAAACAGGCGCTTAGGGTGAAAGAACAGAATATTGAGGCGCTTGAAGCTGTTGTTGCATCGGAGAAGGTGCTTGATATGAACTTTGTCCTTGATTATTGTAACCTTTTCCTTTCTTTTCATATCTCAAGAACTTTCTGAATCTATTCAGCAAAGCTAATTCCTCTTCTTCATTGATATCTAAATTCTTTCCTTTATTGCCCGATTTGCCTTTGATTGATGCTATAAGCACTCCAGATTCAATCACCGGACTACTCACAACATCACTAGCAGAATTCAACTCGAACTCAAATGCTTTGAGCTCTGAAAAGGTGTCTTCTGGAATTAGGAGATCCAGAATATTTGATTCTCTCATAGCAGTTGTCTTCATCAGGAATTTACTTGGTAAACTTCTAAAGATCTTAACCACCATTTCTCGATTCTGCAAATCCATTCCCAACGAAGTAAGTTCTGTAACTAGAGCTGTAAATCTTATATCTAATTGCTCTAAAGTTTCATTGCGTAGCATCTTAAATCCGTTAAACTTTTCTTTGGCAATGGAAAGTTTATTTTCTTTGATCTGAGCTGAACCACCACAAATTGTATCCAACTTATCCCATATTTCTTTAGTGGTTTTGCAAGATTTGATCGTGTTAAATAAGTTGTCATTATCACCAATAGCCGTATATAGAGCGTTACGACCAACATTATCCAGATTAGCTCTTCGACGCTCATCTGGAGACCATTCTTGTTTTGGTTTCTCAACGTAACCATTGGGAGTTTCTTCCGTGGCTCCAGGCGCTCTTGCGATAACATTATATATTTTGATTGGCCCATCTAAAATAATATCACACATGTCATCATCACATGAACAGAGATATGTAAATTCTTTGACTTTCCATGTGTCAAAATTTGACTCAGTTAGTTTGGGAACTTTAGCAAATGTCATGTTTAAAATCTAAAGCAACTAAGTTTGAAAAAGGATCTAAACAAGCAGTTATGCTTGGAAATTTTAGAATTTCAATTTTAACCGCTATGATACCACTTGTTGGTCCCAAGTGGCATACGAAAGGGTCTAGAAGAGGGGGGTTGAATAGACCCTGAAATATTTTTCGACTTCAAAAGATTCGTATTAAAAAGGTTTTTTTTTTACGCTTGAACAGTAGATGCTTGAAGTGCCTAACGCTTGACTTAAGCGTTCACTTAAAATATAGGCGCTTAGGTTAAGCGTCTGATGAAGACTGGTTTTTGGAGAGTTAACTTAGACTTCAAGATTTGAATACGTTAACCGAGTGGGCTTAAGCGTTCAGTTCTTTAATCAGAGTTAGCACAGCAGAATGATTTTTGTAGTCTTCTTTTAAAAGCTTTAGCGTCACAAGAAGTTTCTTAGTTGCTTAGCGTTTGATTGTGTTTTACTTTATCAGATTATGATATGACAATATGAATGCTGAAAGTAAAGTAAAGAACAGTATTTGTAAGGTTCTTTGGGTGGTGTAATCCCAACTACGTCCTTCTTCTCCTCGAACACTTGGAGGCAATCCACTAAAATGATTCTCAAAGAATCACACAGAATCTTCTACAAATTAGGGAGAGATGGATGTCGATGACTTAAGCTCCTTGATCACACAGATTTCTGCTCCAAATCACTTCAATCCCCTTGCTTCTTTCACCCAGAAATATGGCCAGTATCCAACTTCGACTTCACACAGATCGCAAGGCTTGGATAGGGGTTTTTCTAAAAGGTTTGTTTGATTTTGATAAATTTCAAACAACTAGAAATATCTCAGTAGTAATGTGGGTTTCTCCAAAAAGAATGTTTGAGATATTGGGTTGACTGTCTCAGGATTCGAAGAAAAGCAAAGAGAATATTTTTTTGAAAGTTTTGGCTTTTCTGAGATTGTAAGGAATGAGACTTCAATGCAACAGCAATTCGACTTGATAATTGTTCTCTCTATTTGGCTTGTTGTTGAAGTCCTATTTATAGGCATTCTTGGAAAAAGTGTCTGTTTGACACATGCAAGGGCGCGTGTCCCTCACTTTCGCAAGTGAACAACTTTTGTCCTTTTTCCTGAAAATCTGTTGCACAAAAGTTGGTGCTGCAGTCATTGAATAGTTGACAGTCCAATAGGGTGGCTTCTCCGTACGTCTGAAAGTGCTTATCACATTTAATGCTCTTATCAGCATTTAATGCATTTGAATTAAATGTCCGTTGGTATTTAATGCTTTGAGAATATTTGCATTAAAACTCCTTCTGGAGTTAGAAATAAATTCAGGTGAAATCACTTCTGTCCTATAAGGTAACGCTTGATATAGCTGGTCAATTAGACGCTTGGAGACTTTATCTTCATTCAGAATTCAGGCACTTGATTCTTCAAACTATACTTCTGATAAACTCACCCAGAATATATCAGACGCTTAGTCTAAGACAGCTTAACCTAACAATCTAAAATAAGAATAAAGCAAAGCCTATTACAAATCTAACGCTTCAAAGCTGAAAAACAAACTTACATATTTTTGGGGTCTAACAAAGGTCCTAATTGTCATCATCAAAACATCTAATATGAAATTCCTAATAAAATTAATTAACTCGTTAATTTAATTAATTAAATTATCCAATAATTAATTAATTAATTATGGAATCCAATGTCGTGAATGTCTCTCAACTCTTTTTCCCATGTTTTTCCTTTGGCACTTCCTTTAAGCGCGACTCTTTAGGTTCGTCTCAAAAGGCAATTGGGAGGAATCCAAAGGGGTGTGAGTGACACCTAGCAAGTCTCGTGGCTCACACCGTAACCCAATTGAGAACGAATGAATAGGATCATTCCAAACCTTTACGCCGTGAATACCGTACGTGTATAAACTTTTTATTCTTATATCCCAGTCAAGTAAGAGTCATGGTTTAAAGTCAAACTCATATAACTTGACCATATGCCTAAGCTCATAATAAGTCGAGGTATTTAAATGCTTTGGCCAAAGACTTTCATCCTCACTTATTCATGATCGCATAGGATATTTTACTCATTCACTTATGAGAGAATAAATTCCATATTGCAAATCAGCTAACAATGCTACTTGCCCATCAAGTCGCACTTCGAGGTCGATTCCACCAACAGGTGATTTGAATCTAACTATTCTAATGACAGACTTGATGTCACAAGTACATCTTCAACTCGATTTCTCAGGTCAGAGGTTCACATGTACCTATCACTACTTATCAGTTTCATCATTGACTATCAATGAGTGAATACCCATGTGATGAACTGATGCGAGCCGTGTTCAAACATATCAGTCCAACTGACACGTCTATGATATAAATTCCCACTACCATTTCCCTAGTGTACGACTAGCACTTTCTCTGTCGAAACTTACATCATACAAGTCTTTATTCACTATTGATGCCGAATCAATATTTCTTAGACTTGCGAACCCTTTTAGATGTCAAGGGTCAAATCATTCTAGTGCCTTTCCTCCTATCCCATAGGAGGTAGAAGGTCCGCCTTGTCATCAAGAACCGTACGTTGTTTATTCACACCTTATAAATACCTATAAGAAAACAACAATCAACTGCCTTATATTAATAGAAAAACTATAGTTTAGTTACAATGTTTATGCCCTATAAATCTATCCTCTTTATAGCATTCGAGGGCTTATACTCTAACAGAAATTAGATTTCATCCTCCTACATTTTTTTTGAAAATTGCATTGAAAATTATTAAAATCCAAAAGTGATCCAATTGTGAATCCGGATTTATTTTTATCATTTTCGTTGCGCATGTATACATGATTCACAACAGTGATATCAGAGCCAACTTTTGGCTTTTAATGATTTTTTATATGAATATGTTGGATTTCATGTTTGTGATGAAAAATTTAATTAGATTAATATTCTTCACGGTTAGATTTATTTTTTGAAAGTATCTGAACCGAAATATTTGATAATGAGATTTATGTTTTGAATATGAATCAATTTTATATTGGATATGAATATGTGATAAAATATGATCGGATTAATATTTTTCGTTGTTAGATTTATTTTTGAAAGTAAAATCTGAATCAAAAATTAGATTACGTGATTTATGTTTTGAATGTAAATCAAAGTTTTTGTATTGGATATGAACTTATGCATGAACGGGAATATGTGGTTCTAAAAAATTGCTGAATTTTGGCTTGGGGAGTCGAGACGGCGTAATCCGACGAGTAGCGCACGCTGTGCGCACACGAAGCCTACTGGGTAGGTGTTGTGCGCGCACAGCGGGATGCGGAGCGACCCGGTAATTTTTATTATTTTTTAAATAAGACCGGATTTGACCCACAGGTCAACCCATGTATAGACCCAGGGGTCAACCCAAATTTTAAAATTAAATAAAATATTTATTTTAGAATGGTTTTAAAATTAATTAAAGGGTAAAATAATTTTTGAAATTAGTTTTATGCCTAATTTAAATTAGATTTAAAATTAAATATAATCCTAGTGCAAAGAAATTTATTTGAATTAAATTCTTTGTCGAATCAATTTAGAATTGATTTTGGAAACTAAATTGGATTTATTATCAAATAAGATTAGAGTTGAATTAATTTGTAAATTGGATTTAAATTAATTCAATTATTTTTAAGCCACAATTAATTAAAATTGGATTTTAATTTAATTCTTTTTGAAAGAACTCCAACGTGTTAGCTATCTTTTAATCTTTTGATGTTTGATATTGTGGGATGCCTTCCATGGACTAGTTTCTTTATGGGTTTTGTTTTCTGGGTTGTATCAGCTCTTTTGAAACCCCCCATTTTGTATTTTAATTTTTATAGAAATATGTATAGGATTCATTTATATCTATGTAATTAGAATAGGACCGTTTTTGGAAGAAGATCTGCTTGGAGCTGGAAGACCTTGAAGTTAGACATAGGTTAGATCTTATAAGTCCCCTAACCTTCGATTGAGCCATTAGCTTGACTCAATCTAGATAAGTCCATGGAAAGAATGTGTGATAGAATTTCTAGGCGTTTTTTTGTCAGGATTATGCCCTCAAATGCCATAGAGGATAGAATGATAGGGCATCTACCTTGTAATTAACTTATCTTCATATGATTAATAAAGTCATTATTTAGTTTTCACTTAAATCTTATCTACATCTATAAGTAGTGTAAAACGTTTTGTCCGTGTTTTCAGTGTGATCTCTCTACTTCCTATGGGATAGGAAGATTGGCACTAGAGAGATCAATCTTGATTACTAAAAACAAATTCGCAAGTAAAGTGAAGTCTTTAATGGTCAAATGAAGACTTAGAACACTTGTACAATCTTATCTCTGACATGGGAGTGCCTGTCTAGTATCATGGGATGATAGGAGATTAAGATTATAGGCACATCAGTGGAACTGATATGCTCAAACACGACTCGCATCGGTCCTGTCACATGGGTTTTTACTCTGTGACAGTCAATGACAGAATGGATTATGCGTAATAGGTGTAAGTGAACCTTTGACCTGAATCATCATGTTGAAGATGCATTTGTGACGTCAAGTATTTCATTAGAGTAGTTAGACTCAATTCACCCATTGGTGGGGTCGACCTCGAAATGTGGTTTGATGGGCAGATGGTAGTCTTAGCTGATATCTAAGTGGGATTTGTTCTCTCATAAGTGCGTGAGAAAGTACCCCATGTGATTACAGATAAATAGAGATCAAAGTCTTTGGCCAAAGCATAAAGAGACGATTGTGCTAGGCACTAAATCGATCTCAATGATCTCGTATTATTATAATTAACACATATGGTCAAGTCCAGTGAGTTTGACATAGCCATGACTCTCACTTGACTGAGGTACATGAACAAAGGGTTTGTACTTACACGGCATGTACTATTGGAAGGTTGCAAAATGATCATATCATTCGTTTTCGCTTGGGCTACGAAGTGGGCCACGTGACTGGCTAGGTGTTACCCACTTCCTTTGATTTTCTCTCATTGCCAAACGAAACGAACCTAAAGAGTCGCGCTAAAGGATTGATAAAGAAAAATGAAAAAGGAATTTCTATTTTCTTCTAGGAGTTTGAATTTATTGGATAAATTAAATAATTAATTATTCATTAGATGAAATAATTAATTATATGGATAAGATTAATTATTAAATAATTTCCTAGGAAAATATATTAATGAATTAATTTATCTAATTGATTTGGTTATTTAATTGATTAATTTATTTATTTGATATAATAAATTATTAATTGAAATAAGAAATTAATAAAAAACCAAATCTCGGGCTTCTAGAAAGCGTCCAAGAGGACGTTTACTTAGCCATGTTGGGCATCCAAGAGGAGGCTAATTTTAGGGCTCTTTTGTTTTGACTTGTTCAATAAGTCATGAGGTATATAAGGACTCTTTGACTTTGAACAAGAAAGAGAATAACACAACTCTCCTAGAATTTTTCGCCCATTAGAGATACTCCCCTCCTCTAAACCCTAGCCATCGCCCATTAGAGATCCAAGAGGGAATTTTTCAATTGTTGATCCATGCGTGACAATTTAGAGACGACGTATTTTCGTTGTTCGGATCAAGTTCAAGTTTTGAAGATCAAAACAAAGGATTGAAGATTTGGAAGCTTTAAGTTTTTGAATTGGAGAAAGAAGAAAAGATTCTCCAACAACTTCAATTTAACGAGTAAGTTTTATTCGTTAAGTTTATCGTGCAATTTGAATATGCGATCATTGAATTCAACTTTGGGTTTTAAAATAAAAAGTTTTTGAAATTCTTCCGTTGCGTTTATGTTATTTTTCTTGAAACCCAACATTTCTATTTAATAATCCATGTATGCGCTCTATAAATGGATAATGTGCAAAGTGAGACCAATTTAATCACAAATTCTCCTATTGGAAAATAATGCTGAATTGAGATTAAAAGGGAATTGGATGTCCCGGCTCTCCATCAAACTTAGGAGAAATTGAATTAAATCAAAATGCATAATTTCTTCCCAATAAGTGGAGGTTATGCATTGCGACATTTATTTGAAATCTCTAAGTGCATTAGATGCCACCAATCAAAACAAATTCCACCCCATATATCGACATAGGGTTGCAAGGTGGAATTCAATTGTTAGATTGATTGGAAGTTGATGGGCCCAAGTTCAGATAGATCACAACCTATATATCGTTAAAGGGTTGCGGTCTTGTGTTCTATGAGCCAAACTAATGGTTGAATTGCATGTTGGACGATGCTGGCAAGGATTGCCACTTTAATAAAATTAGGGAGCCATATATTGTTAAAGGGTTGCAACTCATCGATTTTATTAAAAAACTCAATCACTCACTACGAAGTCTTTCCAACGAGATTTTTAAATATTGTAGTGGGAGTGCAATGATTTGAAAAATGTAGTGGGAGCCAAGTGAAAATTCAAAGTCCTGTCTAATTTTACTTGGTGTACAACATAAAGACCATATTGAATCCTTTTTTATTTTCTGCAGTTATTTTATTTTCTCTCTCAAAATGGTTAACAACCCTCTTTCAACATTGCTTGAGAAAAACGTCCTCAGTGGACCAAATTATACTGACTGGCTCAGAAATGGAGGATTGTCCTAAGTTTAGAGTCCCTTAGCTATGTACTCGAGACTAACAAACCCGCTCCTCCAGCTGAAGAAGCTGGGGACAATAAACATGAAGCATATAACACTTGGTGTAAAGATGGCATTCGCGTGAAGGGTTACATGCTCGACTCAATGAACAATGAACTGCAAAGATCCCACGAGTACATGGATGACTCGAGGTCGATCATGATGCAACTCAAGGAGCTTTACAAAGAGCACAGTAGGACTGCTCGATATGAGATATCGAGAGAGCTCTTCAGAACTAGGATGGGAGAACAAGAGAACGTGGGAGACCATTTACTCAAAAAGATTTCAATGATTGAGAGATTGGAAGTTCTCAATTTTTTCATGGATTTCCACCTTCAAACTGATCTCATCCTGCAATCACTCCCTAGCTCTTTTTCCTAGTTGATTGTGAACTTCAATAGGAATGGGATCGAATGTACATTAACTGGACATTTACTAGCTTTGGATGATTGCCTTGTTTTTCCCCATGGGCCTAAAAACATTTGTTCTATTCCCGTATTAGTTAGACTTAGATACGATTTTTGGTTTTTGAACAATGTTGGCAATATTTATATTAGAAATAATTTTGTTGGCTTTGCATCTTTAGTAAATGATTTATATTACTTGAATGTCCAAAAAAGATGTATTGTGAATACAATCATCAAGAAACGAGGTATGTTTGGTATAAACCAAAGACTCGTTTGGTAGTTGAGACAAGATCATGCTGGAGAATACAAGATTGGCGAACTTGAGAAAGATGGGCTAACAAGCACATTTGGTTTGGACCCACTCCCCACTTGCGAGTCTTGTCTCAAAGGCAAAATGACTAGGTTACCATTCAAAGGGCATTTTAAACGAGCCAATGAAGACCTTGGTTCAATACATACTAACGTTTGTGCCTTTCGGGGAAGTGGCTCCAGGAGGTTTTCAATACTTCATTACATTTACTAACAACCACTTTAGTTATGGTCTTGTATACCCAATAAAACATAAGTTTGATGAATGGTTCAAAGAATTCAAGGCCTTGGTTGAAAACTAAACTGGCAAATGTATTAAAACACTACGATATGATCAGGGTGGGGAATATATGAGTGCCAAATTTGGTGAGTTCTTAATTAAACATGGAATTGCATTACAATTGATTCCTCTTGCAACTCCACAACTAAATGGGGTAGTCGAACGACGAAATAGAACACTATTAGATGTGGTTCGATCGACGCTCAGCTCCACGGATCTTCCCATATCGTTGTGAGGCCATGCATTGCTCACAGCAGCCCACATCTTGAATAGGCGTCCATCTAGGTCTGTTCCTAAAACTCCTTATCATATATGGAGTGGAAAGATGCCTAGGCTTAAACACATTAGAATATGGAGTTGTTCAGCCTATGTGAAAAAGACGAAGATGGAGAAATTGGAAGATAGATCTTTAAAAGGTCAATTTTTTGGTTTCACAAAAAATTCTATGGGATACCTCTTCTACCTACACGATGATCAAAGAGTCATTGTGGCCCTACATGCGTACTTTCTCGAAGACGAGTTCATTCGAGAAGGTGGTGCAGGAAG
The DNA here is from genome assembly GCA_019426215.1 of Buddleja alternifolia. Classification (NCBI taxonomy): domain Eukaryota; kingdom Viridiplantae; phylum Streptophyta; class Magnoliopsida; order Lamiales; family Scrophulariaceae; genus Buddleja; species Buddleja alternifolia. Next base: position 17,576,910 of record CM033393.1, read on the forward strand.
AAATATTTTTTTGGAAGAACAAAACGAAATCCCTTTAGAGACCACTGTTCAAGAGACTCAAAATGAACCTAACCAAATGCAACCACCATCGCATAGATCAAGTAGAGTATCCCAGCCGCCTGAGAGATATGGTTATCTGCTACAGAGAGAGCATAATTTGTATGTCATAGCAGAAGGAAACTATGAACATGATCCCTCTACTTTTGAGCATGCGATGGAGGATATAGATTCTGTGAAATGGCTTAAGGCTATGAAGACAGAGATGCATTCGATGTACTCGAACTAAGTCTGGACTCTAGAAAATCACCCTAGGGGTATTGCACCAATAGGATGCACGTAGATCTACAAGAGAAAGATTGGTCCAGATGGCAAGGTCGATACCTTTAAATCTAGGCTTGTGGCAATAGTAAAAAAGAGGGTATTGACTATGAGGAAATCTTCTCTCCCGTTGCCATGATCAAATTCATTAGAATTCAGCTTGCAATAGCTACGCATCTAGACTATGAAATTTGGCAGATGGACTTGAAGACCGCGTTCCTGAATGTATACCTTGAGGAGGACATCTATATGGAACAACCCAAAGGTTTCGTGTCCAATAAAGATTCTCATAAGGTGTGTAAATTAAATAGATCAATGTACGGTCTTAAACAAGCGTCGCGGAGCTGGAGTCTTCGTTTTGATGAAGAAGTTTAGAACTATGTCTTTATCAAGAACGAAGATGAACCATGCGTTTACAAAAAATCCAGTGGGAGTAAAATATCATTTTTAGTTCTATATGTAGATGACATTCTACTAATAGGTAATGATATAGGCCTGTTGACTTCGGTCAAAATATAGCTCTCAAGCACGTTCTCCATGAAAGACTTAGGATAAGCGACCTATATCCTTGGAATTCGTATCTTCAGGGATAGAGCGAAGAGGAAAATGGGTCTCTCCCAAGCCATCTATTTGGAAAAGGTTCTGAAAAGATTCGGAATGGAAGATTCCAAGAGAGGCCTCTTGCCCATAAGACATGGACTCCATCTCTCTAAATCGATGAGTCCTCAAAGTGAGAATGATCGTAAAAGAATGAGTGGAGTCCCCTATGCATCAGCAGGAGGAAGTCTTATGTACACTATGTTATGCATGAGATCAGACATTGCCTACACTGTGAGTGTGGTAAGTAGGTTTCAAGCTAACCCTCGAGAAAAGCATTGGATTGCTGTGAAGTGTATCTCCAAGTACTTAAGAAGAACTAAGGATATGTGTTTAACATATGGAGATGGGGAACCGAAACTGGAAGGTTATACTGACTCTGACTTCCAGTTTGATGTCGATGATCGTAAATCCACATCGGGGTTTGCATTCACTTTAAACTTGGAGCAGTGACTTGGAAAAGTTCCAAGCAAAGCACGACGGCTGTCTCAACCACCAAAGCTGAGTACGTGGCTCCCTCCGAGGAGGCCAAAGAGGTTGTTTGGATAAAGAAGTTCGTGGCTGAACTTCAAGTGGTTCCTAGCATGGAGCTCCCATTGCCACAACAATGGAGCCATCGCGCAGGCTAAGGAACCTAGGTCTCACAATAAATCAAAATACATTGAGAGAAGATACCACATCATTAGAGAGATCGTTGGAAGAGGTGACATCGCCGTGCAGAGAATAGATTCAGCAAATAACATTGTTGACCCACTGACCAAGCCACTATCACAGGCGGTGCTAGAACGACATCTTGGGAAGATGGGTATTAGATACAATAGCGATTGAAATTGAGTACAAGTGGGAGATTGTTAGGGTTATGCCCTCCATGCCATAGAAGAATTAGATTATTAGGGCATTACATTTATGTTGTACAAACTCTTATTCATTAATAAAGGCATTGCTTTTGTTCATATCAATCTTGATGGCATTAATATAAGTATTGAACAAATAAGTCCACGGTAATCAAGAGGGAGCTTCTACTACTCAATGGTATGAGGAGATGGACACTTGAATTATCGGTTCCTTTTTTACTTAAATTAGAGTTCGCAAGTCGACGAGTCTTAATTATGCATTAAGATCAGACTTGTATGACGCAAGCTTTGACAAGGAGTGTCAGTTGGTCACTTTGCATGGTAGGAGCTTGGTCGTAGATGTTAGAGTTATGCCCTCAAATGCCATAAGAGGATAGAATTATAGGGCATTAGTTTGTATCTAAACATTCTTGTTTTAATAAAAGGCTTTTTGATGTTATTTCTTATAGGCATTTGTAAGGTTTAAATAAACAACAATTAGTCCTTGATATTATTAAGGCGAACATTCTACTCCCTATGGGTTAGGGAGAATGGCACTAGAAGTGTTTGATCCTTAATATCTAAATTGGTTCGCAAGTTGAAGAGAGTATTGACTGGACATCATTACTAGACATAGACTTGTATGATATAAGGTTTAACGGGGAAGTGCCAGTCGAACACTATGAGTATGTTATTGGGAACTTGTATCATAGACACATCAGTTAGACTGGTGTGTTTGAACACGGCTCGCATCAGTTATGGCACATGGCTTTTCACTCAATAGCAGTTAATGACAAAACTAATAAGTTGTGATAGGTACGTGTGAACCTTAGGCCTGAGTAATCACGTTGAAGATGTGCTTGTGACATCAAAGTCTGTCATTAGAGTAGTTAGATCCAATTTACCCATTGGTGGGGTCGACCTTGAAGTGCAACTTGAGGGGCAAGTAGCAATCTTAACTGATTAGCAATATGGGATTTACTCTCTCATAAGTGAATAAGCTAAATATCCTATGCCATCATGAATGAGTGAGGTCAAAGACTTTGGCCAAAGCATTAGATATACTTATGTTTGACATGAAAGTATACTCAGTGACCTCGATTCATTATGAGCTGAGCATATAGTCAAGTCCAGTGAGTTTGACTAAACCATGACTCTCACTTGACTGGGATATATGAATAAAAGGTTTATACTCATACGGTATTCACAGCGTGAAAGATTTGGAATGATTATATACACTCGTTCTCAATTGGGCTACGATGTGGACCACAAGACTAGCTAGGTGGTATCCACATCCTTTTGGTTTTCTACTAATTGCCTTTTGAGACGAACCTGAAGAGTCGCGCTTAAAGGAATTATAAAGGAAAAATCATAGAATAAAACTTGAGAGAGATCTTTTGGTAATTGATATCGTAATTAATTAATTGATCATTAGATGATCTTATTAATTAAGTTAATGTGTTTATTAATTTTCCTGTGAAATTAATTTTGGAATTAACATGTGTTAGTTAGTTATTTAATTAAATAAATGCATAAAATAGATTAAGCCCGGAGGGCATTAAAAATGCCCCAAATTGGGCATCCATATGGGCGCCCGGCCTTTAGTTAATTAGGTTAATTATTCTAGTTGTAGTATAAGTATACTACTTAGTGAATAATTAAACCTAAGCCTCACTTGTGACTTTCTCTTCAAGAAATACTCTCCACCTCTCTCTCATCTCTCTAGCCATCCAAGAGGAGAAGAAAGAAGGGATTTTTGATGTCGGTTCCAGCGTGGTGATTTAGAGGCAGTGGCGTTATTGCTGCTCCAAAAAGAATTAAGAAGTTGGTTCAAAAATTTTAATTACACGAAAAAGGTACATATTTCTCAACTTAATTTGAATATGTGAAATCAAAGATGAATCCACCCTGGGTATTTTATTTTCGCTGCGTTTTTATGTACAAAACCCAACAGTAGACATGTCAATGGAATTGACCTATTCGAACACGGCTCGCCGTAATTCAATCACATGGGCATTTACTCTTGGATATTCAATGATTGAATTACTGGTCGCGGTAGTGTAAGTGAGCCTTAGACTTGAGGATTCAAGAAGGTTGGACTTGTGACACTGAACGAGTTATTAGAGTAGTTAGATTCATTTCACCCTTTGGTGGGATCAACCTCGAAGTGCGGTTCAAATGGACAAGTGGCAATTGTTTGGTGATTGCCAATAGGGGATTTGCTGTCTCGGGTAGTAACGAGTTAACGTCCTGTGCAGTCATAAGTAAATGAAATTATAAGCCTTTGGCTAAAGCAGGAGAGCTAACTTGTGTATAGTACAATAATTTCATCCTACTATGATTCCTTAAAAGCACAGCATCGAGTCCTGTGAGTTTGACATATTCCATGACTCTCACTCAATCGGGATGTTACAGTGAAGGGCTTATACTCACTTGGTATCTGTGATCTAAATGTTCGTATTGATCCATTCATTTCAATTGGGTTTCGATGTGAGTCCACGTGACTGGCTTAGTGACACTCACATCATTGGTTTCCTCGCAATGCCAATTGAAACTAACCTAGAGAGTCACGCTTAAAAGAAATTGAGCAAAGAGAATTCTTTCGTTGTCAAGTAATTTTCTATTTGATGAGCAAATTAATTTCTTTGATTAATTGGATTAATGGAAATAAATTAAGAATAAATAATTAGATGTATTTATTATGAATGCATAAATTTATTTGAATAATTAGATTAATGGAAATAAATTAATTATAATAAATAAATAGACTCATTTATTATACTCATCCTTTTATTAAATAATTAGATTATGTAATTTCGAAGAATATTAATTAGTATTATATTTTAATTGGATTAAAATATATTGGACCTAATTATTAATTAGGCTAAGTTGAAAGTCAACTTAGCCCAACTTAGGATGAAGGGGGCTATGTGGTAGGCGGATTTTAGGAGTTGGATGGGCTCAAGGAATTAGTTAATTCCAAGCCCATCACTCCTTATAAATACCTATCACTGGTTCAGTCAAAACCTAACTCTCACAATTAGACTTGATAGCAAAGAAAGAAGAGAAAAATATTCTCTCCTCCCTAGTAAAGCCGTCGGCCATTGTGTGTCAAAAGGTGGAGGATTTTTCTTCGAAACTCGTTTCGGCGTGATATCTAGAAGCAAGAGTTCTGAATTGCTGCTCTCCGAAAGATCAAGACTTTCATCAAAATCAAAAGGTTAGTAAAAAGGATAAAATTAGATTTCATCCTCATACATATTTTTCAAAAATTGCATGGAAAGTTATTAAAACCCAAAAGTGATCCAATTGTGAATCCGAATCTATTTTTATCGTTTCCACTGCGCATGAATACAAGATTCACTACAGAATTTAATATTAATCGTTCTATATCTAACACATGTAATACGATGGTTGTAAGATTTGGGATAAAATTTTCCTAAAAGGGTAAAACAACTTAACAACTCGCAAAACTCGCGAGTGGGGCGGGTAGGTAAATTACTTCATTATTTTTCACCATGGGGTGGGGGGAGGGGGGTAAATTATCTTTTTTTTTTCACAGGGACTTTTTTGCTGCGTATTGGGATTTGCATACCTATCACAATTAATCAATTATGTCATTGACTGTCAATGAGTGAAGCCCATGTGATACAATTGATGCGAGTCATGTTCGAGTCCACTAAACTCATCAGTGCACCTAATACATAAACTCCCACTATCTCATAGTGTTCGACTGACACGTTCCATGTCAAAGGTTACATTATATACGTCTTGACGAATCCCAATGTCCAACTGAGATTCTATGACTTGCGAACATATTTAGTGCACAAGTATTGAACTCATCTAGTGTCATCTTTCTTATCCCACAAGGAATCGAATGTCCCCTCTTGTGCACATAGACTAATTGCTGAGTACTACTTACGAATGCCTATAAGAATTATGTATGTCAACTATAATGCCTTTAATGAATAAGAATGATGCGGTTCGATTTTTACACTAAGAAATCGTATAGTAAACGCGATTATATTTTAAACAAACACTAGAAATCTAACATGAGAAGAAAAATAATAATGCTAAAGAGAGGATTTTATTGCTTTGAATAATTTGGAGAAATAATACAAAGAATATGCATAGAGTCATTAATGTGTGTCTAAACTTGTACAAAAGTGTGAATTGTAAGCTATCTATCTTAGCCTAGGGGGCGTTTTTGTGTAGTGTATGGGAAATGGGGATCATTTTCCCTATTTTAGGGTAGTTGTTGACTCAATCCACCTTATCGCTTTGTTAACTATGCTTCTGAGCTTTATATCCAGCTATCTCTCATCTTCCACGTCAACTATTCCTTTAGGTGAACCATGAGCCTGTCCATGAGTTTGATAGTCGAGCTTACGCCTTACTCTCGTCGTGAGCATCCTTTTAGATCTTCTATGTTGGGCTTTACTTCTATTATTTTAGCCCAATTAATCATCATGTGCTAACGTGGCCCACTCTTTACGAGGCCTAATAAAAGAGGTGAAAATTGGCGTATCAAAGAAAGAGTTTACAATTACATAATCAGCGCCCTAATATAATCTATCATCAAGCTACAGTATTCGATGTCATATTCCAAACAGATACTTAATAGTTGACTCTTGGAACCACTATGAAAACTTGTGTTCAATACTCTACGGCCGTTATTAACTTATCATACTTACGAGCATTTATTTGTTCCATATCTTTTAAGACATTTAATGAATAAGCCAATTTGTTTTAAAAGAAGAGATTTTTACGATGTGCTTATTCTAAGTTCACTTATGTTCTGACAACTAGATACATTCATACTTGACTGTGTTACGTTGAATAGATAAGTCGACTCATTTGTTTTAATCAGCTATTTGAAAATCATTTTGTGCATTGAATTTTTCCAAAACCTATAAGGTTTTTAAAAAGTGAAAATATCTATTCAACCCCGCTTTAGGCTCTTTTTATGTCATTTGGGACCAATAACTGTCACAAAGATATATATATATATATGAGCAGATATCAGCGGTGACAAATATATATATAAGGAAATACTACTACAAAAATGACCTATGACAGCGGTTTTTTTGGGCCTATGACAGCGGTTTTAACCGCTGTTATAGGGGTGGACCTATTACAGCGGTTTTTAACCGCTGTCATAGGTCCACCTATGACAGCGGTTCCCTGAACACCGCTGTCATAGGGGGACCCTATGACAGCGGTTTTCAGGAAACCGCTGTGGAAAAACCAAAATAAAAATAAAAATAAAGGACATGTGGCAGCAGTTCTCGCAGAACCGCTGCCACAGGTGGGAACTGTGGCAGCGGTTCTGCTGTCATTTTTTCTGTTTTTTTTTAATTATTTATTGCCCTGTCATGATAGTGTCTGTACAGTAATATGCAATGATCCAACGAACAAATTTCAACTAACAACAAAACATATTGAACATAAACAAACATCACCCCAAACTTCAATATTACCATCTTTTTTCCTCCAACAATAAAATATTATAATCTCCAAGAAATGTACAATCAACTACTTAAATTACTAATGACCTTACGAAATACAATAAATCAAATCTCAATTTACAACAAGTCACAATGTACAAAAACTACATTACCTACATTATCTCAATTTACAACAAGTGCACTTTGTGGAAGCGGTTCGGGCTGAACCGCTGTTGCGTTCAAATTTTATTTTTTTTTTCTAACACCTATGACAGCGTTTTGGCTCGAACCGCTGTCATAGGTTCGAACCGAGTACCCCCTATGACAGCAGTTTTCAAAATCGCTATCATAGGTACGCTGTAATAGGACTTTTTTGTGGTAGTGAAAATGTTATAAACCAATGTTATTATACCAGTCTTTTTTCACATTTCCTTGATTTGACAAGAAATTATGGTAATTAGTTGAATTTGATGGATCCATAATTAGGAGAAAGTTTTGGGTTAAACTTTAGTACTTTTTAGGCTTGAATTTGATGCTGGGTTACTGACTAGTACTAATTACCCATTCTGGATAAGGGGACGTGGGTCAATTAAGAACATTTGAAGAAATATACAACCTTACACAACACAAATACACAATAATTGAATTTTGGGTTACGATGATCGAGTACTACTATTCTTATTAAATACCAGCAGCATTTCATCTTCACTCGATAATATGGCCGAAAACGAGAACCCAATTCGTTTCGGGATCCTCGGATGCGCTGAGATAGCAAGAAAAGTGTGTCGAGCCATACACTTATCCCCCAACGCCACCCTCGTCGCAATCGCCAGCCGTTCAATCGACAAAGCAAAACAATTTGCAGCTCGAAACAAATTATCATCAGGAAAAGTAAAGCTGTATGGAAGTTACGAGGAATTGCTTGATGACCCAATTGTGGATGCAGTGTACATGCCACTGCCCACCACACTGCACGTGAAATGGGGGTAATGGCTGCTCAAAAGGGCAAGCATTTGCTGCTGGAGAAACCAACTGCTCTTGACGTTAACATGTTTGATGAAATGTTTGAGGCTTGTGAGTGTAATGGTGTGCAGTTTATGGACGCCAGCATGTGGTATCATCACCCCAGGACTGCAAAAATGAAGGAAGTGATGTCGAATTCGGAGCTTTTTGGACGTGTTAAATCTGTGAGGGAACTACTTATTTGCTTGATTCTAGATAGATAAAAACTAGTAGTATTACGTATCCCCCCCTGTGATGTTTATGAATTTAATGTTCTCTTTTAATTTCTCACTTGAGAAAGCTCTTTACCGCGGGGATCTCATAATCAGATATTATAACTAGTAATGAATCACTTGATAGTAAAATTGTATAATAAAAGTAGTTGCTACATTCTTATTTGTTTTGCCGGAATTCACGTATGCTATATGGAATCTACTAGCACGTTGTTGAAGATTCGAAAACAAAATTGAATTAACACAACTTGACAAAGATAAAAAAATTAATGGCAATGAGTTTTTTCCATCGAGTTTTCACCATTCTGTATCACGTAATACACATGAATTTTTCCGTACATATTAGGATGGAGAATGAGACCAAATTTCAGATCACTTATTAATCTAGAAGATGCATACGTATCTTGAATATTTTCCGACTCAAGTTTATCTTTTTTATTGTTACACCAACTCTGTTTTCATTACCTTGCCTCATATAATTTTTCAGATCCATAGTTCATCATCATATTGTGGGACTTCACAGTTTCTTGAAAATGATATTAGAGTAAAACCAGACTTAGACTCCCTCGGTGCACTAGGAGATGCGGGATGGTACTGCATTGGTGCCATATTATGGACTATGAACCAAAAACTTCCAACAACTGTAACTGCTCTTCCAACGACCCAACGGAACTCATCTGGAGTCATCTTATCGTGCAGCGCCTCTTTGTACTGGGACGAAGAGCAAACTATTGCCACATTTTACTGTTCATTTATCTCACATGAAACCATGGACTTGGCAGTTTCTGGTTCAAACGGTTCACTTCATTTTGAAGACTTTATAATCCCTTATGAAGAGAACTCTGCAGCATTTAGTTTCACGTCTGGTGCTAAGTTTGTGGATTTGCATATCGGTTGGAATGTGAAACCTAAAGAAGTTGAAGTGCCTACTCAGTTACCACAGGAGGCTATGATGATTCAAGAGTTCTCAAGGCTGGTAAAGGGTATTAGAGATGTTGGCGTTCAGCCAGATACTACGTGGGCTCAAACCAGCAGAACAACTCAGCAGGTGCTCGATGCTGTTAAAATTTCAATTGATAATGGCTACAAAGTTGTTGAGATGTAAGTATATATATATGTGTGTGTGTGTGTGTGCCTACTAAGTATCCGCCCATATCATGATACTATGGTATTAACGGTGATATCTGATAATAATAGATTCTGTCGAATTTTACCGGTGGCGGAGTTTACAATACAGTTTTTGAGAAATACTTTAATTGTAACCCTATTTAGTGGTTATGTTACTGTATATAGAATGAATGTCTGTTGAATTAAGTACTAATAAGCTATTTTTAACTAGAAATTTAAGTTTGACAACAATGTTTGTCAATCTGCAGTAATATTTGATAATATCTGACCTCTCCTGATGAATGAGCTAATTAAGCCTCCTACCCTCAACTATACATAATTGCCATCAACATCCGTCTTACATTTTCCCCCATCCGTTAACTTTTTTAATGGAAAAAGCTGACATCATTGCCAAAAAATTTCATAAATCCGATATTACCTTGCATTGACTTCATTTGGGAGTTGAGTATTTCATAAAAGCTGACTTCATTTCATCTATTCCATTAAGTTTTTGGATGGTTTCTTAACGGTAGGGGAGGCCTTTACTAGAAACCAATCAATAGTATATATTTCTATAATTTTAGTTATTCTTGTAGAATCTTTGAGTATTCAATAATGAATTTATTTCGTATCGTTAAAAAGTATTCCGTTGTGCACGATTATGGTCGGGAACACCTACACATTAAATTTGAACTATGTTTCTTAGTAAAGTGATAAATACCTCGGCAGGTGCCTGTAATCAATCTAACCATTTACCCACATGCTGGCTTTTGGATGCATGATAGAGTCCATCAATCTATCTGGTAAGTGGGAAATAGATTGCCATCATAAGTAGAAGTAGAATCCGTTTTAAGTGATGGTGATAGTGATGGTGTTTTCTCTACATAATTCACACTTGAACCTCCAGCCTGTATATAACTCCACTAAACCAAAGTTCAGACTATTTAAATTATTTGCATGTAAATGTGATGATAATATTTTTTTTATCTCCACATCTTTTATAATTTGTTCAGTTTCAACCACTTAGGTTCAACCGTCATCGAATTTGGTACCTCAATTTTCATTTTTAATTAGAACATTACCCTGACTTTTGAACTCTGATAAATACGAACGGAATTGCTCAAATATATTTATGCACGAGGTCAGTGAAAATATTATAGATCTAGCCATTTAAGTTTGGACTTTTACATTTTGCTTCCTTCGGTTTGGACTTATTTCATTTTAGTCCCTCAAACATGGACATATTAGCAAGAGAGTTAATGGCAAGATTGAATCTGTCGAAAAATTTGTATAAAGCGGACGAGCTTTAAACTAGAGGTACTGAAACTAAAGTAGTGGTGCAAAGACGAGAAATTATGATTCCGCTCGTGCTCTCGCAAAAAAAGTGTGCATGGGATTAGTCTAACCATTTACTAACCTGTTACATATCTTGAATTTGCACCGGTGCAATAGAAATCAACACAAATGGAAGATACATAGTTGCAAATATATAATATCCATTCTCAACTCAGCACCAATACGCATAACAAAGTCATTGCTATCTTGCCAAAATTACAACCCTCACCTGTTCGGTGGGAAATTTTATCAGTTTGTAGGGCATTGATACAGTCATACAAATAAACCCTTTCTGGTAATAGTATAAATACGTACTACACTAATAAGCACATCCCAATCCAACTGATAACTCAAAGTCTGAGAGTGAGATCTGGTGTACAATCCCTGTCCATTGTTTGTGTTTTCTCTATAAGGTCCTCATTTGAATCTCCAGCATCTACAAAAATTGGACGAGACGACACGTCAGCATTAGCTACCCAATGAAAACTACCCGGCCATAAATGGTGGTTATCTTCAATCTCCGTGTATACTGGCTGGCACAGATACCCGTTTTCAAATCTTGCCCCGCGAGGTTGCACAAATCCATGGTGCACCGAAGAGTGAGCTTTAATTCCTAAGCAATTGAATGCTGATCCATGGAACGGCAGAGAAGCCACACTAGCATATCTTTCAGACATTGCGCCCATTCTTAGGGCCCGTTTGCCTAGTATTCGTTCTCTTTTATGTGCATTTTGGTGACCACCAAGAGCCTGTGAACTGAAGAATTTTCTTTGGCAGAAATTGCAGGAAAATGCTCTTGGAGTAACCGTTGTTGTGCTTTTGGTTACGGGTTCGTTTGTACTTTCACTTGTGCTGGATATTGAAAATCCCTCATCACAATTCGACTTGAAGCTTAGAGACAAGCTGAGGGAGATGGATTCTGAGCTTAATGGAATACTTTCTTGGATTGATAAGTTAGAAGTAACTTGGGTATTAACATTGGATCCGGTTTCCGAGATGGACTCTGCTTCAAGATCCAAGTTTGAAGATTTCATAATTTGTTTGAGCTTCTGAAAAGCAACTTATTTACTAAAAGCTGATTTGTCTACCCTGCATTGAATTAGAGATCAGTAATCTCATTGAAGTAAGAGTAACTACTAGCAATACAAGGATAGCAATCACTAGAGCAAGTGATGGAATAAGCACTTGTTGAAAACTACATGAAAATAGGACATCTAGCATATAATCAAAATTCTTAAACAAAAACAAGGTATGCGCTTGTACTTTATTTCTTGCTTTTCAAATCCAGCTAAAAGTTTTTTCTTTCTTATCATTATTTTGAACTTCTCAAAAGCCTTTAGTTTTCCTCCTAAATTCCTAAACATAAACATTATTTTTGTATATAAATATAGTATATGACAAAACTATACAACAATTGACAAGCTTTGCATCAAAAAGACAAAAGAAAACAAGGGAAAAGCTGTTTAACATCTCCTAAAATGTTTTAAGTAAAACAAATAAGGTTAACTAAATAACGCTCTTTATGTAGTTAGCTCCATAAACATCAATATATGCCGATCACTAGGAAAATAATATAATATCTTAATCTCATACTAATGAGAGAGTTCAAGCATGTGGTTAAAAGTGCTAAATATCGAGGTAATTCTATTGTGATCTGAGTGCTACACCTACATAACCCACTGCTGACCGTTGAACTTAAATGAATCATGTTTTTAACCACCCACCGTCTCCTTCATCCAATGATTTTAAATGCATCGGGAGGGTTCATCCCGGTGAATCCAAGAATAACTCCATATATCCGAAGCGATCATAGCATACCGATAAAAGGGAAAGTACAGATGAGCTATAGAGAGTTTTAAAGCAATAAACTTAGAATAATAGCCTTGTATGAAGAGCCTACTTAATATAAAATTTGATTTTTGGAAATTATAGTTGGACTTTTGAACTTTATAAGTGGGAAGCACGCAGACTTAAAATAAGTTCACATTTTCTCCAAGAGTGGGGCTGTTTATCGAGAAAAATGAACCTAGAGTTGGCTGATACTATTTAACGAACTCTGCAGATTCAAACTATACCTGGGTTTGGTGGACCTATGTGAAATTTCAAATATAATCCGTTGATTAAACGAAATCTCAAGTGAATCTGATTTTGAAATCATCTTGAAATTATATTTTTATTTCTTACATATAAGCTTTTTTATTGGACTACGCATATGAATATTACGATCGATTATGCAAAATCAAACATCTCCAGAGTTGAAAATGTTCAATATATATCCAAATTTGAACATTTGAATATAACAATTCATGTCCATAAAGAGGAACAAGTGTTTTATGTTATGCTTGGCATGTAACGTTATATGTACAAAATGTAAATCCAAAGCAATAAATATGAATGGCTGATTGGAGACAGAAAAATGCTAAAATTGATCAAGTAACAAAATAAGAACCATGCAAAACAAATTAAACTCACCACTATTAATTTGCAGGAATCCAGTTTTAGTGCTGGAGCAGATGAAACAATAAACAATATTAACTTTTGTTTTTCATGTTTGTGAAGTTGAGAATCAAAGGAACATGGGAAAATGGAAAAATATAAGGTTAAGGGGCTGATATATGTTTGAATAAGATAATGGCAAAGCAAAAAGGTACGAAGTAACAAGTAAGAGGAGAGTGAGTGGTGGGGCGCCAGGCACAGTCAGAAAAACAAAAATAAAATTTAAAAAAAGGGTGTTGGCTCTCTCCTAATATAAATAGGGAAAATTGCAACGTTGATCCTTTGGTACAGAGTCTATTGTACTTTTAATCCCATTGTTCACAATTGCAAAATTAGTCTTATAGGAAGCAACATTTTGCAATTTTGATCTTATCTGTTAAAAATATAAGAAACTTGGCGCGTGAAATGCATGTCCTGTTATATTTAGTAGTAATTATGTGCAAGGCATGTGCAGGGACAGAGTGAGCATTTTTGGTTTGGGGGCAAATATAAAAAAAATGGGGGACCAAAGTTTAATATTTTTATATTTTGTGGGGACAATTTTGAATATCACAAAATTATAGGGCAAAATTTTTGATTTTTAAGAGTTTGGGGTGAGGGGGTAACCCAGTGTGATCGAACTCCCGTCCATTTTGAAAAGATTGGGACTTAAAATACCAAAAATTGCATCATATGTGATTAATTTTGCAAAGATGTAAATATTTAGAATAAATGGGACTAATTCTGCAATTTTCTCATATATATATATATATATAGATCGAATACATACCCTATATTAGATAAGATATAAGACCCAATCTACATCATTGGATCCATTAAATCCAACAGTCCAAAAAGGAAGAAAAAAACAAGTGGGAAAATTGGTTCCAATTAGATCAGGGGTATAATAGTAAAAAAGGAAGCAAAAAAGGGCACAGAATCTCCCCTAAAATCTCTCAAATTGATACGCACAAAATCTCCCCTACAATCTCTCAACTTGTTGCCAAAATTAAATCACCGAAAATTAAGAAATATCAATCTCCTTCTATTGAAAAATTAGCGATGTCATTCCAAATCAGAGAGATAGTATTTCTATCACTGTTCACATAATCGATTCTTCCAATTTTTTTCAATGATTTATCAGTGATCTTCGCCTGTTAAGAAAAATGCTGCTTGGGGGATGAGTGTTGCTGATGACATTAAAAAATGCTGCTTGGGGGATGAGTGTTCCTGATGACTTTGAAAAAATACATTTATGGATTTGAAGAGGAAGAAGACGTACAGTTATGTGATTTTCAAGATCGATGAGAAGAAAAAATGAGATCGTATATCACCATTGTATTTACTGTATATTTGTTCATTAGCTATTGTATAATGTTTATTAGCTATTGTATTCACTGTATAATGGACTATATGATACTGTATATTGGTTTATATGATACTGCATATTATGTTATACGATACTGTATAATGGTTTGTAAGATTGTAACTGTATGATGTATACACACACACATACTGTATAATTGGTTATAAGATACTGTATAATGTGTTATAATATACTGTATAGTGGTTTATAAGATATTGTATAATAGTTTGAAATCACTAATTGTATGTCACTAATCACACACTGTATATTACCATTGTATTTACTGTATATTTGTTTATTAGCTATTGCATAATGTATTAATTAACTATTGTATAATGTTTATTAGCTCTTGTATTTACTGTATAATGGTTATATGATACTGTATATTGGGTTATATGATACTGTATAATGGGTTATAAGATACTATATAATGGTTTGAAATCACTAATTATATCTCACTAATCACACACTGTATATCACCGTTGTATTTACTGTATAATGGTTTATAATCTACTGTATAATGTGTTATAAGCTACTGGGTGATGGTTTAAAATCACTAATTGTGATGTTTTCTTCGCCTTCTTCCTTTCTTCTCTCCCTATCTTCTTCTATTCTATGTGTATGTATGTATGTAATGCCGCTGCCTATAGAGATTCTTCTCTTATGCTTGCTGTATGAATTGCTGGATTTGTAGGTTTTCTTGAAGGAAGAAGAAATATCCATTATTATTAATAAAGTAAACACGCCAATCAATTAAGATTCAATGGAAAAATGAAACAATCATTTTCCTGTTCTACTTTTCTCACACTGGAGTACGTAAAATTTGGAGAAGAGAGCTCTTTCGGTTACTGAAAATTTTTCGTGTTTTGATAAGGAAACATGATATATATATATACACACACATTTGTAATTGGAAAGAAAAAATAAATTAGAGAAAATAATTTGTTATGGCACAATAA
The DNA here is from genome assembly GCA_019426215.1 of Buddleja alternifolia. Classification (NCBI taxonomy): domain Eukaryota; kingdom Viridiplantae; phylum Streptophyta; class Magnoliopsida; order Lamiales; family Scrophulariaceae; genus Buddleja; species Buddleja alternifolia. The sequence goes on from CM033393.1 coordinate 17,592,582, forward strand.
GTGGGATTTATTTTGATCCTGCATGAGTTTGTTACGTTTCATTGACCAAAATGCCCCTGCCATCATTAAAAATAATTATAAAACTAAAAAATATAGTTAAATCCGGACCTTGGGATCAAACAGTATTAATGGTGTAGATTGGGTCTTATATCTTATTTAATATAAAGGTATGTATTTGATCCATACCCTATATATATACATAGTATGATTTTAGATGAAAAGTGATGAGATTATGTGACCTCAGTTCTCAACAGCCACCCACCCTTGTTTGTTACTGTTTGGCTTCTTTTCTCCATGCAGAGTGCCGCTCCACACTAAATATAATCTTTCACTAGATCTAATGTTCCTCCCATTCAACCAGCCTACTCTTCTACTATCTTTCTCTGTAATTGATTGATTGTTTTTTATTCAAGTTATACGCTAGTAGGGTCTTCAATGAATAATTTTACAAACTGAGTCAAAACAGGGGTGTCAAATGGGTGGATCGGGTCAGGTTTGAGTCGGGTTCAATATGGGTTGGGTCCGACTGGGTCTTATATAAAAAAATATTTGCATTATAGTTGGATACAGAGTGGACCCAACTTGGACCCAGAGTGGATCTAATGTCCAACCAAAATAGAGTTTACGCACATTTTTTACACTTTTTAAACACAATACACATTTTTTATACACACTAAATAATTTTTACACACTGCACAAATTTTCATATACACATCACATTTTAAACACAATATGCATATTTTCACACACTACACATATTTGACACACACATCACATATTTTTCACACACTACACACATATTCACATACACAACACATATTTTCACACACTTACAACACATTTTACACACAATACATATATTTAACACACACACTACACATTTTCACACCTACATCACACATTTTACACACACTACACATATTTAACACACACTACACACATTATACATTTTCACACACCCTACACATATTTAATACACACTATACATATTTTCACACACAGTACATATATTTTATGCACTACACATATTTTACATACACATCACACATATTTTACACACACAACACATATTTTCACACACCCATCACACATTTTACACACAATACACATATTTAACTCACACTACACATATTTTCACACCTATATCATATATTTTACACACACAACACATATTTTCACACACCCATCACACATTTTACACACAATATATATATTTAACACACATTTTCACACACCCTTCACACGTTTTACACACACTACACGTATTTAACACACGCTACACATATTTTCACACACACTACACATTTTCACACATACTACACACACTACATAGATTTTACACACACATCATAGTGGTCCCAAGTGGCATACGAAAGGTCTAGAAGGCCGGGGGGGATTTGAATAGACCCTGGAGTCTTTTTCGATTTCAAAAAAAATTTCGTATCACTTAAAAGATTCTGAACGCTTAGTAAGCAAAACGCTAGAGAAAAGATAACTTGGACTTAGTGATTTGGGAAATTATCAAAGTAAGGTAACTCTTAGATTGCTTAATCAGGGTTAGCATAGCGAAAATAATTTTAATGCTTAGCGTTCGTTTTAGCCTATTAGTCGTTCACTGATTTTAATGCTTTGAAATAATAATATGCAAATGACACGTAAAGCAATAAAACAGTAAACATAAATAACACAAAATATGAAAGGTCACTAGGTCATGTAATCCCAGCTACGTCCTTCTTCTCATTTTCACTCAGAGGAAATTCACTAGATGATTATCAAAATCTTCACACAGAGGATTTCTACAAATGGTGATGAACGAAAACGAAGATGATCTTGAGCTCCTTGATCACACATACTTCAGCTCCACTTGAGATCTTCTTCAACAAGCTTCTCTCACTTAGAAATACTGCTTGCAAATATCAACAACTTCCTCACACAGATGAAAGAGGTTGAGGGTTTCTTCACAGGGTTTGTTTGATTTTGAGAAGTTCAAACAACATGTGATATCTTAATAATAGTGTAGGGTTCTTATATTAAGAGGTTTAAGATATCAGTGACTGTCTTTGGAATGTATGAAAAGCTTGAAGAATTTTTAGCTATGGAGTTTATAAGCTTTTCTTGAGAGTATTTCAATAGAGTTTTGACCTATTTCTTGTGTATATGATTGTGTAATTAGGGTTTGCTGAAGGGTACTGTTTATAGAAATTTCTTGGGATTTGCCCGTTGGACACATGCAGGCGCATGTCTCTCACGTAGCGAGTGCATAGTCACTTTTTCTGACATTCTTGAAATTTTGCTGCACCGATTAGATGTGGCAGATTTGAACTCCGATAGTCTTAGCCAATAGGGTGGCTTGTTCCGTATGCAATTTGTCCTTATCAAATATAATACTCTTATCAGTCATTTAATGCGTTTAAATTTATTTTCTATTGGAAATAAATGCTCGTTGATGATTACATTTAAGTCCTTAATGACTTCGGAATTTATTTCAGGTGAATCTGATCCTTCGATCGCTTGATGGATTTGACCGATGATTCATAGCTCTTGAAATGTCCTTAGCGTTTGGCAGTCTCTTAAGACAAATTTTCATGTTCACTTGATTTCAGACGCTGATCTTCAACTTCATCTTTGACAGCCTCACCTAGAATTCTATCGGCGACTTAGTATTTAATACTTAGTCTAAAATCTACAAAGATAAAAATTACAAGCCTAATCTAAAAATTACAACTCGATAACTTTGTTAAACGCTTAGACATATTCTATTAAAGATAAAATTACATAATCTTTAGGGTCTAACATAAAACCTATCTAGTCATCATCAAAACATCTAACATGAAATTTCCTAACAAGTTTACCCTTTTTGATGATGTCGAGACCTTAACTCTTTTATAGTCCAAGATCTAGAAGAATGACAAATATTACATAAAGTTAGCGTTTAAAAAGTTAGAGAAGTTAGCTATAAGTTAGTACAACTAGCAAGAAACAAGATGTTTCAGCAAACTCATTCATTCTGATAAATCAGATAAGTACAATGAGTTAAGAAGGCAGAAACATTCATAAAGTTTTAAACGAAAATAAAGCAGTAAAAGATCTAGTGCTTTCTTTTGTTGGAAGAAGGATTTAGTTTGCCAGCGTCCTTTTGCTCTTGCTTTAAAAGCATTTGTACAAACTTCCACAACTTGTTATTGGCTTTCGTCATCTTTCGATGCATATTATTGGCGAATTGTATGTTTCCTATACTTTCAGCCAATTGTTCAAAGTTGTACAAATGCTTGTTCCAAAGAGAAGGATCGACTCCCAATTCACATAACAGTTCTTCAAAAATCTCATAAGGCCTTGTAACTGAAGCTCGGCGCGGATTAGGATATGTTGGAACAAACACTACAAAAGGCGAAATGCCTAGGTCTTCAAGAAGTTCTACGGAGAAGTCAGGATGACTTCCTGGATGGATGAAATAGCATGTTGAATCTCTTCCCAGCGACTATCTTCAGAGCTTTGAGCGCTCTTGGACTTGCCTTTTCCCTTTTCCCCCTTCTTGACATCATCAAGAGATTGCTTGATTTCAGCCATGTCTTTCCGTAATAACTTCACTTCTTCAACAAGACGAGCAACTTGCTCAGCGATAGACTGGCCAACGAAATTGAATTGATTATGTCGCTCTGTATCGGCTGAGGCATTCTGAGCGAGTGATTGATGAAAGGCAGCAGACAAACCTTCGATTAATGGAACTATACGATCAAATACAATTACAGTTCTTTTGGTTGCCGAATTAGCTATGTCTCGACTTCTTGTATCAGAGGCAAGATTGATGTGATGCTCATCATTTTCTATCATCTTAGAATAAGAACCTTCAATGTTTTGAAGCGAGTTCCTAACTGCCTTTCTGAAGTCTTTTGCCTCTTGATCGCTGTCAGAATTGGAATCGGAGGAGGAGGAATGCTCAGGAGATGGAATTGATCGATATAAGCTGGAGACTTCGGCTTTGCCTTTAGATTTGTCTTGGATAAATGGTTCCTCGAGATCCTCAACAACTTCCTAAATTACTTCATGCAAAGATTGAGTTGTAGCATCAATTTGCGCAACTTGAATTTCAAGTGGGACCTCTTCTACTGGAATGCTAGGTGCATCTAGCATTGAAATGTCTAGCATTTGAGTGTCGTCAGCAGTAGTTGAAGTCTCATCCACTTGGATTTCTGTGATTTCCACAAGAGAAGGCCTTGGAACAGGGATTACCTAGAGTTTGCGGGATAAAGAATATAGCGTCTTCGCGCTTTTCAGTACTCAACGCTGTTGTGATTCGGTCTAGAGGATAAAAAATCTAAGCTGAATCACACCCGAGATTCCAATGCGGGGATATTCATTATATTAAGCATATAGAACAATTGACGAGAATTGACAAGAGTAATCGAATTACCTTTTCGTCTATTGAATCACGAATTATCAGCAGCAGCCTCGGACTCCTGCTTCTAGATAATCACGCGGAAGAAAAATTCTCTGAGAAAAGCTCGATCTCCTCCTCGGCAACAATTGCAGGCGGCTAGATGGATGGAGAGGGAGAGATTTTTCTTTCCTAATGCTCTAGGTTTATTTTGGCTCAGTGTCAGATTTTAAAACAATGACTTGTGTGTGTAGAGTTCTGACACTTACTTATACCAAGTAAAAGACTCCCCTAAGTTATCACTAAGAGGGGCGGCCAAATTGGCCTTAGTAGATGGGCTTCGCGCTTTGTTTTGACTTAGCCCATTTGTAATTAATTAAATCTAAGTCCAATCCAATTGGTAATTAATTAATTATATTAATCCAATTAATTTAATTCAACCTATGAATTAATTTCCAATTAATTTAGCTTATGAATTAATATGATTTAATTAATTTATTTAATCCAATTAAGTATCTTTAATTAAATCATGCCATCTATTTTGTCAGTCAATTCACATCAAATGTGATTTTAACAAAATACCCTTAGCCTAAGGAAATATTCTTTTTCTTCACATAGTGCGAGCCTCTAGGCTTGATTCAATTGGCAATGGGAGGATTCCAAAGGATAAGGTTGTCACCTAGCCAACACCGTGGAACCAAATCGTAACTTAATTGAAAACGAGATGATCATATCATCACGACCCTTGACTACGAATACCATATGTGTATAAACTCTTCACCGAAGTGACCCGATCAAGTAAGAGCCATGGTTTAGTCAAACTCATAGAACTTGATACTGAAACTACCCTCAGTGACAATCACGGAGTAGTTTATAGGCTTTGGCCAAAGACTTATAATTTCAATTACTTACGATCGTACAGGTCACACACTCATTTACTGACGAGACGGTGACTCCCGTTTTGGCAAGTTATCTTATGACATCGAATGCACTATTGGATCGTACTTCGAGGTCGTCCCTACCTATCAGGTGATACGGGTCTAACTACTCTGATAACATATCCAATACTACAAGTATGTTATAAATGACTCATCAGGTCTAAAGTTCACACATACTATCGCAATGTTAATCCCAATCATTGATTGTCAAAGAGTAAATACCCATGTGATCGGATTAATGCGAGTCGATTTTAAATATGTTAATTCCATTAATCATATTCATGACACCAGTTCCCACTATCTAATCAGTGTACGACTGACATTTCCTTGTCAAAGAATGTGTCATTTGAGTTGAATATTAATGCCCAATTAATATTCGTTAACTCACGAACTCCCAGTTTCAGAGATTAAGTATTGGACTGTTCCAATGCCTCCTCTTGTCCATAAGAGGTGGACAATCTATCTTGAAATCTCTTGGACTAATTTGTTCAATACTGTTAAATGCCACTAGATTTATATGAACAAAATCAAAACCTTTATTCTATAATTCGAAACATCAAATATTTTGTACAAATAACTTATCTAAGCCCTACTCAATCTAATTCCTTATAGGCATTGAGGGCATACACCTAACAAGAAGAAAAATATCCAAAAGATCCCAAAGCCAAGGAGCCAATGTCCAAAATAGATAATAAAAATTGGCGCTCCATGTTTGAAGAGATTGTGAGTCTGAAAAAGATGCTCACAAAGAAGCGAAAACCAACATACTTCAGAGACAGGCATAGGCTCCTCGATCTGGATGCTGATTTTCTTGAGGGTATGGGATTTCACGCTTATGCTAAACCCTTAAGGAGACCTCTTAACTGAAAGCCTTCAAATGATCGAGTCCAAGATCTTTATCATGATCTTATCCGGGCGCTTGGAATTTCTCTAAGAGATTAGGTTGAAAGGTTGTTAGAACTCAATTTAAGCACGAAAGAAAATCGTGAGGACTACAACGAAGTCTCTCATACAACAATGATTGACATTGACAGAGTTCTCCTAGATCTAGCGAATGAGATCTTCCAGGAAGATATGTCAAAGAAGCGACAGAGAAGATGATCACTTATCTTGCTTTATTTTCTTTTATCTTCTTTTGCTTTATGTTTTTCAGTGTAATCATTGTATGCGTGAAATTTACTATATGAATGAATGATTGAATGCTGAAACATCTTGTTGAAGCTAATCTAACACTAGCTAACTCAACTAACTTTCTAATGTTAACTTATATCTTTGGCTTTTCTTCAAACTCTTGAACTATAAAAGAGTTAAAATCTTGACATCATCAAAAAGAGAAAAATTCTTAGGAAATTTCATGTTAAATGTATTGATGATGACAAGAGTAGGATTTTATGTTAAACCCCAAAAGAATGTAAGTTTATGCTTTTCATAGAATTCTTGAATAAGCATTTGGAAGTTTATTAATTTGTTAGGCTTGTAATTTTTATCTTTATAGATTTTAGAACAAGTATTAGATACCAAGTCGCTGATAGAATTCTAGGTGAGTCTGTCAGAGATGAAGTTGAAGATCAGCGTCTGAAGTTAAGTGAAGATGAAGATTTGGCTTAAACGTCTGTCAAACGCTAAAGGATTTTTTCAGGGATAATGAATCAAACGCTCAAAACATTCAAGCGGTCAAGAATCAGATTCACCTGAAATAAATTCTCAAGTCATGAAAGACTTAAATGCAATCATCAACGGACATTTATTTCCAACGGAAAATAAATTCAAAATGCATTAAATGCCTGATAAGTGCATTAAATGTGATAAGGCATTATGACTAGTGGACAAACCACCTTTTGACTAGACCGTCAAAATTCAGAGTTCAAATTCTACTAACATCCAATCGGTAACAGCAGAAATTCAGGAATGTCATAAAAAGAGCTATTTACGCGCTGCGTGAGAGACACGTGCCTACATGTGTCCAACAGACAAATCCCGAGAAATCTCTATAAATAGTACCCTTCAGCAAACCCTAAATACACACGCATATACGTACATACACAAGAAAAAGGTCAAAACTTTGCTAAAATATTCTTAAGAAAAGCTTATAAACTCCATAGCCAAAATCCTTCAAGCGTTTCAAATACATTCCAAAGACAGTCACCGATATCTCAAGCATCTTCATAGAAGAACCCTACACTCTTATTGAGATATCCCAAGTTGTTTGAACTTCTCAAAATCAAACAAACCTGAGACGAAAACCCTCAACCTCTTTCATCTACGTGAGAAAGTTGTTGATCTACAAGCAGCATTTATGTGTGAGAGAAGCTTGTTGAAGAAGATCTTCATTAGAGCTGAAGTCTGTGTAATGAAGGAGCTCAAGTTCATCTTCCTTATCCTCTATTTTGTAGAAGCCTCTGTGTTATCCTTCGATTATCATCTTAACGGAGAAGAAGGACTTAGCTGGGATTACATCGCCCAGTGAACCTTTCATATCTTGTGTCATTTTACTATTTTATTGCTTTACTTTACTATTCACATCATATCTTTAAAAACGTCTTTAAAAATGGTTAAGTGACTATTTGGCTAAAAATACGCTAAGCTTAAAAATCAATTCGGCTGTGCTAACCCTGATTAAGCATTGACCTACTTTGGTAACTACAGAAATCACTAAGTCTAAGTTATCTTATCTTTAGCACCTTACCTAGCGCTTTGCTTACCAAGCGTTCAAACTCTTAAAAGTGATACAAAATTTTTGAAGTCGAAAAAGACTTCAGGGTCTAATCAACCCCCCCTCCCTTCTAGACCCTTTTGTATGCCACTTGGGACCACCAAACCCGATTTTTAAAAACAATAAAAAAAATTATATATATATTTAACGTGTGGGTCGCGGACAGCCAAAAACCATGTAGGCTGCCCAGTGGCCCACACAGGTAGTCCGCTGGGTGGACTGCTCGCGCAGCAGCCCGCCCAACGGTTGTTGTACGCACTGCCAGCACGCATTGCCTGCTTCAGCAGTGCCAACAACCCATCCCGAGAGTTGATTTTTAGATAATTTTCAAACCACATATTCATGTTCATGCATCAATTCATATCCAATACAAAAAACTTATTTACATTCTAAAAATAAATCACGTAATTGTCTAACAACATAGATTTAAGTTTCAAAAAATTAAATCTATACATGAAGAATATAATCTAACAATATTTTTCATAAATAAATAATCATAAACATAATTCCAACATATTCATATCAAAAAATCATTAAAAGCCATAAAGTTGGCTCTGATACCATTGTTGTGAATCCTGGTTCATGCGCAGCGAAAAACAGAACATATCCAGATTCCCAAACGGATCACTTTTGGGTTTTAATGATTTTACAAAATAAAAAGATGAAATCAAATTCCGTCGATTTACTAACCTTTTAAAGAATAAAAATTCTTGATCTAACGGGTAGCAATAATTCAAAACTTTTGCCTTAGATATCACGCCGGAAGAAGTTTGAAAAAAAAATCCACCACTTTAGGCTTGAGGGTGGCCGACGGCTGCAAGGGGGAGATAGAATTTTTTCTTTTCTTTCTTTGCCGTCAAGTCACTTATGAAAAAGCCTTAGGTTTTTTAACTTGGTATTAGGTATTTATAAAGAATGATGGATTTGGAATTAACTAATTCCTTGAGCCGATCAAATCCCTCAAATACACGCATACTTCATCCTTTATTGGGCTAAGTTAACTTTCAATTTAGTTTAATAATCATCTAAATTAAATAATCTAATAATTAATTTAGGATAGGATTATTATAATAAATGCATTAAATTATTTATTATTAATATATTTCCATTAATCTAATTAATCAAATAAATTAATCTATCCATCAAATGACAAATTACCTAAATTATGTATTTTGACAACGAAAGAATTTTCTTCGCTCAATTCCTTGAAAGCGCGACTCTCTAGGTTCGTCTCAATTGGCATTGGGAGAAAAACCAAGGATGTGAGTGTCATCTAGCCAGTCTCATGGACTCACACCGAAACCTAATTGAGATCAAATATATGATAGGAATCCTTTAGAGTGAAAAACGCAGTGCAAGAATTTAGGATTCCTAAAATCGAATCACTTTAACATGGTTTGATGATTTTCAAAGGTCTTACAAAAATTAAACGAAACTGGTTACCTTATCGATTTTGTATTCTTGAATTCGCATAACAGCAACTCCTAGAATTCCTATCTCCAAAGATTCATGCGAAACAAGTCATCCAAAGATCTCCAAAATTCTCCTGGTTGGTGGTGGTGGACGGTGAGAGAGAGATTTTGGGATAGGAGTTCCTTCTTTTTGTGTTATGCAATTTGGGCCTAACTACTCTAGCAACAGATTCAACAGTACAAGTACATTGATCATGAACCGTCAGTCCAAAGCTCGCGCATACTATTATGGTCAGTAATTCAATCATTGATAGTCACTGAGTAAATACCCATATGATTGGATTACTACGAGCCGTGTTCGAATATATCAATTCCATTGGTATATCTATGACACATGTTCTCACCATCCCATAGTGTTCGACTGACACTCCTTGTTAGAGCATGTGTCATACAAGTCAAATCTTAATGCCCAATTAAGATTCCTTGACTTGCGAACCCTTTTAAGTGATCAGGAATAAGAGTCTCCCCGTGCCACTTTTTTATTCCATAAGGGCAAAGAGTCATCCTTGATACACATGGACTATTTGTTCAATACTTATTGATGCCATGAAGTTTTATATAAATAGAAGAATAAATTCCTTTATTAAATATAAATTCATATAACATAATTGGATACCCTATATAATCTATTTATCCTCATTGGCATCTAAGGCATATATCTAACAATCTCCCACTTGCACTTAATGTCAATTGCTTTGGTATCTAATACCCATCTTCTCAAGATGTTGCTCTAGCACCACCTGCGCCAATAGCTTAGTGAGTGGGTCAGCCACGTTTTCTGCTGAGGTTATTTTCTGCACGGCGATGTCACCTCTTCTAACAATTTCTCGAATTCTATGATATCTCCTCTATATGTGTTTGGATTTGTTGTGAGACCTTAATTCCCTAGCTTGCGCGATGGCTCCATTGTTGTCATACTAAAGTGGCAACGGTAGCTCCACACTAGGAACAACTTGAAGTTCTGCCATGAACTTCTTAATCCAAACAACTTCTTTAGCTGCTTCTGAGGGTGCCACATATTCAGCTTCAGTGGTCGAATCAGCGGTTGTGCTTTGCTTGGAACTCTTCAAAGACACCGCTTCACCGTTTACAACGAATATGAACCCAGGAGTGGATTTGTGGTCATTGATATCTGATTAGAAATCAGAATCTGTATAACCGTTCACTTTCATTTCTCCATTTCCATATACGAGAATCGTATCTTTGGTTCTTCTCAAGTACTTCAAGATACATTTCATGGCAATCCAATGTTCTTTACCCGGGTTAGCTTGAAACCTACTTACGACGCTCATAGCATAGGCAAGATCTGGTATAGTGCATAACATTACATACATGAAACTTCCCACTGCTGATGCATAGGGAACTGCACTCATCTCTTTTCGATCTTCCTCACTTTGAGGACTCATCTTTTTGGAGAGATGAATTCCATGTCTCATGGGTAAAAGACCTCTTTTAGATTTCTCCATCCCAAATCGCTTTAGGACCTTCTCTAGGTAGAGGGCTTGAGAGTGTACCATCACCTTATTCAATCTATCCTTGTAGATGCGAATTCCTAGGATATAGGTGGCTTCTCCCAAGTCTTTCATGGAGAATGTGCTTGAAAGCCATGTCTTAACTGAAATTAGCAGACCTACATCATTCCCTATAAGTAGAATATCATCTACATATAGCACTAGAAATGAGATTTTGCTCCCACTGACCTTTTTGTAGACACATGGTTCATTCTCGTTTTTAATGAAGCTGTAGCTACGTACTTGTTCATCAAAACGAAGGTTCCAACTGCGAGAGGCCTGGTTGAGTCCATAAATGGACCTATTCAATTTACAAACTCTATGAAAATCAGCACTTGATATGAAACCCTTGGGCTGTTCCATATAAATTTCCTCCTCGAGGAACCCATTTAAGAACGTAGTTGTTGGTCCCAAGTGACATACGAAATGGTCTAGAAGGGGGGGTTGAATAGACCCTGAAGTCTTTTTCGACTTAAAAAATTATTCGTATTAAAATTGGTCGGACACTTGAAATTGTAGGCGCTTAACTGAGCGTCTATTTTAGAGTAATTGAGTTTTACTTAACAGATTTATGCAATAATATAATAATATGGAAATTGACTGTAAAGTAAGGAACACAATATTTGTAAGGTTTGTGGGGTGATGTAATCTCAACTACGTCCTTCTTCTCCTCGAACACTTGGAGGCAATCCACTAAAATGATTTTCAAAGAATCACACAGAATCTTCTACAAACTAGGGAGAGATGGATATTGATGACTTGAGCTCCTTGATCACACAGATTTCTGCTCCAAGGCACTTCTATTCCCTTGCTTCTTTCACCCAGAAATAGTGTAAGTATCCAACTTCGACTTCACACAGATTGCGAGGCTTGGATAAGGTCTTTCTAAAGGTTTGTTTGATTTTGATAAAGTTCAAACAACTTGGTAATATCTCAATAGTAATGTAGGTTTCTCCGAAAAGAATATTTGAGATATTTGGTGACTGTCTCAAGAATTTTAAGAAAAGCAAAGAAAATATTTGCTTGAATGTTCTGGCTTTTTTGAGAGTTTAAGGAATGAAACTTCAACGCAACAGCAATTTTGCTTGGAATACGATTGATGTTTTGGCTTGTTGTTGAAGTCCTATTTATAGGAAATCTTGGAAAAAGTGTATGTTTAACACATGTACAGGCGCGTGTCTCTCACTTCTGCGAGTGAACAGCTTTTGTCTTTTTTCCTGAAAATCTGGTGCACAAAAGTTGGTGTTGCAGTCTGTGAATAGTTGACAGTCCAACAAGGTGGCTTGTCCGTACGTCCAAAAGAGCTTATCACATTTAATGCTCTTATCAGCATTTAATTCATTTGAAATAAATGCCCGTTGGCAATTAATGATCTGGGAATATTTGCATTAAACTCCTTCTGGATTTAGAAATAAATTCAGGTGAAATCAGTCATTGATAGACGCTCATTCATCCTTGAATAACTTATGTCCTATAATCAACTCTTGATGTAGCTTGTCGTTTGGACGCTTGGAATCTCATCTTCATTCAAACTTTAGACGCTTGAGTCTTCAAACTTAACTACTGATAAGCTCACTCAGAAATTATCAAACGCTTAGTCTAAGAATACTTAACGTAATATTCTAGAATAAAGTAAGCAAAGTCTATTACAAATCTAACGCTTCAAAGCTTATACATGATTTCTTACTGAAATCAAACTTACATATTTTGGGGTCTAACATAAAATCTTAATTATTATCATCAAAACATCTTAACATGAAATTTCCAAACAATTTTCCCCTTTTTGATGATGACAATACTTACTCTTTTATAGTTCAAGAGTTAGACAGCCAAAATAAAAGTTAGCTTTAGTTAGATAAGGTTAGTTAAAGTTAGTTAAGCTTCAACGAGTTGGTGAGTTGGCCTTGTCACATGTCTCACCTTTGGATGAAAGAAATTCTACCCAAGTATATCACAAAAAATCATCTACTATCACCAAAGTATACTTTTTACCGCTCACACTGATCGTTTGAACAGGTCCAAACAGATCCATGTGAAGTAGTTCAAGTATTCTAGAGGTAGATAGATGAGGTTTTCTCTTGAAAGATGATATAACTTGTTTTCCCATTTGACAAGCGTCACAAAGGTGATCCTTGTGAAATGGTCCATTTGGTAATCCCTCTACCAGATTTTGATTTATAAGTTGAGAGATTGTCTTAAAGTTGAGGTGATTCATTTTTCTATGCCATAACTAACCAGTTTTAGATTCACTTTTAGCAACAAAACATGTTGGGTTGTTATCAATTATTGAACCCCAATCTACCAAATACACATTATTTGTTCTTTTACCTTTCAATTTAGTAGATTTAGTCTTAGCGTCATTTATATAGCAACAGTCGCTTGAGAGCTTGACTTCAAAGCCTTTATCACAAAATTGACTTATGCTTAATAAATTATGTTTAAGACCCTCAACAAAATAAACATCACTTATCATGATGTTTCCCCTGTGCATAGTGCCTATACCTTTGGTTTTACCTTTGGAGTTGTCACCAAATACAATCTGAGGACAATTGGCAGCTCGATAGTTAATCAGAAGATCCTTGGAGCCTGCCATGTGCCTTGACGACCCACTATCGATGTACCAAACAGATGTATCGGCTCTATCTCTAGGTACCTGCAATCAAAAGAGAAGTTCTCTTTCTGTTTAGGTACCCATTGTTGATTGGGTCCTTTAACGTTAGTCACATTTTTAGTTTGAATTAGAACTTTAGGAACTTATATTTGCTTGATCTTCATTGCGGGAGGATTAGCCTTCTTGGGTTTCACATTGTGTTGTGTGTGCTTTTTGGGTGTATAATAATATTCTTGATTATAATAATAATCATAATTATAGTCATAATCATAATCATCATAGTAGTGATAATATGATTTAGACCATTGTGGATATTGATGTTGGTATTTCCTGGGCGCTAGCTTGGGGTGCACTTTTGGTGTTAGACGCTTAGCGCTTGATTCACAGTGGTTAGGTTTATCCTTAGCTTTTTGAGCGTTTGGATGAGCCTTTCTTTGTGAATCATTTACTTTAACCTTTCCCGTGCCTGAGTTAGCTTTGGCTTTCTCATTTGGCCTCGTACCATTATCACTCGGTTCATTTTGTGTTTAACTTAGTGAACCTTCCTTCTTCAACAAAGAAGACACCCTTTTCTTTGTTGTTTTCCGTAACATTAGATTTGTTTGGTTGTTTACCAAATTTATTGCATCCTAAACCGGTCTTTTCACCAAATAACCTTGTTACCTCAGTCACATTGTCTAGCTTTCTTGACGCTTTAGGCAATGATGAGACGAGCTATTCTGATTTAGCAAGTCTAGCAATCAGCTCAGCTTCTCTCTTAAATATTATATCAAGATCACTTTTCAGATTGGTTTTATCACTTTCAAGTGATTTGTTCTTTTCAATGCATTATTTCTGAACTTGCAACTTTGCCTTAAGCGTTACATTATCACTCTTGAGTGATGAAATGATATCGAAGTGATTTTGATATATTTTGGCGGCAACTTGACAATCATTATAATTTTCTTTGTCTTTGTCAAGAAGTTCTTCATAAGAAAGAAGATGAGATAATTCAGTGTTTACCTTAAGGGACGCTTCATCATCTCTGGCCATGATACAAATAAGAGCCGAGTCATCCACTGGCTCATCATCATCACTACTTTCCTCTGAAGACTCCAAATCTTCAGGTACAGACACTTGTTCTGATTTCGCTAGCAAACCTTGTTGATGAAGGTTGCTCCTGAATTAGTTTCTATCCAAGTAATCCTGCCTTGAAGGCTTAGATACGTTTGGATAAGGGCAATTTACCTAGTAGTGCCCTGGTTTCCTGCAATTATAATAAAGATTAGTTTTCACCTTTTGTTCATTCGTTAACCTTGCAATGTGTGGTTTTGAGACCATAGGTGTTGAGATATTTTGTTGATTAGACGCTTGGTACTGAATCGGCGCTGAAGGAAAAAGTGGAGCATATTGAGGCGCTTGATACTGTTGTTGTACTGGAGCAGGCGCTTGATATGAACTTTGTCCTTGATGCTTAGGACTATTTCCTTTCTTTTCATATCTTAAGAACTTTCTGAATCTATTCAAAAGCACTAGTTCCTCATCCTCACTGATATCTGAAACCTTTCCCTTGTTACTAGATTTACCCTTAGTTGATGCTATAAGCGCTCCAGATTCAATTACCGAACTGCTCACAACATCGCTGGCTGAATTCAACTCAAACTCAAATGCTTTGAGCTCTGAAAAGACATCTTCTGAAGTTAGAAGATCCAACATATTTGATTCTCTCATTACTGTTGTCTTCATCAAGAATCTACTAGGTAGCCTTCTAAAGATCTTAACCACCATTTCTCGGTTTTGTAAATCCTTACCCAGAGATGTTAATTCTGTAACAAGAGCTGTAAATCTTATGTCTAATTGCTATAAAGTCTCATTTGGTAACATCTTAAAACTTTTGAATTTTTCTTCAGCAATGGAAAGCTTATTCTCCTTGATCTGAGCTGAACCACCACAAATTATAGCCAACTTATCCCATATTTCCTTAGTAATATTACACGACATGACCTTGTTGAATAAGTTGTCATTCTCACTAATAGCAGTATATAAAGCATTTCGACCAACATTGTCCAGATTTGCTCTTCGACACTCATCAGTGGACCACTCTTGTTTTGGTTTCTCAACATAACCATCTGGGGTTTCTTCAGTGGCTCCAGGTGCTCTGGTGATAACCTTCAAAATTTGTATTGGTCCATCTGAAATATTATCGCACATTTCGTCATCACATGAGCAAAGATATGTAAATGCTTTGACCTTCCAGGAATCATAATTTGATTCGGTCAACTTAAGAACTTTAGAAAATGCCATTGAAAAATTAAAAGCAACTAGATTTGAAAAGGATCTAAACAAGCTGTTATACTTGGAAATTTTAAAGTTTCAATTTTAACCGATCTGATACCACTTGTTGGTCCCAAGTGGCATACGAAAGGGTCTAGAAGGGAAGGGGGGTTGAATAAACCCTGAAGTCTTTTTTGACATATAAAATTATTCGTATTAAAATTGGTTGGACGCTTGAAATTGTAGGCGCTTAACTGAACGTCTATTAATGACAGTTTTTAGAAAGTTAACTTAGACTTCAAGATTTGAATACTATAACCAGATAGGTTTAAGCGTTCAGTTCTTTAATCAGTATTAGCACAATGGAATGATTTTAGAGTCTTCTCCTATTTGAAAGCTTTAGCGTCCCAGAAAGTATTTTAGTTGCTTAGCGTTCAATTGAGTTTTACTTAACAGATTTATGCAATAATATAATAATATGGAAATTGACTGTAAGTAAGAAACACAATATTTGTAAGGTTCATTGGGTGATGTAATCCCAACTGCGTCCTTCTTCTCCTCAAACACTTGGAGGCAATCTACTAAAATGATTCTCAAAGAATCACACAAAATCTTCTACAAATTAGGGAGAGATGGATATTGATGACTTGAGCTCCTTGATCACACAGATTTCTGCTCCAAGGCACTTCTATCCCCTTGCTTCTTTCACCCAGAAATAGTGCAAGTATCCAACTTCGACTTCACGCAAATTGCGAGGTTTGGATGAGGTTTTTCTAAAGGTTTGTTTAATTTTGATGAAGTTCAAACAAGTTGGTAATATCTCAATAGTAATGTAGGTTTCTCTGAAAAGAATATTTGAGATATTGGGCGACTGTGTAATGAATTTTAAGAAAAGCAAAGAGAATGTTTGCTTGAATGTTCTGGCTTTTCTAAGAGTTTAAGGAATGAGACTTCAATACAACAGCAATTTGGCTTGGAATACGATTGATGTTTTGGCTTGTTGTTGAAGTCCTATTTATAGGAAATCTTGGAAAAAGTATCCATTTGACACATACACAGGCGCGTGTCTCACTTTCGCAAGTGAACAGCTTTTGTCTTTTTTTCTGAAAATCTACTGCACAAAAGTTGATGTTGCAATCTGTGAATAGTTAACAGTCCAATAGGGTGGCTTGTCCATACGTCCGAAAGACCTTATCACATTTAATGCTCTTATCAGCATTTAATTCATTTGAAATAAATGCCTGTTGGTGATTAATGATCTGAGAATATTTGCCTTAAACTCCTTCTGGACTTAGAAATAAATTCAGGTGAAATCAGTCATTGATAGACGCTCATTCGTCCTTGAATAACTTTTGTCCTATAATCAATGCTTGATGTAGCTTGTCGTTTGGACGCTTGGTATCTTTATCTTCATTCAGACTTTAGGCGCTTGAGTCTTCAAATTTAACTACTGATAAGCTCACTCAGAAATTATCAGACGCTCAGTCTAAGAACACTTAGCCTAATAATCTAGAATAAAGTAAGGCAAAGCCTATTACAAATCTAACGCATCAAAGCTTATACATGATTTCTAACTAAAATCAAACTTACATATTTTGGGGTCTAACATAAAATCCTAATTGTCATCATCAAAACGTCTTAACATGAAATTTCCTAACAGCGGTCTTCACATCTATTTGCCAGATTTCATAATCCAGGTATGTAGCTATGACAAGTAGAATTCAAATGGATTTGATCATAGCTACAAGCGAAAAGGTTTCCTCATAATCAATGCCCTCCTTTTGACTATACCCTTTCTCCACTAGTCGGGCCTTATACGTGTCCACCTTGCCATCCGGACCAATCTTTCGCTTATAGATCCATTTACATCCAATGAGTACAATATCTTTGGGTCGATTTGTCAGAGTCCAGACTTGGTTTGAATACTTTGAATCCATTTCTACTTTCATAGCTTTATTACATTTTGCAGAATCCATGTCCATCATTGCTTGGTCATAGCTAGAGCGATCGTCTCCATGGCTTCCTTCCGCTACTGCATACAAATTATGCTCTCATTGTAGCAGATAACCATATCTCTCAGGTGGTTGAGATACTCTAGTTGACCTTTGCATTGACGGCTGTGTCATTTATGGTTCGGGTTGGGTCTCTTGAACTGTGTCTTCCAAAGGAGATTCATTTTGTTCTTCTAGAATAATACTTCTACCAGCTCCACCTTCTCGAATGAATTCTTCTTTGAGAAAGATTGCCTGTAAGGCAACAATGATCCTTTGATCATTATGAAGGTAGAATAGGTATCCCATGGAATCCTTGTGTGGCAACCTCCGGCCAGGGGATGGGAGCCGAAGCCCACCACACCGCAACGCTAGCTCAATCCGAGAGACGATCTCTTCATGAGCTAACGCTAAGCGTGAACTATACAAAAACAAAATTTCAAGATACCCACATATATACATAACCACATAGCATCATATTTACATATAAGAGTTCAGATGAGATTGAAAACTTCCAAGCCCGCAAAACTAGATAATTATATGGACAAGGTATTCAACACAACTACATCTGACTCTCAAACTTTAGGGCACTCTCAAAACTTCCTTAGCCAAGATTTTCCCCTTCTGGTCCTATTATGCCGAGCTCTTCTGAAAAGATAGAAAGAAAACAAAAGGGTGAGTCCGAATGACCCAGTGAGGTAGACTAATGGCTTGCTTTACCTTGTCATGAGAGATAAAATCTGCAGCGGAAATTATTAACGACATGGGCATATACGATGGCAAGCAAAAGAATAGAATAACATATCACAAGATAAATTAATCGAGTATGTTACGTATGAATCAGAGGAAATAACTCATGCACTTTTGTAATCATATCATGTGATTGTGATCCACCTTCCACTGTCCCATACCAGCAGGAGGCTCCACACCTTTATGTTCTATGAAGTGTTCCAGGTGTCGGGATTCTAGTGGTGGCTCCTACGGGTTCAAGAGGTGGCCCCCGCCGTCGCGTGGCACTTTGTCCCGCATAGCACTTAGCTCCCTTCACTCTGCTTTTTCGAGTCAAAGCTGTATATCAAGAAAAATGACACATCGCGGATGGATGCCAGGCTTCGGGATTCTAGAGGTGGCTCCTACGGGTTCAAGCGGTGGCCCCCGCCGTCACGTGGCACATTGTCCCGTATAGCACTTAGCTCCCTTAGCCGACGGAATAGAGCCAAGAAGAATAATCATTTCAACGAGTTTCCTACTAGAATAGGTATACTGATTTGTATTCGAGCTAGAGCGAGCGGAAACAAGAACGATAGACTACAAATTGGGACACGGTTGGACACTTACCTTAGATGAGAATAAGGGTCTGATCAACGAAACTTTACGAGGTCACACTTGGCTATGATTTATTAGATAAAGGGAACGAAAAATGGTAAGCAAGATCAAGTTGAAAGAACAAGAGAAACCCTCACTATAATAAACCGGCGTCGTTGCCTCGGCCTCGGAATCAAGAAAGTATCCTGTGATACAAAATACTATCATTTTCACAAAACAATACACTTTAAGCTAATCACATGCAACAAGTTATATCATACTATCCAAACATATAGGCAATTAAGTTCCAACTAGCTCCCTTACATGCGCAACATATTTCAACAATTTTTTAACATATTCTCAGATTGAAATTTCTTTCTCAAAATTTTCAGGATAACATATAGGATGCTGTAAAATTCTACATAAATTTTCTAGATTTAATTTCCTTGTCAAATTGGGGATTTGATCAACGAAACTGGACCGTCTCGGCAGATTTGTTTCAGAACAGACACCTTATACTCAAATATTTTTGTAAAATCCCCTGTTTACTGAAAACTTCCGAAATTTATATGACATCTCTATAACACATGTATCAAGCTACTGTAAAAGTTTTAGAGTAAACAAAAATTTCCAAGTACACGAAATATCTTCAAAACAGTAACAATTTGCACTTCCGCCGAACAGACTGGCGATTTTGTTCAACGATTTTTAGAAACTTCCACACAACTCTAATCCTTACCAAATTTTTCAGAGATGTTTACCACGCAATCAAGTTATTCTGGAAAATTTATCATAATCAAACTCATAAGTTTAGGTACATCATTACAGCTTTAAACGTAACTTCAGAAACTGAAAGTTCCAAACACAGTTAAACATCATGCCATAGAAGTTAACTAAAATACATATATATGATATGATATTCTCAATTCAAGGTCATATACGGATTGAACTACATTTAGTCTACAATATATTCATGCAAAAGCAATGATTAACTACCATATACCTTAAGAGAATCAAGTGAAGGTGATGTCTTTAGAGTATCCTTGGCAAACCTTTCTCTCCCTATGTA
The DNA here is from genome assembly GCA_019426215.1 of Buddleja alternifolia. NCBI lineage: Eukaryota > Viridiplantae > Streptophyta > Magnoliopsida > Lamiales > Scrophulariaceae > Buddleja > Buddleja alternifolia. Next base: position 17,612,820 of record CM033393.1, read on the forward strand.
AATTGTTTCTTTCTACAATTGTTTGTATCTTAAGAGGATAAGAAGGCTGAATTGGGGAGATGTTCAGCCGTGAGTGTGAGTTGTATTATATAAGGAGTCTTGGTCAAACAAAAAAAGGTATTGAAAAAGAAATGGAGATTAATTCTCCCTTAGCCACGTTTGTTTTTTGGTAGATGAGATGTACTTCCTAGTTGCCACCTCCTAGTCTTCCTTCTCTATTAGAGCATGCATGGTATATATATATATATATATATATCTATGTGTGTGTGTGTGCATGCGCCTATATATATATATATATGTAGTTAGGCATAGTTAGGCATAGACCCACTTAACTATTACTAATCATTTGATGAAGATGAACATATATGTGTATATATATATACCTTAAATGATATAATGCATCAACTATTCCACCATGAGGGATAAACTACTAACCTATTTCACATATAGATATAATAATAGATATATAAGTAAGTAGAAAAATATTTTTAGTCGAACGCGAATCACTACAATCAAATAATTCACAAAATCTAATTAGCGGTGATTGTAATGTTTACCTTCACTTCTACGAAATTAGGAGCGGAGATTATTGGGTGTTACAACTCCCCCCTCCTTAAGAGAATTTGGTCCCCAAATTCTGAGATGTCCCAAAGAGTTCCGGATATCTTTTTCTCATGTCATCTTCTCGCTCCCAAATTGCTTCTTCAACCTGATGGTTTCTCCACAATACCTTGACTAAGGGTATTTTTCGAGATCGTAATTCTTGATATTTGAAGTCCAGAATACGTATCGGCATCTCTTCATACGACAATTTGGGTTCCAGTTGCAATTCCTCATGTGATATCACATGCGACGGATCAGGATGGTACTTCTTAAGTTGTGATACATGGAACACATTATGAATATGGGAAATATTGTTAGGTAGTTTGACTTCATACGCTACTCCCCCAACACGTTTCAAGATCTGGAATGGTCCTATATATCGAGGTTGAAGCTTGCCCCCTTTTCCTATCCTCGTAACGCCTCTTCGCGGTGATACTTTAATAAAAACTTGGTCTCCCACTTGAAATTCTAAGTCCTTGCGTCGTGTGTCGGCATAGCTCTTTTGACGACTCTGAGCTGCACTCATTCGTTGTTTGATGATTTGAACTTTGTCAATGGCTTCTTGTATCATTTCCACCCGCAAGGCCCTTTTTTGTCCATCCCGCGATGGTGCTCTCCAATCATCTAAATCCCAATAGAGCGGGGATCGACATTTCCGCCCATAAAGTGCCTCATAGGGTGCCATTTGGATGGTGGCCTGGTAACTATTGTTATAGGCGAATTCCACTAACGGAAGGTGTGTATCCCATGCCTCTCCAAAGTCTAGTACACAAGTCCGTAGCATATCTTCAATTATCCTTATCACCCTTTCTGATTGTCCATCGGTCTGTGGGTGAAAGGCGGTGCTAAAGTTCAACTTCGTGCCTAGATCTTCTTGCAACCGTTTCCATAATCTAGATGTAAATTTGGGATCTCTGTCGGAGACAATGCTAACCGGTATCCCATGAAGTCGGATAATTTCCCTTTTGTACAATTCTGCTAAGGTCTCAACCTTATAATTCGTTCTAACCGGTAGGAAGTGCGCAGACTTAGTAAGCCTATCTACAATGACCCAAATCCCATCAAATCCTTTTCTCACCTTAGGCAAACCCATCACAAAATCCATGGTGATCATTTCCCATTTCCAATCTGGAATCGGAAGGGGCTGCAATAGTCCTGATGGTTTTTGATGTTCCGCTTTTACTTGTTGGCACACAAGGCATTTCTGAACAAACTTTGCAATGTCCGATTTCATTCCGTTCCACCAAAATTGTTTCTTCATGTCATTGTACATCTTTGTGCCCCCTGGGTGGATGGCTAGCTTAGTTTTGTGTGCTTCCTTTAACATTTCTCCTCGCAGCTGCTCAGGAACATAAACTCTTTTTGCAAATTTAAATATTCCTGCTTCATCGATGTTAAAGTTTGAATCTGGTTTGTTTCTCATTGTCTTCAAGTACTTCTGTATCTCCTCGTCTTTTTCTTGTGCATCTTTGATCCTTTGATGCCATTCTGGTCTGATGGACAGCCCAGCAACTATGATATGAGACGTTGACCGGAATAGATGGGGCTTTATCTCTTCCCCGAACTTGACGTTTATTTGAGCCAAATCTGCTTTCCTGCTTAAAGCGTCGGCCACTATATTAGCTTTACCCGGATGGTAGGAGATTCGACAATCATAATCATTAAGGAACTCCATCCACCTTCTTTGTCTCATATTTAATTCTTTCTGAGTAAAGAGATACTTTAAACTTTGATGATCAGTGAGGATTTCAAAAGTGGTACCATAGAGGTAATGTCTCCACTTAGCTAATGTGAATACAATCGCTGCTAATTCCAAATCATGAGTTGGATAGTTTTGTTCATAGGGTTTAAGCTTCCTCGAAGCATATGCAATTACTTTCCCATCTTGCATCAACACACATCCTAGTCCTTCCTTTGATGCGTCAGTATACACCATAAAATTTTGCACTCCCGTGGGTAATGTCAGAACGGGTGCTGTGGTTAACCTTTTCTTTAATTCTTCAAATCCCTTTTCACATGACTCATCCCAACGGAAGGGGACCTCTTTTTGCGTAAGTCGAGTTAGTGGAATGGCGATCTTTGAGAAGTCCTTAACAAATTTTCGATAGTATCCCGCCAATCCCAAGAAACTTCTGATTTCTTTTACGCTTTCTGGCCTTTTCCAATTTACTACGGCCTCTATCTTTGCGGGATCTACCTGCAATCCTCTTTCAGATACTACATGACCGAGGAAAGCTACCTCGTTGAGCCAAAATTCACACTTACTAAACTTGGCATACCACTTCTGGTCTCGAAGTGTTTTCAAGACAACTCTCAGATGTTGTTCGTGCTTTTCCATGGATTCTGAGTAAATCAAAATATCATCAATAAAAATTACTACAAATTTGTCCAAGTAGGGTCGGAATACTCGGTGCATTAGATCCATGAACGCCGCTGGCGCATTAGTTAGTCCAAAAGGCATTACTACAAACTCATAATGCCCATACCTTGAATTAAATGCAGTTTTGGGAATATCCGACTCTCTGACCTTAAGTTGGTAGTACCCTTGTCTTAGATCGAGTTTTGAAAATACTCTTGCTCCTTGAAGTTGGTCAAACAATTCTTCAATGTGGGGTAGCGGATATTTATTCTTGATGGTGACATTATTTAACCCTCGATAGTCGATACACATTCTTAGTGTACCATCTTTCTTTTTGACAAACAACACAGGGGCTCCCCATGGAGAACTACTAGGTCGAATGAATCCAACATCCAATAGTTCCTGCAGTTGAGCCTTCAACTCAACCAATTCTGCAGGTGCCATACGATATGGGGTCTTGGATATTGGTGCAACATCCGACACTGTTTCAATAATAAATTCTAGGTCCCGATCTGGTGGTAAGGAATCTAATCTCTCCGGGAAGACTTCAGGGTATTCATTTACCACCGGGACCTCTTCCAGCTTAACCTTGTCCTTAAGCTTATTTATTAAGTAAGCCAAGAATCCTTGACCACCCTGCCTTAAAAGCTTCTTTGCGACCATCGCTGAAACTAGGGAAGGGTTTCGATGGCCAATAGTTTTATGCTCGTCCTTTCCCAACTTAATGGTCTTAGATCTACAATCCAGGTATGCATGATGGCGATACAACCAGTCCATACCCAAGATTATATCGTACCCTTGGATTGGCATTTTAATCAAGTTTGCCGGAAAGACTTGTTCACCAATCTTAATCTCACATTGTTTAAACACTAAATCTGTGCTAGTACTCATGCCCATAGGGGTACTTACATCAAATAAATAAGGCATTTTATTAACTGACAAGGTAAGATCATGCACAAATGATGAAGACACAAATGAATATGTGGCACCAGGGTCAAATAATACTTTACCTACTTTTCCAGAGAGGTGAACTTTACCTTCCACCACTGCCGAAGGATCTGGTGCTTCCTCTCCCTCAATGGCATAGGCCCTAGCACGCACTCTTGGTTTGTTGTTCTGTTGAGGTGTTGCTGGCCTATTAACTCCAGTTGCTCGATTATTGGGAGTGGTTGTTGGTGTCATTGGAGTTGGTGCTCTCATCGGTCCTTCATTGTTTAACGGGCAGTTTCTCATGAAATGCTTAGTGCTGCCACATCGAAAACATTTTCCATCTTTAAGCCAACAGATTGACTCATCATGCCCGGTTCTACCACAACATCCACACTCCACCCCTGACAATGGTTTATAAGATTTTCCAACATTTGTTTGGTATGGAGTTGGGTAACGGGAAGAATTCCCTGCATTACTCTTAAAAGTACTTGGGCCCTTTTTCTGTTGTGATCCCTGTGGCCAATGAGGTGGTGCAGATCGAACTATTTTATTCTTTCCTTTCGTGGCCTCCAGCTCTTGAATTCCAGCTTCAACTTGCATAGCACGTTCTACTGTCCGAACATAGCTAACTGAATCTGCTGACAATGTGGCCCAGCGTATACTGTACCTCAATCCTCCAACGAACTTTTTCACTTTCCTCTCTTCATCACTTAGATAGTGAGGGGCATACTTAATCAATCGATTAAAAGCAGCCTCATATTGGGAAACTGTCATGGATCCTTGAACTAAATCCATGAATTCCCTTTCCCTTTGATCTTTCTTAACCTGTGGGAAGAACCTTCTATCAAACTCTTTCACAAAGTTCTCCCAAGTTCGTGGTGTCCCTTCCACGGTCCAACGATGCTCTACAGTTCGCCACCAATGTGACGCAGAGCCTTCAAACTGATATGTTGCATAGGAGATCTTTTGCTGATCTAAGTAATTCAGTATTCCAAATTTTTTTTGAATCTCCTCAATCCAAGACTCAGCCTTCAGATCATCAGGTTCACCCGCAAATCTCGGCGGTTTGAGTCGTAAAAATCTATCGAATGCGACATCTTCATCAATGGGTGTCTTCTCTCGATTATTCTGCTCTTCTCGAGGTGGTTGTCGTTGTTGTTGTTGTTGTCCACAGAACTGCATGAACTGCTGCCACATTTGAAACATCGGCCTCATATCTTCACTAGGTTGAGCCGCACCAGGGGCTGCAGTTTTCGAACTGCTTGAAACACTATCAGGAGATCGTTGTGTTTCACGATCATCAATATGTTGTGCTTCCCGACGAGTTCTCGATCGTGTTTTCCTAGAAGGTGCCATCCTATATACGCATAGAAGCTATTAATAATGGGTAGTATACTTGCAACTTAACTATTTTACGTAAAATATTAGACCCAAATATTAGGTTACTCCTTAAAACCAACAAACAATTTTTATACCACCACTGGTCTATTTACACTAATATATCCGCAATACTTTACAACATATAACATCATACATACCAGCAAAACGTAGATATAGAACTTATATACCAGGCAAATATATAACATCCACTTATGTACAAGCAAAACACATAGTAGTCATACAGAATCATCTACTGGCCAACCTCCTCATTCCCAGCAAAATCTACAAAACCTAAAAGAATATATATCACTCATTCCCTTCTCCTCCAAAAGATTCCTCCTGGGGATCCTCCTCCTCGGAGTCCTCTTTCTCGGAATCCTCACTATCGGGGCCATTCTCTACTGCTCTACCCCCAGATGTACCCTCATCACCATCGGTCAATCGACTAGTTCCAGAAACTATAAGTTCCCCGTGCTCCCGTCCTAACATAGGTATGGTCAAAGCACGACCACGTGCTATAGCCCTGCTAGCCCCCCTAGCTGTAGCGAGTGAGTTGCTCTGAATCTCTTGAAGATGTTCGATATAGAAACGGTTCATATAGTCCATGTCTCTCTGTAATCTCCTACCTTCACTACGTATACCTGTCATCTCTTGTTTTTGCACAACTAATTTCTCCTCTAGACGTCTAATTGTGGCCAGATGGTCTGCCACTTGACTTTGTAACTCTGTTATTTGTAGTTTCTGTTCTTTTATTATGTTCTCTTGATCGGCATGTCTAGACTGATGGTCCAAAATGGAAAAGACCTGTTCTTCGCTTGCGCGACGCAGCTGATCGCGCTCCCGCAAAATTCTATCCCGATCATCTCGTAAAGTGTGGACTACTAGATCAGGATAATGTCCAACTAGTGCCATACCCCGAGTCCAAACTCTAGCTGGATCTGTATGGAAAATCAGTCGCCCCTCTTCTAACCCATTACCTATGTGCCCATTTGCATGTACATTTGCAGGCCCATTAACGTGTCCTTGAGCCATCTGGGAAGAAAAACTATCACATTAGTTAATACATCACAACCACATAAACACATAAGATACCACCCTAAAGCCCTAAATTTTCCCTTCGCATTAGCTCAACTAGATGTGGCAACCCAGGCTCTGATACCACCAACTGTGGCAACCTCCGGCCAGGGGATGGGAGCCGAAGCCCGCCACATCGCAACGCTAGCTCAATCCGAGAGACGATCTCTTCATGAGCTAACGCTAAGCGTGAACTATACAAAAACAAAATTTCAAGATACCCACATATATACATAACCACATAGCATCATATTTACATATAAGAGTTCAGATGAGATTGAAAACTTCCAAGCCCGCAAAACTAGATAATTATATGGACAAGGTATTCAACACAACTACATCTGACTCTCAAACTTTAGGGCACTCTCAAAACTTCCTTAGCCAAGATTTTCCCCTTCTGGTCCTATTATGCCGAGCTCTTCTGAAAAGATAGAAAGAAAACAAAAGGGTGAGTCCGAATGACCCAGTGAGGTAGACTAATGGCTTGCTTTACCTTGTCATGAGAGATAAAATCTGCAGCGGAAATTATTAACGACATGGGCATATACGATGGCAAGCAAAAGAATAGAATAACATATCACAAGATAAATTAATCGAGTATGTTACGTATGAATCAGAGGAAATAACTCATGCACTTTTGTAATCATATCATGTGATTGTGATCCACCTTCCACTGTCCCATACCAGCAGGAGGCTTCACAACTTTATGTTCTATGAAGTGTTCCAGGTGTCGGGATTCTAGTGGTGGCTCCTACGTGTTCAAGAGGTGGCCCCCGCCGTCGCGTGGCACTTTGTCCCGCATAGCACTTAGCTCCCTTCACTCTGCTTTTTCGAGTCAAAGCTGTATATCAAGAAAAATGACACATCGCGGATGGATGCCATGCTTCGGGATTCTAGAGGTGGCTCCTACGGGTTCAAGCGGTGGCCCCCCCGCCGTCACGTGGCACTTTGTCCTGTATAGAACTTAGCTCCCTTAGCCGACGGAATAGAGCCAAGAAGAATAATCATTTCAACGAGTTTCCTACTAGAATAGGTATACTGATTTGTATTCGAGCTAGAGCGAGCGGAAACAAGAACGATAGACTACAAATTGGGACACGGTTGGACACTTACCTTAGATGAGAATAAGGGTTTGATCAACGAAACTTTACGAGGTCACACTTGGCTATGATTTATTAGATAAAGGGAACGAAAAATGGTAAGCAAGATCAAGTTGAAAGAACAAGAGAAACCCTCACTATAATAAACCGGCGTCGTTGCCTCGGCCTCGGAATCACGAAAGTATCCTGTGATACAAAATACTATCATTTTCACAAAACAATACACTTTAAGCTAATCACATGCAACAAGTTATATCATACTATCCAAACATATAGGCAATTAAGTTCCAACTAGCTCCCTTACATGCGCAACATATTTCAACAATTTTTTAACATATTCTCGGATTGAAATTTCTTTCTCAAAATTTTCAGGATAACATATAGGATTCTTTAAAAGTCTACATAAATTTTCTAGATTTAATTTCCTTGTCAAATTGGGGATTTGATCAACGAAACTGGACCGTCTCGGCAGATTTGTTTCAGAACAGACACCTTATACTCAAATATTTTTGTAAAATCCCCTGTTTACTGCAAAATTCCGAAATTTATATGACATCTCTATAACACATGTATCAAGCTACTGTAAAAGTTTTAGAGTAAACAAAAATTTCCAAGTACACGAAACAGTAACAATTTGCACTTCCGCCGAACAGACTGGGGATTTTGTTCAACGATTTTTAGAAACTTCCACACAACTCTAATCCTTACCAAATTTTTCAGAGATGTTTACCACACAATCAAGTTATTCTGGAAAATTTATCATAATCAAACTCACAAGTTTAGGTACCTCATTACAGCTTTAAACGTAACTTCATAAACTGAAAGTTCCAAACACAGTTAAACATCATGCCATAGAAGTTAACTAAAATACATATATATGATATGATATTCTCAATTCAAGGTCATATACGGATTGAACTACATTTAGTCTATAATATATTCATGCAAAAGCAATGATTAACTACCATATACCTTAAGAGAATCAAGTGAAGGTGATGTCTTTAGAGTATCCTTGGCAAACCTTTCTCTCCCTATGTAAATTGTTTCTTTCTACAATTGTTTGTATCTTAAGAGGATAAGAAGGCTGAATTGGGGAGATGTTCAGCCGTGAGTGTGAGTTGTATTATATATGGAGTCTTGGTCAAACAAAAAAAGGTATTGAAAAAGAAATGGAGATTAATTCTCCCTTAGCCACGTTTGTTTTTTGGTAGATGAGATGTACTTCCTAGTTGCCACCTCCTAGTCTTCCTTCTCTATTAGAGCATGCATGGTATATATATATATATATATATATCTATGTGTGTGTGTGTGCATGCGCCTATATATATATATATGTAGTTAGGCATAGTTAGGCATAGACCCACTTAACTATTACTAATCATTTGATGAAGATGAACATATATGTGTATATATATATACCTTAAATGATATAATGCATCAACTATTCCACCATGAGGTATAAACTACTAACCTATTTCACATATAGATATAATAATAGTTATATAAGTAAGTAGAAAAATATTTTTAGGCGAACGCGAATCACTACAATCAAATAATTCACAAAATCTAATTAGCGGTGATTGTAATGTTTACCTTCACTTCTACGAAATTAGGAGCGGAGATTATTGGGTGTTACACCTTGGGATATCCAACAAATGTTCCTTTTAAGGACCTAGCCTCCAATTTCTCTACCTTGGTCTTTTTCATGCAACCCCATAACTTTATGTGTTTCAGATTAGGGTTCCTTCCACACCATATCCGATACATTGTTTTAGGAACAGATCTGGAGGGACATCTATTCAAAATGTGAGCAGTGCATGCCCCCACAATGAAATGGGCAAATTTGTGTAGCAGAGCATGGATCAAACCATGTCTAACAATGTTCGATTCCTTTGTTCTGCTACGCCATTTGATTGTGGAGTGGTTGGAGGATTAAGTTGTAACAGTATGCCATGTTCCAGTAAGAACTGGTCAAATTCGGCACTCATATACTCGCCACCGCGGTCAGACCAATGTGCCTTAATATTATTACCGTTTTTTTTTTTTACTAAAGTCTTGAATACAATGAATTTCTCCAGCGATTCAGACTTGTACTTCATCAAATACACATAGCCATACCTAGAATGGTCATCAGTAAATGTAATGAAGTAGTGAAAACCACCGTGGGCCACATTTCCAAAAGGACCGTACACATCAGTATGAATCAAACCTAAGACTTCAAAGGCTCTTTCAAAATTCCCTGTGAAGGGGGATTTGGTCATCTTGCCTTGAATACAAGACTCACAAGTGGGTTAGGGATCCGATCCCAATTAGTCAATGACTCCATCTTTTTCTAACTCGTGTAATCTATGGTCCCCGACATGACCTAATCTTAAGTGCCAGAGTTGTCATAAGTTTGTAACATACAAACTGTGTTTTGTTGTTACAACATTAACATTACAATTATTTTGGAGTATAAACCATTTATCAAAGACGCACTGCCAATGCATTCATTTCTAAAATGTAGGATTATGCCCTCAGATGCCATAGAGGATAGTATGAATAAGGCATCTATCTTGTATTGAACTTAATTATTATTTATAATAAAAGGCATCTTTTAGTTTTCACTTAATTCTTATCTGCATCTATAAGTTGTGTAAAACATTTTGTTCCTGTTTTCAGTGCGATCCCTCTACTACCTATGGGATAGTAAGAATGGCACTAGAGAGATCGACCTTGATTACTAAAACTAGTTGACAAGTAATATGAAGTCTTTAATAGGTAAATAAAGACTTTAAATACTTGTATAATCTTAGCTCTGACATGGGAGTGCCAGTCGAATACCATGTGAGAGTGGGAGCTTAAGACGGTAGGCACATCAATGGAACTGATATGCTTGAACACGACTTGCATCAGTTCTGTCACATGGGTTTTCACTCTATGATTGTCAATGACAGAACTGTTTATGCGTAAAAGGCATATGTGAACCTTTGACCTGAAGTACCACGCTGAAGATGCACTTGTGACGTCAAGTCTTTCACTAGAGTAGTTAGACCTAATTCACCCGTTGGTGGGGTCGACCTCGAAATGCGAACTTGATGGGCAAGTGGTAGTCTTAGCAGATAACTAATATGGGATTTGTTCTCTCATAAGTGAATGAGAATGTACCCTATGTGATTGTAAATATAGATAAATAGAGATCAAAGTTTTTGGCCAAAGCAAATGAAACGATTGTGCTAGGCACTTAATCGATCTCAATGATCTTGTATTATTATAATTTATACATATGGTCAAGTCCAGTGAGTTTGACATAACCGTGACTCTCACTTGACCGAGGAACATGAACAAAGGGTTTATACATATACGGTATTTACGATTGGAAGGTTGTGGAATGATCCATTCATTCGTATTTTATTTGGGCTACGAAGTGGGCCACGTGACTTGCTAGGTGCTACCCACTTCCTTTGGTTTCCTCTCATTGCCAAATGAAACGAACCTAAAGAGTCGCGCTAAAGAATTGATGAAGAAAATTGAAAAAGGATTTTCTATTTTCTATTTTATTTTGGAGAGATTTAATTTGTTGGATAAATTGAATAATTAATTAATTACTTATTGGATAAGATAATTAATTGAATGGATAAGATTAATTATTAATTAATTTTTTGGAGAAATATATTAATGAATTAATTTATCTAATTAATTAATTTTATTATTTAATTAATTTATTTATTTATTGGATAAAATAAATTATTAATTGAGTAAAGGATTAATTAAACAAAGCAAAAGAAAAATGGACGCCCATTAAGGCTAGAGGGATGAGCAATGTGGCCTTTTTTGTTTTCTCTTGGACAATAAGTCATTGAGATATAAAAGGTTTCTCTTGACTTTAACCTAGACAAACAAGATACAATTCATTGTAACTCTCCAAATAATAGAAGAAGAAAAATATCCTCGCCCTCTATACTCACTAGCCGTCGGTCCTATAGAGAAAGAAGTGGGATTTTTTCATCATCAATTCGTGCATGATTATTTAGAGACAACGTGCTTCGTTGTTTGGATTAATTTTCAAGAAGCTTAAAGAAATCAAGACTTGAAAAATACGAGAATTCAAGAATTCAGGAAGTTCATCAATTAGAAGAGTGGAAGAAGAATTGGATTCTCCTACCACCACGCTTCAACGGGTAAGTTGATTTATTCGTTAAAGAATTTTAGATTCAGTTATGCAATTAGAGAACACTTTGGGTTTTAATTAGTTTTTTGAAATCCTTCAGCTGCATTTATGTAATTTTTCGCGAAACCCAATAGTGGTATGAGAGCCAATCTCTAATTTTCATATTTAATCTTGTTTATGTGATTTAAGATATGCATGTTATGTGTTTTTGAAGCATGATTTTATGTTTTATTAAATCCACGTCTTTTTTTATGCTTTTTGCCTAAATTTTTTTATTTTTTAGTTATTGTAAATCTGGGAATATTTGTCAATATTGAAAAATTGAAAAACCCAGGGAAAAACAAGGCTCAAAGAGCCCCGAGAAAACTGTACGCAACAACAGCGCGCAGTTGGGCGAGCCGCGGCCCACCTGGCCATGTGCCTTGCCTGGTGGGTCATGTGTTTAACACCCGATCCAATGAACTGGGTCTTGGATCCAGGTCTAAAAAACGGGCTATGTATGGGTCGAAATTGATATTTGGGTATTTGAGTAAGTTTAATTAATCGGGTGGGTCAAAATGATGATGACCCGAATAATTTAAATTAAGCCCAATCAAAAATTATTCAATTTCAATTTGTTAATTAGTTTGGACTTAATTTAATTAAATCTAAATGGGCTAATTGGATTGGTGATTTGGACTTAAATTAAATTTAGCCCAATGAGAAATTAATAAAACATACATGTTTTTCCGAATTAATTAATTTGAGTCCATTTGAGTTAAATCCAAGTGGACCAAAAGGATGGTGACTTGGGTTTGTTGAAATCGAGCCCAATAAGATTAATTGAAATATAATATTTAATTAGATTTAATTAATTATTTTTCTTAGAGATTAATAATTAATTTATGAATTAAATATTATTATTTTTCCTCGACTAAGGAAATTACTTAATATTTGAATAAGGAATATAAGTTATTTTTCTTAGAGATTAATAATTAATTCTTTGATCAAATAAAATTATTTTCAATTAAAGATGGTATTAAATCATAATAAAATGGAATTCCATATTTTATGTATTCTATTAGTAGGACTAATATTTTTCAAATAAAGGTAGATATACTTAATTTTTTATTTCGTATATCTAAGTCATCTAGTTGGACTAGAATGATTTTAATTGAAATATTGAATGCAATAAAGGTTGGGAATTTTATAAAAGACTTTTTAGTTGGACTAAAATTAAATCAATCAACATAAGTGATTTAATATTGTGAGCATGTCTTATGTGATTGAAACATCGATCATGGACTTATGTTTATTTGTTTTACCTTTATATTTTATGGGTTATCAAGTTTGAGACTATTTATTATATTCTTAAAAATAATGCATGAATTACTTTAGGAATTGAAATAGAATAGTTCAATATTGATAAAGTCAAAGGGCCCATGAATGTTGAATAGGTTTTTAATTTATGCCTTTTGTGATGGTCCATTGGCTCGAGCCCTCTAGTAGAGTCCATGACCGAGTGATAGGTTTATTTATTTATTTATCTAAATTCCATGATTATTCATATTGAAAGGCATGATTATAAGAAGTATTTTTATGCATGATCCATGATTAATGATCAAAATTCTCCCAAATAAATAATACCGAGTTAGTAAAGGGTGTTTGACATCCTAACCCTCCACTAAGCTTTCTAAAAAAATAAAATTACTATAAATGTGTAATGCTTCCTAGTTATGGGGGTTAAGCATACCGACGTTTGCGGACCATTTAGAGAAATGGCTTGTGGAGGTTTCTACTACTTCATCACATTCACAGATGATCATTCAAGATATGGTCTAGTGTATCTGATGAAGCAAAAGTCTGATTCCTTTGAAAGGTTCAAAGAGTTCAAAGCCTAAGTAGAAAATCAAACTGGAGAAAATATAAAAACTCTACGATCGGGTCGTGGTGGAGAATATATGAGTGCCTAGTTTGATGAATTCCTTAGACAACAAGGAATAATGTTACAACTAACACTGCCAGCAACCCCTCAATTAAGTGGAGTAGCCGAGCGAAGGAAACAAACTTTGTTGGACATGGTTCGTTCCATGCTTAGTTACACTGATTTACCCATTTTGTTGTGGGGACATGTGCTCCTTACTACTGCTTATATATTGAACAGATGTCCTTACAAATTTGTTCCTAAGACTCCGCATGAGATGTGAAATAATTAGAAACCAAGTCTTAATCATATTAAGATTTGGGGATGTCACTCTTATGTCAAGAAGACTAAAGTGGAGAAATTGGAGACAAGATCCCTCATGGGATGTTTCATTAGTTATCCTAAAGATTCCATGGGATTCTTCTTTTACTTGCATGACGATCAGAGAATCATCGTGGCCCTACAAGCCCACTTTCACGAAGATGAATTCATCTTGGAAGGCGGCAAAGGTAGGAAAATTGTTGTAGAAGAGCAAAATGAAACTCCCTCAGAGACATCTGTCTAAGAACTAAGGCTTGAACAAATAGTAGCACAACCACCACGTAGATCTGGTAGAATACCACATGAACCTGAAAGGTATGGGTATCTATTGCAGGGGGAGCTAGAGCTTCACACTGTAGTACAAGAGGATCATGAAGATGATCCTTGTATCTATGATCAAGCGATGGTGGATGTCGACGCTTCAAGATGGCGAGAAGCCATGGAAATAGAGATGGACTCTATGCAATCGAACTAAGTCTGGACTTTGGTAGATCGTCCTGAAGGTATCAAACCTATAGGATGTAAGTGGATCTAGAAAAGAAAGATAGGTAGCGATGGCAAGGTTGACACCTTTAAAGGTAGGCTCGTATCGAAAGGGTACAGTCAAAGAGAAGGAATTGACTATCAAGAAACCTTTTCGCCCGTGGCCATGATAAAGTCCATCTGAATACTGTTATCCATAGTTGTATACTTAGATTATGAGATATGGCAAATGGATGTCAAAACAGCTTTCCTGAATGGATTCCTCGAGGAGGATATCTATATGGAACAACTAAAGGGTTTTGTATCCGAGGCCGATATCCATAAAGTATGTAAACTTGAGAGGTCCATATACTGTCTCAAGCGATCATCTAGAAGCTGGAATCTTTGTTTTAATGAAGTAGTAAAGGGATATGGTTACATCAAGAACGAAGATGAACCTTGTGTCTACAAGAAGAATAGTGGGAGCAAACTCTCGTTCTTAGTACTAAGGATATGATTCTCATCTATGGAGGTGGAGACCTGAAGATGGAAGGTTATTTTGATTCAGACTTTCAGTCTGATGCTGATGACCAAAAATCCACTTCAGGGTTTGTTTTTACTCTCAATGATGGAGCGGTGTCTTGGAAAATTTCCAAGCAAAGCACAACCCCTGATTCCACCACTGAAGCGGAGTATGTGGCAACCTCAGAGGCCTATAGGGGGTGGCCAAAAGGCGCCCATTATGGGCTAAATTGAGCCCAAGTTATTAACTTAAGTGATATAAGTATATCACTTTAGTTAATACCTAGGTTAAGAGTTCACTTTGACTTAACCAACAAGAAAAATTCCTCTCCCTCTCTCCACTTCTAGCCATCGGTCTCACACACCAAGGAAGAGGAGAATTTTTTTCATCAAGTTTTTCAAGCGAGACGATTTAGAGGCAAAACAATTGGACTGGTCGAATCAAGATTTATTCAGCCCAAGATTTATCGTGAAAAATTAAAGAATTCAAATTCGTGGAAATAATCAACCACTTCGCTACAACGGGCAATGCTAGTTTTACCTTATCGTACATAAGCCTGAATTAACCCCGGGATTGATCCGGTTATGGGGAAAACCCATAAAAATTTTAAATTCCGTTTTCCGCTGCGTTTGGTGATTTTTTTCCCAACAATAAGAGCTAGTGCACCCAAGGATGCATCATAGGGGGGCCGGCCATAGGCCTTAAAAAGAAGCCCATGTGGGCTTGTGAAGCCCATGTCTTTTGTTCATTTAATATAAATACATAGTGGTTGTATTTTTATCTTACAAGTTCATGTGTTGAACAAAAACCCTAGCTCTAAGAATACTGCAGAGAAAGAAAAAGAAAAACTCTCTCTCCTGTCCCATCGTATGGGAAATGGTTCGTTTAATCTGGGGACTAAAGTGTTCAAATCAAAAAATTGACGGAAGAATTTAAAAGGACTTAATTGATCAAGATTCAAATTTTTGGGGTCATTTTGTAAGTTTTCAAAAGTTAGGGGCTGAATTGCACAGCAGCAGGTGCAACCGCCTCCACTGGATTAGCGCCCCCACAAGGAGCGAATCCATTGGCTATTGAGCGGGTGCACCCACGCTGGATTGTCGCTCGTGCCAGGGGGATTTTCACTCAAGGTGCAACTGTTGGGGATAAAATGAAAAGCTGCTTCAGGGGGCTTTTCGCCCAAAAGTCACAACTTTTGGGTTTTCATTCTCTATAAATAAACCCCCTCCCCCCTCAGATTGGAATTAAACACACCATAATCATACTCTCTTCTCCCTTTTCCTTTTAAATACTATTTTGAGTATTTTTTAGAATTCTTTTGTTTCTTAGTGTTGAATATTAAATGTAAAATTGGGCATTTAAAATATTCTTGAAGTTCTTAAATACTATTTTAAGAACTATTTAGTACTAATTTGAGTACTTTGAATATTCTTAAATATTATTTTAATATTGTAAGAATGGTTTTGCATAAATATGCATTTAATTCATTCGTGTCCATCAAGAGAGTTTGGAACAAGAATTTTGTTCGCTAGACCTAAAAATTTGTAGTGATACTATTTTTGAGACTCCAACGTTGTATCTTGAAAGACAATTGTCGTATTCCATAACCACCAAACGCGGGGCAATAATGTCTTAAGGAAAGCGAGTCTAAGGTCGTGCCTCGACGTTGCATTTTCATTAACTCTGCCTGTTATCGCACTAGAACTTTTACCAACAAATACACAGTTCTACAAGTGACTATGGAGCCTGATTATTTGGCCAGACTTGAGCCATGTACAAAGAGTATGTTTGGACAAATGATCATTATATTGGAGATTTGATTCTATCTCTATGAGGAGAAAATGAGTTACGGGCATTTATTGTCATATTATTATAGACATTTAGTCTACCAGCTTTTCATTAAATTCACTAACGTTAAAATTAAACTATCCTTCACTTTTGACCAAAAAATATTATTTTGCATTAATCTGTTTGAAATCGAAAATGCATCAAAATGTGACTAGATAAAAATTCTTAATTTCTGCCACTAGTTGTAACTTGAACATGGGAAAACTATAGTTTTACAAAAATGAATTTTTTATAAGGGCTAAATACGAAATGTCCATGAACTATTCCTACTGTTATATATACCCTCTAAACTTTAAAATATACCAAAATAATTTTTCATGAAAATTCATGAGTTATGCGAAATGCTTCATTCAACACGATCTTACAATCTTAAAGCACCAAATGAACTTACTTGGTTATTCTTTTTTTATTGAACTAATAAGATTTGTAAGAAATTGCAAATCTTATAAACTTCATTCAAGATTTAAATAGGATTTGTTAATTGATAAAATTAAGTAACTTAGAATTGCCTATTTGAGTATGATAGAATTGGAAAATACAAATCTTATAAGTTTAAATCTACAATTCGTTAATTAATAATTTGTTAATTTTAGAGTTTGTTAATTTATAAGTTACAAATTTACAAATAACAAAATTAAATGATTTGTTAGTTGATAAGATTTAATTAAACAAGATCTAAATAATAATAATAATAATAATGATTCTCCATAATTTGTTAATTAACAAATTACAAAATTTAAATAATTTGTTAATTTTGAAGACTTAAATTTGACAAATTCAGTAAAAAAAGAAGAAGAAAGAATCACCGTTTAAATCAATATAGTACTTAGATATTGTAAGATTGTGTTTGCATGGGAGAATTTTCATAAATTATGAATTTTCAAAAGGGACCATTTTCCTACATTTTAAAGTTTAGGGGATGTACGTAACAGTAGGAATAGTTCAAGGGGATATTGATAAGCCTGAATATGGGCATATTATTTTACATAGATATTGATACCAAAAGCCCAAAAAACAATACGAAGGCCCAAGCCCAGAACAAAGATAAAAAGAAAATGACCCTAACTAGGATGGGATCCGCGTTATTTGATCTGGGCCAGGTCCGACCCGATATACGACCCGCTTCACGAGAGACGTCGATTAGTCCACGTGGATGGATCTGATCAATACACGTGTTAATCCTATATCCGTACACGGTGTCCATTATAAATACTCTCATGCAAAGTCAAAAAGGAGGACACAATCACTATTCATTAAATTCACTATAGATTCAATGTAGCTCCGAGCTTCGATCTAGACATTGAGTAGACCCACATATAAATTACGAGGTTCATGTTAGGACTTATTAATTGAATTGAACTACGTTAGACTTGATCCCATTTTAGGTACGTAGGCAGCTCTAGTACTGAGTGTAGTTTATAATCTATCTTACTCCGGGTCGGGTCTTACCCGAACCTCGACTGTTTTGAATTGTATTGTAGGTCCGCCCAGATACGACCCAGATCAGATATTTTGTATTTTGCTCTTTTATAACTTATATACATAATTAATGACAATTTTGATGTTATCACTTAAAAGCAATTTAGCGTATATGGGCTTCATAGCCCAATTTGGCATAACATATTCCTCATATTGTTACTTTCGGGCATAAAATGTTTGGGTTTTAATATAATAAGCACGTCTTTGATGCTTGATAAGTTGTTGAGGTCTCTACTACGTAAGTTGGGCCTAAGTTTCTCCTGGCTTTTCAAAATTTCGTTGTTAAAAAATTTGTGTTATCATTTAAAGAAAAAATTGCACACACCTTTGTATGCTATCTAAAGTATTTGAAATTATTAGAATTTGATTGTTATTGAAGTATTGTAAAAATTAAAGTGGATGGAAAGATATCAGCGATGGTATGGCTGTGGGAGAGAGAAAAATAGCAAATAAGGAAGTAAGAGGAAGTTGTATTTCTTTATTTCTCTTTTTTAAATTCAGCACTTAATAGACTAAAAATTAAATTACACAAAACCCACCTCTTCAATTATAAAAGAGTGTAGATTAAGATATACACGCACCAAATCTTGTATAAATACATGGCAAAACAAGTGTCAAGAATTATGCCAATTTTTGGGCTTCGTAAACCTAAACCCCAAATGGACAATTTGAAGCTCAAATTGGGAGGCCCAAATGAATAATTGAAATCGAACCATATTAACATACCAAACTAAAGTCCAAATATCTAAAGTACCAAAGAAATTCAAGAAGCCAACCAACAGGCAATAGTGATTTAAGGCCAACCCCACCAATAATCCCAAATTTCAACATTTTCTTCAATTCCCTCATTTGGCCCTTTCTCATTTCTTCGAAACATCCTCTCAACATAAACAAGTGGGTGACAGAGACCCCATTTTTTCATTTTATTTAGGTGTGATTGCATAACTCCAACCCCCCCCCCCCCCCCCTTTTTTTTCTCGAAAATGCTAAAAAACCCCTGTATTAACGAAATAGGTTAATCACCCCCCTGTGTTCTTAAAATAAAAAACGAGCGCGTTTTTCATATTTTTCACCTTTATTGACATGCTCATTTGTCATTTATATATTCTTCATACTTTATAAAAGGTAGATAGTGTTAATTCATCCAAAAACACATATTTTCTTCTATTATTTTAATAAAATTTGGTTTTTTTGCACACTTTTTAGGAACACGGGGGGTGATTAGCCTATTTCGTTAACATAGGGGGGTTTTTAGCATTTTCGAAATAACACAGGGGGTTTATGCAATTATCCCTTTTATTTATTATTTGTCTATCCAATTTGAATTTTGGGTCCTCTTACAAACTGTGAGAGAATAAGAATAAACTCTCAAAACTTAGCTAGGGTACACACACATATACATACATATATATGTATATATATATATATATATTTATATCATAGTAGTTTGATTGAAAATTTATAAAGAAAAAAAAAAGTGGTTAAATATAATAGAGCCGTGCAGGGTATACTGTGGATTGAAGGGTTAGTTTAACTTTTACTCCACACATTAATATATAGATGTCTTATCAACTGCTCTTCTCAAAATTTGGAATGACACACGTCAAATAATTTTAGTGTCTCTCTCATACAATAAAGTGCATTGTATGTGATATTAATATATACTTATGTGATAAAGATAAGCACAAAGTACACTCTCAGACAATTTGAACTCAAATTTTGCATTGGATGATTTTGTAGGTATAGGAGAATGTAGTGTTTGGTTTCAATTCCATTTTCCCTTTTTATTTGTTAATTCTCTATTTTGGTTTCAAATTATATTTTCATAATGTGGTTCTTGGTTTCTATTGGAGTCCTATTTCTTGAACCAATTATGAGACATATATGGGAACCTCAAACTTCTTTCAGATTTACAAATTGGAAATATACATTTTTTTTAAACTTTTTATATAAGATTATATATATATATATATATATATATATATATCAATATTTTGACATGACTAGAAGACAAGTGAGATCTAGTTTAACTTAGCACTTACCTAATTTAAGTTAAAGAAAACCATATATTTAAACTTTTTATATAAGATTATAGATATCAATATTTTGACATGATTTAAGTAGACATGTGAGATCTAGTTTAACTTATCACTTATCTAATTTAAATGAAAGAAAACTAGTTATATAATTAGTAAAGTCTTGACCAGTTCGTGCCTTTGCGACGAAATAATCCATGTTATGATCAATATTGCCTGCACCGTGGTTGGTAAATAATAGAGTTTTAAAAATGTTCATAATATTTAGCATGTATAGCTAAAAAATGGCTTTTTGACTTGTTGGATCCGTATTTTCTATACATATATAATTAAAAATAAAAGATAAGTACAATAAAGCAAATGCCTATTCATCCTTTACATTTCTTTGGCTAGTGAACATACAACCAATAATCTTCCAAAAACGCCGTTTTAAAGTTAAACAAGCTTCTAATTCTACCTAACGGTACTATTATCCAATAAGGAGCCAAACCTGAAATCTGCAATATCCAGTGTAGATAAGGTTGGTTTTGTACAAAGCCTCTTTTTATTAATTTTCATTTGTCTTGTTTTTTGTTTTTTTAGCTACTTGTTATAGTTTTTCTTTTGGTATTTTCCTCACCTGGAACAAAAATTGTAAAGATAATGGCATTTCTTGTCCCTCAAATTTAATGTTAGAATCATTTTAGTCCTCCATGTTTAAATCGTGACTTTAGTACGTACCCCTAGTGTTCGAATTTAGTTTCAATTAAGATCTTTTGGACATTTTTACCTTTAATGCGAGCATGCATTGCTCATATAGAGGGACTAAAGTGAAACCAAATTTATGAGACCAAAAGCGACACTACTCCAAAATTGTATGTCAAAAATATAGACCTCTAGTCACTACAACATAATATAATATTAGTGGCAAGTTAGAGTGACAATATTAAAATTGTCACCAAATCTACATATTGAGTGATAATAATTTTTGTTTTGACACAATAATAATTTTTATTGACAAGAATATCTTTTAAGTTACACTATTGATAATTAGTGACATATGTATAGTGACAACTGTATTTGTTGTCACTATATATGTGTCACTAATTGTCAACAGTGGTAGCAAATTTCTTGTCACCAATTATCAAGAGCGACAAGTTGTATACAATTTTTGTCACTACTGTACATGTGAAAACTATTTCTATGACAAAATAAAAATTTTTGTCACTTATTATATATAATTAGTAACAATTAAAATTGTCACTTGACATTTTGTCACACACGTGCGCACGCGCGCACACACACACACATATATATATATAGTGAGTTTTTATCAGTTCTCAAAACCCATTGTCGGGCTTTGTTTATATTTAATACCAATTTTTTTTTTAGTTTGCTAATATCTTGAAATTTAAATGTGTATTTTTTAGTTGTCCTCGCCTTTTTTTTCCCGCTGTTAAATAAAAATTATACCAAATTGTTCGAAACCGTCCGAGACTGCACCCACAGTTTTGGATTCTTAAAATGACAATTTGATACTACTAATTTTGGAACCATATATGGCAATTCATTCTCAAATTATGTGAAAGAAATCGAAACCTCACCAAGTAGCAGCCCGATAAAATAGGTATATAATATTAGGGTGGAGGAAATAATTTTTTAAATTAACCGCAACAAACTAGTATAGTGAAATGGTAAAGTAATAATACTGGGGTTGAATTGATTTTATGGTTAGCAAATTAAGTTTGAAAGGGGAGTATTATTAAGTATATACGTACGTGTAAATGGTGACTATGCATGGCATGGATAATTTTATGGTACATGTGAAGTGTTACTTTAAGATGTGTCATTATATCTATCTTTTTTACACAATTATATATGATGTTCACACACGATACATTTCAATTTGTGAAAAACATAAATACAAAAAAAGTTACTCCCAATTCACCATAAAAAAATAGTCCCTGGCAATGACATTACTAGAGAGCACAAATGGCGCGCTTTAAATGCGGGGTAGACAATACGGTCAGCGACTTTCGTGAAGGACAATGTCAGTCTCTACTTCGCAGGCCCCTTAACCAAGCAAAGATGTGAAAGCTCATTCACACACACACAAAGCTCATACATACATACACTTTCAATATATGCATATGTATATGCATGGCTGTCTCTATCTTTACCTAGGGCAGTGGGATTGCCAATAAATACAACTGCAAAGAAACCACAATTCTATTCTCTCATAATCATAATGCCATCATGGCCTTGTGATGGCACCCTCCCTACCCACCCTACCCCACCTCCATGGGGATCTTAACTTTTGTCCTTACAAAAAGTAAAGGAAGAAAGGCTTTAGAAAAGCCCTTTTATTTCTCTCTCTCTTTCTCTTCAGTAGTCACCACCACCACTTTATTTTTTGTTTCTGATCTCTTTATCTCTCATCATAGATATTATATATATACATATATATACTTTTACTTCAATCATAAAGCAATCGATTACAAAATGATTTACTAACACGTCCATCTTTTCTGTTCTGCCAAAAAAGTCCTGTACCCTTCTGCCCCCTTAACATTTAATACTCACATTTCGAGGAATGAGCCATCTAGGGTTAGACACCCCTACCCCTTACCCTTCACATCTCTCTCATCTCAACTTCTATTGTGTACACCTTTTGTTAAACTCTGGCCTTTAATTTTCGTATATATATATATATATACTTCTATAATTTTATATCAAATTAAATCCAATAGTTCGAGTGTAAATTTTATGTTTATCACTCTCGTACAAACATTTTTGAGGACCACATATAATATACCTTATTGTGTGAGAGATATAAACACTAGAACTATTAAACTTAGTCTAGTATAAAATTTTCCTATATATTTGACCTCTTTTCTTATTTTCACCAATTCTTCATCTTTTTAATTACTGTTTTACTATTATTACTTTGACTAAATGTAGGTTTTCGGTGAATATTGTTGAAAACAATAACTTTTTTTTTTCTATATTTTATGCTTTTGTCTGGACAAAATTATAGCTCCTATTAGTGACCACATCATTATTATAAGTGAGCTGCGCATGTTATTTTTAAAAAGATAATAATTTAAGAAATAAAGTCTTGTTTGGATGTTCTAAACTTCTGATTAATAATTGATAAGAACAGAAAAATTCAAGACAGATTGTGTGGTTATATAATTTATTTTTTTATCATCTAGAGATCGAAATTGTTTTTTTTGAGCCAAAACTAGTAATCTCAATGAGTTTACGCTTTTTTTCTTTTTATTTTTTTGCGTGTCTATATATTTTAATTTCAAATGCATATAATATTTAAACATAGTTTGTCGTGGTATATGAAAAAACATGAATTTTAATTTTTGGATGGACTAAAGTTGGTATTTTTAATTTACTCCCCCAAGCAAGCTATTGTTAACTAATTTTATGTCGATGTGGTCAAATTCCTAAAGAATCTTGATGCTGTAGTATACTATATATTATTTGCTATCTGTAAGTCTTAATAGATCGGGTGGTTTCCTAGGGTATATAAAACATGTAAAATCCCTCAAGTCATTTTTTCTGGATCCGTAGAAAGACCAACTGAATTAACAATTTCATAGTACTTCAATTTGTAATCAACTAGTCGGCATTGGACGAAATTCACACGATGCATGTGGAAGGGCATTTTGAGCAAGACTAACAAAAATCATTTGTTTCGGAACTGGACGAAATTCGTACTATATATACGAAACTGACATTCTGAGGAAAAAATTTAAAATTAATTGCATCGGAATTGGACGAAATTCCAAGTAGGTTGATGTATTTGAAGTGAGGCTTTTACTAACTTTTTCTTCTTTGGATAAATAGACTTGTTCGCCATAAAGCGATCACACATGATAATTTTGATGGGTTTTGTGGAGAAACAAACCAAAAGGTTGATTGGTAGGTGAAACCAAGATGTTTTTTGGTAGGTGAAACCAAGAGTTTTGGTAGGTGAAAATTACTCCTATAAATAGGAGTGAATTTCTTTCATTCTAAGCATCCCAAACCAAGAGAAAAACATAGAGAGCAAAGTGTGTGTAGTGTAGTGTATACTAGGGAAAGCAATTTGTGGTAGATACAAATTGTGCTACACGGGAAATACTTGTGGGGTTTTTTCTTTCGGGGCAATACACTCTCAATCTCTTGTAATCGTTTTTCTCTCTCATATAAATAAAATCTCTCTAGCATAGGTTCGTGGACGTAGGCAATTTGCCGAACCACGTAAATCGTTGTCTTGTTTTCTCGCTTTCATTTTTTCACTTTTAAGTTCGTTTATGCGCGTTGATTCCTAACAACTGGTATCAGAGCACGGGTTATAACGATCCGTGCGGAATCAATGGCGTCTGACGATAGAAAAGTGAATATAGATAAGTTCGATGGAAAAGATTTTGGATTCTGGCGAACACAGATGGAGGATTATCTGTACCAGAAGAAACTCCATCAACCATTGTCGGGGAAGAAGCCTGAAAAGATGTCAGACGAGGATTGGGAATTATTGGATAGGCAAGCACTAGGTGTTATTCGATTAACGTTATCAAGAAACGTAATGTTTAACATCCTAGATCAAACTACGACGGCGGGTTTGATGAAGGCGTTATCCAACATGTATGAGAAGCCATCCGCGTCGAATAAAGTCTACTTGATGAGACGTTTATTCAACTTGAAGATGACGGAGGGAGGATTGGTGACCAATCATATCAACGAGTTTAACGTGATCATCACTCAGTTGAGCTCGGTTGATATTAATTTTGAGGATGAGGTAAAGGCTTTAATTTTATTGTCTTCTTTGCCGGAAAGTTGGAGTGCGATGGTAACTGCTGTGAGTAGTTCGTCTGGCCAAAGAAAGTTGAAGCTTGAGGAGATTCGGGATCTGATTCTAAGCGAGGATATTCACCGGAGAGAATCAGGAGAACTCACATCTGCTGCATTGAGTGCGGAAAGCAGAGGGAGAAGTGTTCAACGGGGTGGTCAGAAAGGCAAAGGTCGATCCAAGTCCAAGGGGCGAGGGAAGTCAAAACCGCGCAAGGGTGATGATTGCTGGGGCTGCGGTAAGAAAGGCCACTTCAAGAGGGACTGTCCAGAAAAGACGGGACAAAATCACAACCGGGAACATCAACAAGCAAACGCAGCAACAGACGATGTTGGAGACGCTTTGGTTTGTTGTGTTGACAGTCCAGTTGACCAATGGGTACTGGACTCAGGTGCGTCGTTTCACGCTACTTCCTGTAAAAATTATCTTACAAATTATACTTCTGGAAAATTTAGAAAGGTATTTCTTGCAGATGATGAACCCTTAGAAATTATTGGTAAGGGAGATGTCACGATAATGACGGCACAGGGGATGCAGTTGAAACTGCAGAATGTCAGACATGTCCCGGGGCTGAGGAAGAATTTGATCTCAATGGGTCAAATTGATAGTGATGGTTACACCACAATGTTTGGTGGTGGTTCTTGGAAAATCACCAAAGGAAATTTGGTGGTGGCTCGTGGTAAAAAGTCGGGGACTTTGTACACCACAGAAATCAATAGGGACTCGTTAGCTGCAGTCGAGGCCACAGAAGACGTGCATCTATGGCATAGGCGACTTGGGCATATGAGTGAGAAGGGAATGAAAATCATGGCATCCAAGGGAAAGCTACCAATCTCAAAGACGGTTGAATTGGGTCTTTGTGAAGACTGTGTACTTGGGAAGCAGAAAAAGGTGAGCTTCTCCAAGACAGGAAGAGAACCGAAGGCAGAGAAATTGGAGCTTGTGCATACCGATGTATGGGGACCGGCACCCGTACAGTCGCTTGGAGGGTCGAGATACTATGTCATCTTCATTGATGATTCCACAAGAAAGGTATGGGTTTATTTTTTGAAAAATAAGTCTGATGTGTTTAATACCTTTAGGAAGTGGAAGGCAGAAGTCGAGAATGAAACGGGGCTGAAACTGAAGAGTCTGAGGTCCGACAATGGCGGGGAGTATGACAGCCAAGAATTCAAAGTCTATTGCGCAGAGAATGGGATCAAGATGATCAAGACCATTCCAGGGACTCCGCAGCAGAATGGGATTGCAGAGCGGATGAATAGAACTTTGAATGAACGAGCTAGGAGCATGAGGCTTTATTCCGGGTTGCCAAAGACGTTTTGGGCTGATGCAGTAAGTACGGCAGCTTACCTTATAAACCGGGGACCTTCAGTACCGTTAGACTTCAAAATACCGGAAGAAGTTTGGTCTGGAAAGGAGGTAAATTTATCGCATTTGAAAATTTTCGGTTGTTTATCCTATGTCTTGCTAAGCTCTGATGATAGGGATAAGTTGGATCCAAAAGCACAGAAGTGCATTTTTATTGGTTATGGTGGAGATAGTTTTGGATACAGGTTCTGGGATTACCAAAACAACAAAATCATAAGGCATAAAGATGTTACGTTCAACGAGAAGGTGCTTTACAAGGATAGACTTGGGACAGAGACTGATGATAATGAAAAACCAAAGGCGATATTGGAAGAGATCACTGAGGATGAGGTTGCAGGAAATGGAGCTGAAAATAGGATTGAGGAAGATCCGGAGACTCCACAACCTACCTTGAGGAGATCGAGTAGAACTCCTAAACCAAACACGAGGTATTCCTCTTCTCTACACTATTTACTTTTGACAGATTCGGGAGAGCCGGAATCGTACAAAGAGGCAATGAGTGTAGGAGATTCTCTCAAGTGGGAGCTAGCCATGAAAGATGAGATGAGCTCGCTTGAGACAAATAAGACTTGGAGGTTGACCAAGTTACCGGAGGGGAAAAGAGCTTTGCAGAACAAGTGGATATTCCGGGTAAAAGATGAGCCAGATGGTAGTAAAAGGTACAAGGCGAGGCTGGTAGTCAAAGGGTTCCAACAGAAGGAAGGGATTGACTACACTGAGATATTTTCGCCGGTTGTCAAGTTAACTACTATAAGGATGGTTCTAAGCATTGTTGCTGCAGAGGATTTACATCTTGAACAATTAGATGTAAAAACGGCATTCCTTCATGGGGATTTGGAGGAGGATATATACATGGCTCAACCGGAAGGTTTTCTGGTAAGCAGAAAAGAAAACCTTGTATACAAGCTAGAGAAAAGCTTGTATGGTTTGAAACAAGCTCCGAGACAGTGGTACAAAAGGTTTGACACGTTCATGGATAGTAATGCATTCACTAGATGTCAAATGGATCATTGTCGTTATTTTAAAAGATTTAAAGATTGCTACATTATTTTATTGTTGTATGTCGATGACATGTTAGTTGCAGGGACTAATATGGGGGAAATCAAAAGGCTGAAACAACAATTGGCGAGTGAGTTTGAAATGAAGGATTTGGGGGCTGCAAATACAATTCTCGGGATGAGAATTATTCGAGATAGGTCGAGTGGGAGCCTCAAGCTGACTCAGGAAAGGTACATACATAAGGTGCTTGATAGATTTGCTATCACTGATGCAAAGTCTAGAAGCACTCCTTTGGGGAGTCAATTCAAACTAAGCAAGGAGCAATCACCTAAATCTGACGAGGAGCGAGAAAAGATGGCAAAGGTTCCATATGCCTCTGCTATTGGAAGTTTGATGTACGCAATGGTGTGTACAAGGCCGGATATAGCTCATGCAGTGGGAGTCGTAAGTAGATATATGGCTAATCCGGGTTTACAGCATTGGGAAGCAGTGAAGTTGTTACTAAGGTACTTGAAAGGCACATCGGATATGTGTTTGAGTTTTAAGGCTAGTAGTATCACTTTAGAGGGCTTTGTGGATGCTGACTTAGGTGGTGATCAAGATGGTCGGAAGAGCACATCAGGCTATATTTACACTTTGGGTGGCACAGCAATCAGTTGGATGTCAAGGCTACAAAAATGTGTAGCACTTTCTACAACCGAAGCCGAGTACATTGCTATTTCAGAAGCTGGAAAAGAGATGATTTGGTTGAAGAAATTTCTGAAGGAAATTGACAAGGAGCAACGGGATTGTACACTTTATAGTGATAGTCAAAGTGCCATTTGTTTGGTAAAGAATCCGGTGTTTCACTCAAGGACGAAACATATTCAATTGAAGTATCATCATATCCGAGAGATGATAGATGATGAGACTTTGGAACTGAAAAAGATTTTGGGTGCAAAGAATCCGGCAGACATGTTGACAAAGGGGGTTACCACCGAGAAACTGAGGCTTTGCATGGCCTCAGTGGGCCTGGAGTTTCTGTGAAGAGGAGGCCGACTTTTGCTAGAGAGAGAACGCATTAAATTGGAGGGAGAAGAGGTTGTGTCTTCAACTTTGAGTTTGGTCTCCAAGTGGGAGATTGATGGGTTTTGTGGAGAAACAAACCAAAATGTTGATTGGTAGGTGAAACCAAGATGTTTTTTGGTAGGTGAAACCAAGAGTTTTGGTAGGTGAAAATTACTCCTATAAATAGGAGTGAATTTCTTTCATTCTAAGCATCCCAAACCAAGAGAAAAACATAGAGAGCAAAGTGTGTGTAGTGTAGTGTATACTAGGGAAAGCAATTTGTGGTAGATACAAATTGTGCTACACGGGAAATACTTGTGGGGTTTTTTCTTTCGGGGCAATACACTCTCAATCTCTTGTAATCGTTTTTCCCTCTCATATAAATAAAATCTCTCTAGCATAGGTCCGTGGACGCAGGCAATTTGCCGAACCACGTAAATCGTTGTCTTGTTTTCTCGCTTTCATTTTTTCACTTTTAAGTTCGTTTATGCGCGTTGATTCCTAACAAATCTAACACGTAAAATAGAATTATAACTTTCCTCATCATGAATTGTAAGAGATGAGATAATGAGAGGGAAAAAAGGGTTCCCATTCATCACTAAAACTCAATAGTTAATTCTAACTTTATAGAATTCTTTTGTCACTGGTTATAAAACGGTGCAGCAAATTATATACAATTTTGACACTATTAAATTTGTGGAAATCATTATTATTATGACAAAGGAATGTTTAATTTCGTTCAAGCAAATTACTAAAGGAAAAGAAAATAAAAGAAAACAATTTTCCTTTTCCTGCTAACACTCTAGAACCCAACATGATTTATAGCAAGTGCACTAGCCGTGTACGTAGTAATAGTGAACAAACGTCCGGATATCAAACCACAAGGACTAGAATTTTAGTTTAAGATTAGTAACAAAAACAATTAAACTAAACGTGTGAAGAACAAAAGAGAGGGCAAGCAAATGATTGAAACTTCAAGTATGAAAGGTAATTAAGGCGCATGTGAGGCTCAATTTGATTTGTTATCCTTATAAAGAAGCTTGTTGAATCATTTCACCTATGTTGCTATGTTGGAAGATCCTATGATAATAACTACCCGATTTCTCGCGATAAAAATCCTATGCCTAAATAATGGTCCCCGAAATATGTCTATTTGGAAATCTAATTACCAAGCACGCGTTAATGATTAGAACTTCCTCGACTAAGGTCGACTTACTTCAATTCTTCTTCTGATGATCGATTCAACCTCTCATCAAAAAGATATACCTTGGTTATAAGAAGCCTATGTATGAACAAGGATTAATTTTACTTCCAAGGCTGCGTTTCATTCCAGCAACAGTAGTGTCCCCCTGCCGGTGGGGAATACGCTCCCGGGTCGCCCACCACCCTTGGTCTAGTCCCCGGAGTTGTTTGCGGGATTACGGTTTGTTTTCGAAGGTGATCAAAAAGATTCGATGAAAATCGGGCATACATTCTAGAGAAAAGGAAGATCATACATCGTTTTGGCTTCAAACCTGCCTTAGTCTCAAATAGGGCGCAAGCGACTACTTATACGCTTGCCCTTTATCTGCCCTACCCGCCCCCTTCTCTTCTAGGGATGAGGAAGGAAGAAGGTGATGTCCGGATAAGCTCCAACTGGAGAAATTGGAACTGGAAGAAGCTATGCTACCTTTGGCTCTCCTTCCCTTCCGCTTTCCGGTTCAGGTTCAACTGGAGCTTGGTCAGCCTATGTCTAGAGCAATTCCTATTAGTCAGGGTTTTGTTCTGAATTTCTTGCACCCTAGCTCAAGTTTCTCACAAAACATTAATCTAGGCAATTAATTAATCAAACATATGTTGATCAAGCATGGGGGTGTTCAACGAGTTAAGCCGGCTCGAAAAAAGCTCGACTCGAGCTCGTTTGAGGGTGTTCGGGAGCTCGCAAGTCGGCTAGCGAACTCCCTTTATATATATTTTTTATTAATATAATTATGTATATAGATTATTTTTTTTATTCATGATAGCTGTGGTATATAGCTCAGCTGTATACCAGCATGTGTTTATTATTATTATATATATATATATA
This sequence comes from Buddleja alternifolia, assembly GCA_019426215.1. Lineage (NCBI taxonomy): Eukaryota > Viridiplantae > Streptophyta > Magnoliopsida > Lamiales > Scrophulariaceae > Buddleja > Buddleja alternifolia. The sequence goes on from CM033393.1 coordinate 17,643,292, forward strand.
TATATTATAATATTTATATATTAAAATAATAATATAAATTACTAAAAATAAAAAACCACCAAATACCTAAACTACACGATCGATAAAACAGAGGAGCAAAACAATTAACAAAAGCCCTAGCCCCTCTTCTTCATTTCAAATCGCATTTGGCACCAGATCACAACCACATCCCGGCGTCTGAATGCGAGCAACCACCATCCCGGAAGACTCATGTTCCACCTTCGGACATCAGCAACGTAGAAAAAGCAAAGCTTGCACTCATTGTTGGGATCGGTACAACCCCCGAGGACGCTGGTGCAGCGAAAAACATATAATTTAAAAAATTAAAGTGGCATTCCCGAATTCGGGCTAGGTCGATATGGTACCATCAGATTCAAAACTATCCTAGAAGATAGTTTACTCGTGTTTACCTCTTGTAGACCTTAAAGCAGCAACGTCTTTTTAAGCTACTCCCTGCTACAGTCTTTGAATTGGATTTGCCCTAGTGCCCCAAGTGTTGCTTCTCTAAGATGTATCCACACCCTAGCTCATACCCTTGATTATCTCCACCAGTGCTAGCCAAGAGAATATTGAATTTTTGCTTTTTGAGGAAAAAGGGGTTAGGAATTAATTTTAGTGCTTTTCGCACTCAACACATGAGTTTGAAGAATTCTTGTGAAAGAAAAATTTGGAGAGAATAAATGAAAAGGACTTGTATCATTTTTATCAATCCTTCATCAATTTTAAAAGCGGTGGAACACACACACACACACACAGGCATTTATATATATATATATATATATATATATATATATATATAGTCCACCTAGTGTAAACAACACACACACACACACACACGCCTCTCACCCTAAAAATGAGGGAAGGCGTGCATGTATGTATATATATATATATATTTTAGTTTTCTTTTCTTTTGTTCCCTTTCCTTAGTTAGTTGGACTCTTTCCAATTAATTAGACATTACCATATCTATTAATATCCTAACATATATCTTATAAGATCTTCCTTTTTAATTAGTTACCTTAACCGATTAAAAGATCCTACTAAATATATTTATAAGATATTAATTAATATATATATATATATTTACAAACTTTGTGAGCAAGATAAATCTTTCCACCAAATCCTCGCATGCACATACACACGTCACACGTGCACACATGTATATATATATTATTTTATTTCTTTTTCTTATTAATTAATTAGTCCTTCCCAATTTAATATTTCAATATTAAATTATAGGACCATTAATTAATACCATTAAATTAATTCCTTTTCTTGATTAATTAAATCCAATTAATTAATTCCTCCATTAATTCACAATAAATTAACTAGCCAATAAGTACTACACTAAGTTATGTCTGTGACCCGTCAGGCTTGTTGACAAGCTAGCAATAAGTCCCCATAGGATAGATTAATTATTCTAAATAGTTAACTAGACCTTGGATTAATTTCACCAAATTAACCTAAGGCACCTATTGATCGTGGTTTGATGTCTAGAAACGTCGCCACGACTTTTTAGATGTCAACAATGAAAAGCAAACATATTCGAGTTACGATCGTCATGTGAGTAGAATCCCTTTATCAGTTTCCCGTCTATGGTCTAGGGTATGGCGATGGTCGAACCCTAATAACCTTAGAAACAATGACTGTGTTGTGACATCTAATGATCCAGTCTTCTAATCCGGGACCGCCAATCCCTCTTAGAAGACAATTGCTTTGATCAAAGACTTTATCGATCATTTAGATTCTCACAACAGCATAGGAAATATGGGGTACTCGTGAACCTGGATGAATCCCTCTTCGACTGCCACTTGTTCCTCTGTACTATCAGACTATACCCAACATACACGCCGTATGACTCTCCTGGAGTGCACGTTCATATCAAAGTATAGTGAATAGTACCCTTTCCAATGACATCTCAGGTCTAAGGACTAATCTCACACTACGAAACCCAAGGACTCCATGTTCGACAGCACCAACTAGGAGTCCTTTAGCGAGGCCGTTCAATTTCATAATCAAAGTATGAATCTTCATACATGTATTGCCATACAAGCCATCGACAATGGAACAGGTCGACCTTTTAGGAGAGTTACATGCATGAACTAGTCTTGACAAGGCCACCGATATCCCACATCTCACAACCTCTATGACTTGGAACATTATTTAGGGTTACGGTCTTTGAGAGCATTCCATAGGTATCCTGATCGCTTCCCTAACCATATGAAATCCATGTGATTTTTATCTATACTAACACTAATTATAACAATAAAGAAGCATACCATAAAGAAATATTCAATATATTTAAAACAAGACCGTCATAGTGTTTTAAATTTAATATGGCAGAGCCCAAAACAAATTGCTCACTGGGCACCTAACCCTATCACTCGTCTCACCACCGCAACTGGAACTTGCCTTGTCGTCGCCACTTCGCCGCTACCGCCACTTCAAGGCCACCACCAACTTTGAGCAGACTGCATAGCACCATTCTCCTACCCCTCTTGTAACAAATTATATGATTTTTTTCCTTTTCCTTTCTTCAATTTGTGTAAAAAAATTGGTAAATGATGTCAAAGGAAATGAGAATAGGCAGATGCGAGCCTTACTCGAGTTTTGGCTTCTGAGTTTGACTCGCGAGCTCAAGCTCAAGCTTGACTCGAGCTCGCAATCTGAGCTACCTGTTTTTAGTGCGAGCTCGTGCTCAACATACACGGCTCAATCGAGCTTGAGCTCAGGTAGATATAGTCGAGCTCGAGCTCGAGCCTGAAAAAATCGCCAGGCTCGGCTTGTGAACACCCCTAATCAAGCACATGTAAGAAGCATAATCACAAATTCACACAACATAGCAACACATGAATTGATTCAAACAATCATCTATTATATGAATACTTCACAAATTGGCCTTCACATGGCCCTAGTTTTACAAGCTTAGCTCATAATCAAAGGCATAAGAGAATCTAAGGTAGTCATAGACATATTCATAGACAAAAACATAATGAAAACGATAAACTCCCTAATTCGCTTGATTAATGATGAATCTGGGCTGAAGGCTTCAATCTCTAGCCAATCCTCTTTTTTGTTCTTCTAAATTTGATGATAAGTCTGGTTCAAGTCCCAAGTGTTGGGTTTCACGTAAAAACACATAAACGCAGCGGAAAGATTTCAAAAATTTAATTTAAAACCCAAAAGTGTACTCTAATTCGCATAATTGAATTTCAAACATGCATTAACGAGTAAATCCGACTTACCCGTTGAAGCGAGGTGGTAGGAGAATCCAATTCTTCTTTTAAACTTTAGATTGATGAACTTCTTGAATTCTTCAACCCTCGTGTTCTTCAATTCTTGAAGTTGTAGATGAATCCAACAACGAATCATGTTGCCTCTAAATTATCACGCGCGAATTGATGACGAAAATTTCCCTTCTTGTTCTCTATTAGGGCGACGGCTTTGGTGTATAGAGAGGGAGGATATTTTTCTTCTTCTATTCTTTGGAGAGTTACAATTCATGTAATGTATTCACTTCTCTAGGTTAAAGTTAAGAGAGCCCTTTTATAACTCAATAACTTGTTGACCAAGACAAAGCAAAAGAGACCAATTTGATCATCCAACCTAGCCTAATGGGGACGCCCCATATAGGGTCCGTAATTATTTTGTTTTGTTAATTTCTTTATTTAATTAATTATTTATTTTATCCAATAAATAAATATATTAATTAAATAATAAAATTAATTAGATAAATTATTCATTAATATATTTCTCTAAGAAATTAATTAATAATTTATCTTATCCAATAATTAATTGTCTTATCGAATAACCAATTAATTATTTAACTTATCCAATAAATTAAATCTCTCCAAAATAAAATAGAAAATAGAAAATCCCTTTTTCCATTTTCTTTACCAATTCTTTCGCGCGACTCTTTAGGTTAGTTTCATTTGGCAATGAGAGGAAACCAAAGGAAGTGGGTAACACTTAGCCAGTCATGTGGCCCACTTTGTAGCCCAAATAAAATACGAATGAATGGATCATTCCACAACCTTTCACTCATAAGTACCGTGTATGTATAAACCCTTCGTTCACGTTCCCCGATCAAGTGAGAGTCATGGTTATGTCAAACTCACTGGACTTGACTATATGTATAAATTATAATAATACGAGATCATTGAGATCGATTTGATGCCTAGCACAATCGTCTCGTTTACTTTGGCCAAAGGCTTTGATCTCTATAATCTATAATTACATAGGGTACATTCTCATTCACTTATGAGAGAACAAATCCCTCTTAGAAATCTCCTAAGACTACCACTTGCCCATCAAATCTGCATTTCGAGGTTGACTTCACCAACGGGTGAATTGGGTCTAACTACTCTAGTGAAAGACTTGACGTCACAAGTGCATCTTTAGCCTGATACTTCAGGTCAAAGGTTCACATATACCTATTACGCATAATCAGTTCTGTCATTGACAATCACAGAGTGAGAACCCATGTGACAGAACCTATGCGTGTCATGTTCGAGGATATTCGTTCCCCTGATGTGCCTACAATCTTAATCTCCTATCATCCCATGATACTAGACAGGCACTCCCATGTCGGAGTTAAAATTGTACAAGTATTCGAAGTCTTTATTTGTCCATTAAAGACTTCATATTACTTGCGAACTTGTTTTAGTAATCAAGATCGATCTCTCTAGTGCCACTCTTCCTATCCCATAGGAAGTAGAGGGATCGCACTGAGAACATGGACAAAATGTTTTACACAACTTATAGATGCAGATAAGAATTACATGAAAACTTAAATGATGCCTTTTATTATAAATAATATTTAAGTTCAATACAAGATAGATGCCCTATTCACACTATCCTCTATGGCATCTGAGGGCATAATCCTAACACCAAGAAACTCCAAAATTCCCTTGAAATCCGAACATCGTTTTTATCCTTTGATTTTTGCATTTATACTCTTAAAAAACCTTTATAGTGGCGCCCAAGCATGAGAGAATCGGCCCCCAGGCGTGGCGGACATGGCCCAACAGACTTGGGGAGAAAGTGAGCTAGATCCCAGGCGTGCACAAATGGGCAGGGGCGTGGAGTGGATGGCACCTAGGCGAGGATAGAGTGGCACCTAGGCGCCGATGTGCATGGCTCAACCTCTATTTCTTCCTCTGTTGGCGCCTGGGTGTGAAGGATGTGGCGCCTAGGTATGGGAATGTGATACATTTTGGCCATAATTTGTTCTTCACGTTGTTTTTCTGCCCTTTCTTCGATTACATCCATTTAAGGCATGAAATCACTTAGCACACAAATTAAACGTATAAGTGGCAGGAATTAACCGATAAACGAACCTACAACATTAATACAATGGGCTTAAAAACACGTAAAAATGACTCTTATCACCTACCCTTTTTCTAAATGGTGAGGAAAAGATATTAGCTCAAATTATTGTATAATTTTTCTCCTATTTTCTTTTTCTTTTCCTTTTCTCTAGTAACAAAACAATGGAAAATGGTTTTCCTTGTGTTTTCTTTTCCTTTCCCCACCAATTTTCTTAAACCAAACAGAGTGGAAAGATTATTATCACACAATATATTTGGTATATGATAATTTTAACTTTACAACTTGCTATTTTATTACTAATATTCTTTTTTGTCTTGATTTCTACATCCCATTGAGATGAACACGTTTCTTTCTTCACGTGCTTGTTATGTTTGATGGAAAATGGAAACAAGCAAAAATCCAATATACTGATTTAGTTCGAATTTCATTGGATAATACGAACTAAGTCATTGATCCAGATAGATAGATAGACACATAACCCAAATGAATTGGATTATAGACTGGACTGAACCTTAGTCATGTTGCTTACGTATCTAAACAAGTAAGACCAAGTCTGAACCTATAATGATTAAGCTTATATAGGACAAAATCTAGGGGTAACTACAAGGTGAATCGAGAGAGAATATTTAGCATTCAATGCTGGATCCCCACACAAATGGCAATTTGGGGGTGTATATGTTAGTCAAATTGCTATTCATGACATGACGTTTGGGTCAATTGAATTATGACATGTGTCCTTTAATATACGATTCTGGTCATCCGTTTCGTAAGGTCGATCTGACCCGATTCATGAAAAATGCATGGATCATCAATATTTATGTAAATTTCAACCCGATCCATGAAAAATGCATGGATCATCGATATTTACGTAAATTTCTTGATAGGCAAGGGTAAATAGGTCCTTTACATTTGATACTGATGTCTTTTGATCATCTCGTTGAACATATTTTTCTTTTAATTTGATTAAATCTTTCTTGAAATCAATCATATCATTTTCTGCGGCTAGTATATGAATATATGATCATCCCTCTTACCATCACAGGTCTCTTTATCCACGAGTTTAATCTACATCCTAGCTAGATTATTTAATTCATCAATAACATTATACTCTTATAACGGGTTAATTCCATGCTACCCACTTGAGTACGTGCCCAACTGGGTTTTAAACCGCTGGATCATACATGATTAGAGATCATTTCACTTTATGACATCATCATCTGCAGATTTAGCGGTTTAAAACCCACTTGAACACGTACCCAAGTGGGTAGCATGGAAATTTCTCTTATTACGTTAATTTTCTTGGGCAACACACCTGATGATGGTAAAAAGCGTCAGACAGTGATTGTCACGTGATGAACCATTTGGGGTAAGGGAACCGATCTAACTCACGGCGAACTAGATTAAATATGTATTAAGTTATAGACTACACTCGGTTACTTCGAGCTGTCTACGTACCCAAGGTATGTGGGATCAAGTCAGTTCGTAGTTCTTTTGTGGGGTTACTCCCAATAGCCAGTGAATTTTTTCTGGGGGAATAGATAATGATCCTTTTCTAGCTCCTCTAAGGTATTTATAAAGAGCTGGTAGTGGGCCATGGGCCATGGGCCTAAATTAGTAAACCACCCATCAGGGTTAGTCTCCTTGAGATTATGGTCTCTTAGACTGATATTAGCACCCAATTATCTTTGGTGGGTCTTTCGTTCTTTTCCGGACTTGTATAGAGGATCCTCCACGGATCCGCCCACGGGTAGCGACTCGACCTATCTTGGGGACATAAGCAATTACCATAATACCCTTGGGTAATTTTTGGTGCACATCATAATGCTCCCCACTCTCGGGTTCTCTCGAATGTTGAATCCAGGAGTAGAAACTATACTACACCTGTTGGATGCTTCAGTCTAATTTGCACTGGGGTGGAAGCCTTCAAGGACTTTCCACCTACCTTTATTTAAGTGGGGGGTAGGTGAAAACCTTTTCACTTTCACCTCACTTCCATAATTTCATTTTGGGTGAACTCTCATCTTGAGAAAAACACTCTCTAGGAGGTGCTTACTTGCTTAGCCATGGCCAAAGACAATCTTGGAAAGGGTATGTTTCTTCCCCCTCCGTTCATAGTTTTATAGATGCGGTTTACATATGAGAATGATTGAGTAGGAGCAAACCTTGAACCTGGGTAATTTTGGGCAAGAAAGGAGCCTTCGCGACCTGGGGTGACACCGGCCTCATGGAGACCGCGAGGCCTTTGGTGCCTTGTGGTGGCCGTGAGGCATTGGGTCCCTCTCGGTTCTCCACGAGGCGTACTTGGCTCTTTGCCTTGAGATTTTTTGCCCTTTCTTATTGTGCTATCACTATATGACTTACACCCCTTTATTTTCAGGTGTTGTGCTTTCGTCGTCGTTGTCCAGCGATAGTAGCTCCAAGAGTGAGGACTTCGTGTCACTAGCAAGTGACTAGAGAGTGGAAGGAAGAAGCCCAGAGTGGGAGGACATCGCGGGATCGCAAGACGGACCTGGCCACTTGTTCTTCCATCATTACAGATAGTGATCTGCGAATGCTCTATGAGGATTTTCTATCAGATATCTGGATAGTGAAGCCCAAGCCGGATAACCGCATTTGGAATCCCCCAAAGGGCTATGCTACCGTATTTTTGGAGTTCTTCCGCATGGGCTTCAGCTTATCATGCGACCCCTTACTAGGGCGGATCCTAACACACTACCAGATATGCCTCAGTCAGCTGTCACCTAATAGCTTTGCCCAGTTTGAGGGCTTTGTTCGGCGTTTGCAGGAGTAGAGGCTGACTGTGAGTCTCGAGGCCTTTCAGGTTCTATTCGATGTCCAGATGAGCCAAGGAGGGCCATTCATGCACTTTTACCCGATTTTTCCATATAGGTTTTTATCGGGGAAAGTCAGTTGGAATGGAAACTGGAAAAGTAAATTCTTTTACTTTCCCATCCAGAGCCTGCCTATACTTACGCCCCCGCAGTGGTGTGAGAAGATTGCGCTTCAGAAGCTTATTGATACCCACCATCAACTGTGGCTGGACTTTCTGGGGTTGGGGCTATTTGAGACCCGTTTTGATAGTAGAACCATCTATCGCGGAGGTACTTCCTTGATTTATTTGGCAATGCCTCTTATGTTTTGTTACATCCATTGTGAAGTGATAAGTATATTCTAATGCCCGTATTTTATTTGTCGGGATACTTGGTATCAGGAGCTAGGAGGCGCTCACAAGCTTCAGCAGTTGCCCCCGCTCCCGAAGGAAGGTGATCATCCCTTCGTACTGAGCTAGTTATCTCTCCATCAAAGGGTAAGAAATCTGCCCAAGGGGTATCAGTTTTATCAACCCCCGCTATGGAGGCGGATCCTTTGGATTTAAACGCTATGATATCAGGCTTGTCAGCCAGGGGCTTTCGTGACTCTGCTGCTGGGGTTTCTTCCTAGACTCATACAGGGAAACCACGGTGGAGTGTTGGGTTTCATTCAAAAAAGCATAAACGCAGCGGAAGGGATTTTAAAAATTAAAACGAAAACCCAATTGGCACTCTAATTCGCATAATTGAATCTAAAATCGTATAACGAATAAAACTTACTCGTTAATATGAATATGATGATGGAGAAAAACTTCTTCTCCAAACTCGAAATATTGAAGCTTCCAAATCTTCAATCCTTTGGTTTGATTCTTCAAACTTGAACTTGATCCGAACAACGAAAATACGTCGTCTCTAAATCGTCACGCACGGATCAACAAACGAAAAATCCCTTTCTTCTTTCTCTATGGTTGACGGCTAGGTATAGAGGAGGGGAGAAATATTTTTCTTTCTTTTTAGAGTTATGAGAGTTGTGTATTCTTCTTACTTGTTCTAAGTCAAAGAGTCCTTATATACCTCATGACTTATTGAACAAGCTAAAACAAAAGAGCCCTAATATGTGGCCTCTCAAAGATGCCACTTTGAGGCCTCATAGGCGAGGTTGACCCCACCAAAGGGTGAATTGGGTCTAACTACTCTAGTGAAAGACTTGACGTCACAAGTGCATCTTCAGCCTGACACTTCAGGTCAAAGGTTCACATATACCTATTATGCATAATCAGTTCCGTCATTGACAATCACAGAGTGAAAACCCATATGACAGAACCGACGCGAGTCGTGTTCGAACATATTAGTTCCACTGACGTCTCTACAATCTTAATGTCCTATCATCCCATGATACACTACTACAAAAATGACCTATGACAGCGGTTTTTTTGGGCCTATGGCAACGGTTTTAACCGCTGTCATAGGTACCGCTGTTATAGAGGTGGACCTATGACAGCGGTTACAAAACCACTGTAATAGGTCTACCTATGACAGCGGTTCCCTGAACACCGCTGTGAAAAAACCAAAAAAATAAAAATAAATAACGGACCTGTGGCAGCGGTTCTCCCAAAACCGCTGCCACAGGAGGACCTGTGGGAGCGGTTCTGGGAAAACCGCTGCCACAGGTGAGAACTGTGGCAGCGGTTTTCCAGAACTGCTGCCACAGGTCCTCCTGTGGCAGCGGTTTTGGGAGAACCGCTGCCACAGGTGAGACCTTTGGCAGCGGTTTTCCCAGAACCGCTGTTTTTTTTTCTATTTTTTTTTAATTATTTATTGCGCTGTCATGATAGTGCCTGTACAATAATATGCAATGATCCAATCAACAAATTTCAACTAACAACAAAACATATTCAACATAAACAAACATCACCCCAAACTTCAATATTACCATCCTTAATCTCCAACAAAATGTACAATTAACTAATTAAATTACTAATGACCTTACGAAATACAATAAATTAAATCTCAATTTATAACAAGTCACAATGTACAAAAACTAAATTACCTAATTTCTAAGGAGCTGCTAAGAAAATGTAACGTGCAACTTCGCAGCGTACTTCATCAATTTACTCATCAGTATAGAAGGATTGACAATCCTTAAAGTACTGCAAGATATATGTATATATATAGAGATTAATTGCAAAGTGAAATAACATTTCAATTACCTACCAATTAAGGTTTAATAATTTCAAAAGTAATAGAATTAAGTATATATATATATAAGGATTATGTATACCGCTGTTGGGATTATAGATAGTCCGTGGCTAATAATCTCTTTCATGAATCTCATAACGAAATAGCCACAATCCACCTCGTTGGTCTGCCGGGGGCACTACAAAAGCAATCAAACTTACGTTGTATTAGAAGACGAACTTCTATACGAATATATAATCTCATGAACCTAGAAAACGCTAACCTTTATAGTAAACCATTTACAGTCCGAGTTTTTGGATTTGTTGGATTGGTTGTTGCAGTTTGCACGAAATATGTGCACAGCTCTATAATAAAATATAAAAAACAAGAAAATATGTTAAAAACAAGAAATTATGTGAAATAAATACAATCTAAAAAAATATTAAATATAATGGATACATTGATTGAATGAAAAACTTACTGATTGAATTTTAGTATCATATCATCTCGGTATTGCGGCTCACCATGCACAGAATCCAGATAGTAAACAATCTCTTTAAATGGATTAATTGCAAGCCAATGACCCCTACAAAGCATTCAAAAGATAAGTTGAAAATTTGTTTTGCGTAGCTAGTTTTACAAATTAAAGTCGAGTCTTTAGTAGCTCACCCGGTGTTGTAAGGTGCAAGAAATAACTTATTTTGTTGTGTACTCTGCATCATAGCACGTGCTATGTACTGCACTTGTTGAACTGACGGGTCTGTTTGAGCAGCTATGGAATGTGGGCTAAGGAACCCGAAACTTGCTTCTTTTCCTTCGGGGATCACGTAGTTAAACCACAAACACCTAAATTGAGCATAAAAAATGAATTTCGAGTGACGAAAATAATCGTAGTTTAGATGTAATAAAATAATTAAAAAACTTACTTTATGTACGCTGTAATGATAGAGGCTTCTATTTCTTTTCTACACAGAAGGTGATAGATCTCCTCCTTCCCAATGAACTCTGGAAATGAAAGATTCATAATGGCTTCGTCCATATATATATTGATCAGGGCATCAATCTTCATCATCTTCGTGTACTTTCCCAGAAATACAAGGTCATTAGGGAGTCCATCTAGTTGAAGATCTGCACATATGTCTACTTCACCTGCAGGCTCGGCCACTTGAGATTTTCCTTTGACAGCTGACCGCTTCGACGTCCCTGACTTACGATTTGCAGATGATTTGGACTGTTTAAGCAAGAAAATAAAATATAAATGTTACACACCAAAGTATATTTAGTAACCTCAAACAAATTGTTATAATTTATTAATGACTAGCTATTAATTACATACCGGTGCAGTAGTGACAATGACAAGACTCGCTAGCCAAGCAACAAAGGTACCCAGAGCATGAGAAATGGAGAATATTTCATCATTGAGAGGGACGGGCAGGAGTGTATTAGCCTCAACTGCAGTGTCAATGCGCACTTTCACATTGTTGGTGGCTAATTGACAGTTGTGAAGTGTTCTATCAGTCTCTGATCGATTGTATAGCTGTCCTTTAGCCACCACACGATATGATGGAGATGAAAGTGCTAATTGACATGGAGTGATACCCTACACACACACGTATATATATATATATACAACATTATATTAGAAAGTTTTGTATGATTTACAGAAAATAGAGAGTCGCAAGTTGTATGATTAATAAACAAGTTCAAATTTTTACCTCAGGAAGCATCTTATAACCTGGTTCTGGGCTGCTATTTTTCAAAGAAATGACGTCATCTTCATGTGGCTGACATTAGTTAGGGGCTTCCAAAACATCAATTCGTTGTTGCATGGCAACCATAGTTTCGGAGAGGTTTTTCACTATGTTTCTCAAGTTTTCCATCTCCGTTTCTGAAGCAGGCTTTGGATCCTTAAAATAGTCTCTTTGTGAGACCCCAAAGCCAACACCCCTAACGCGACCCGGATGCTCTTTCCTTTTAATAGCTTTAGCCAATAGGTCATCTCGACTCGTGTAAGTTCCACTATGGCTAGTGCTCTCTTGTGAAATGCTCTCCTGTAATGATATATTTTTAAAAATTAAAAAAAATAGTGAACCTTGTGCTTTTAATAGTATTTCAATAAAACAATTAATAGAGCTAAAATTGCCAATAACTCACCATTTCATTCACCACTCTTCTAACATTTTCGTTATCAATTTGATTTGTCGGATCGGAACGCGAAACCCTCCACACGAGTGCTCGTGTCACATCTGTACAATCGGATCCCGCATCCCTTCTTTTATTTATCTATATTTTCATTAAAAAATATATGTATGCATTAACATAGAATTATTATTAAAAAAATTGTAAGGATTCACTGCTAAATGAACTACATACCTCCATTTGCTCCACAACAGCATCTCCAAAACTCCCTTTCCGGTAAGGATATTCAGGGTTCTTTGCTCTTTCCTGATTGTCCATGCTTATTTTCTGTTTATTACATTATCAAATAATTAGCTAAATATAAACGCAATAACCAACAAATGAAACTGTAAATTAAAATGACTAGCTACCTGCCAAGGTTCACCTAAGCGAACCTCTAAAAATGCCGCCCAATCGGCTTGGGATATCTCATATTGTGGAGGTGGGTTGACATTAACGTTTCCATCATCATCTCGCACATACTTTCTGCTTATGTAGCTCCTGAAGTTACGTGCTAGCCTCCCAGCTTCTGCTAGTACGTACTTTTGTCGACTTTTGTCAATATCAAACGCCAACTACAAAAAACAAACAATAAAGTATATATAAAATTATAATTTAGAGAATATGATAATACATTAACACTTACAAATAAGATAATATCCAAATTACCTTCATCTCATCCCAAATGTTTTTTTTTGTTGCTGACGGGACTTTGCGCCAAGTACTAATGGCAATCGACACCTTCTGCCGAACCTGCACGCCTATATACCCAACAAATATTGATTTGTTGGGGTTAATTGGCTGACCTCTGTCATTCCAGCCGACAGGTAGCCTTATGCCTTTACTTCTGGCATTGACAACTTTTTTCATAGCAGAGACACCTCTCCGTATGTCCTTCTCATGACCGCTATCTGATCCATATACATCATCGTCGGGAAAACTACCATCAGGATTTGAAGCCATCGACCTACAAAAGACAAATAATACAGAAGTTAGATTCATATAAATTTGGCTGATTCATTTGGCAATAATAATTTTCAAATAGACGTAATAAATACAGAAGTTATCTTCATATAAATTTGGCTGATTCATTTGGCAATAATAATTTTCAAATAGACGTAATAAATACAGAAGTTTTCTTCATATAAATTTGGCAGATTCATTTGGCAATAATAAATTTCAAATAGAAGTAATAAATCACAAAATAAACAAAATTATCCTAAACCACAAAATGAACAAAATTTAATCCTCAATTAAACATAATTAACCCCAGCTAAACCAAATTAACCTTAAAATCAATCAACCCCTATTTCCCTTAAATTTTCCACAAAAATTGGCAAATCTCAAGAATATAAATTTTCTAGCAACTAAGTATAAATATTGAAAGAAGTCTATCATACAATTATGAAATAAATTCAAATACCTTTCATCGTTTTCTTTTTGTCGTTGGCTTAGCAGTCTTTTGCTTCCCATCGGTACGACCATTTTTTTTAGTACGGCGACGAACTGACGGATTAATCCATATCCCCTCTTGGTGATCTTGACGCATATACAATTCATCATCACTTATATCCAAGTCATCGTCACTATCAATTGATTGTGAATCACCTAATGAGATAGGGTTTTCTCCATCATCTTCACTTTCTTCATAATCACCTTCAATACATGTATTTTTGTTTGCCGATAAAACAATGGACCACCTCTTATCAATAGGATCGGTAACAAAAAATACTTGTTTAGCTTGTGACGCTAAAATGAAAGGTTCATCTTTGTATCCCACCCTTTCAAGGTCTACTCGTGTGAAGCCTATTTCACTATTATCGACACCATGTTTATTGTCAACCCACCTACAGGCACCCGAAACCAACTATAATCAAGCTCCCATATACGTTCAATCACCCCGTAATATGATAAATCGGCATAGATAGGATTATTATCTTTCGCACTTGAGATATGCATTGCTTGAGCTACAAGACTCACACCACTATTCTGCATTGTACTTCGTTTGTCTTGGTCTTTTGTATAGAATGTGCGACCATTTATACGATAACCTGAATAACAAAATACTAGTCTGTCCGGACCCATCGACAGCCGTATCAATTTATCTGAAACTGAAAGCTGTGGATTCTCTTTCTGTTTTTCTTCAAAATGCTTTCGGAACCAATCGATGAAACTCTTATTATGCTCTCTTGAAATCCAACTCTCATTTTTAATTGGATTGAATCTCCTAAGTTGGTTCTTATGCTCTTCAACATATGGGTCAACGTCATCGGTGTTGTGGAGCACATATAGGTGTGCCTGATCCCTTTGTGTAATATGAACACTAGCTAATTGTTTTCCCATTAATCCGACTCCTTCTGTTCCCCCTCCCACAACATGAGACTTTGGGAGCTCTGCAACATTAGAATCTGTCAGATACTCTGTGCAAAATGTAATAGCTTCATCAACTATGTACCGTTCAACAATGCAACCTTCCGGTCGACTACGATTTTTCACGTAGCCTTTCAATACCTTCATATAACGCTCAGCCAGATACATAGATCTCATAAAAGCCGGTCCACATAGTTGAGTCTCTCTAACCAAGTGAATGGGTAGATGAGTCATTATATCAAAAAAAGCAGGTGGAAAATACATTTCAAGCTCACACAAAGTGATGACAATTTGTTTTTGAAATGCAGGAAATTGCTCAGGATCAAACACCTTGCTCCACATTGCTTTGAAGAAGAAACACAATTTAGTTATCGTGTCTCTCACCTTTTTTGGCAAAATTGCCCGTATAGCAATTGGTAGCAAATGATCTATGATTACATGACAATCGTGAGTCTTCAAGTGTTTTAGCTTCAAATCCTTCATTGATACAAGACTGCTAATGTTTGAAGAATACCCTTCTGGAACTTTCACTCCATTAAGAAACTCACATAATGCAATTTTTTCTTTCCTGGCTAGAGTGTGAGCTGCTGGAGGCAAATAAGTACGTTTCCCCTTATTTGTTGGTGTCAATTTTCCTCTTATCTTCATTTCAACCAAGTCTAACCGTGCCTTTACGCCATCTTTTGTCTTTCCGGGCACATTTAGAAGTGTTCCAATGACGCTATCAAATACATTTTTCTCAATATGCATTATATCGAGAAAATGTCTAACATGTAAAGACGTCCAATACGGCAACTCAAAGAAAATTGACTTTTTTTTCCACCCAGTTTTTGCAAGGCCACATGCAAAAGTCTTTCCAAATTTAACCTCCAAGTCTCTTACATTTTCAAACACTTCTTCACCAGTTAAGCACTTAGGAGCTCGACCTTCTTCTATATTCCCATTGAAAGCTTTCTTCCACCGACGATATCGATGGTTCCGATTTAGCCATCTCCGATGCCCTTGGAATGCATATTTCTGGGAGTGTGTCAATCGATATTGATCTGTACTCTTGACACATATGGGGCATCCACATTGGCCATGCACACCATATCCCTCGAGGTTTGCTCTTGCCGGAAAATCATTGATTGTTCCAAATAACATGACTCTGAGATTAAAATTTTCTTCTCTCAACCCGTCATATACTTGAACACCGGTGTCCCACAACACCTTCAAATCCTCAATTAAAGGGGTCAAGTAGACATCTATATCATTTCGAGGTTGTTTCGGCCTAGAAATGAGTATAGGCATCATTATATGCTCTCGCTTCATGCATCGCGATGGGGGAAGGTTGTAGATCATCAAAATTACCGACCATGTACTATGTGAGCTGCTTTGCAAGCCATGAGGGTTCATGCCATCTGTAGCCAATACAAGGCGCAGGTTTCTTGATTCTTCACCAAATTCAGGGAAATCATCATCAATCTTTTTCCATTGAGGAGAATCTGATGGATGTCGAATCTTGTCATCTTCAATCCTTTCTTCAAACCTTCTATCAGCATGCCATGTCAAGTCCTTGGCTAACTCTTTACTACTGTACATGCGTTTAAATCGTGGTATTATAGGCAAATACCACATGGTTTTGACAGGCGTAGATCGATTCTTCTTGTACCGTGAGGCGCCACATTTTGGACAGGCCTTCAATGATGCATAGTCAATTCTAAATAATACGCAATCATTGAGACAGGCATGTATGCTCTCATATCCCATGCCAATTGAGGTTAACATCCGTTTAGCCTCATAAGTACGATTAGGTAACACATTATCCTCAGGTAGCATGCTTTTTAATAAACCAAGCAAGTCTGTGAAACTCTTATCACTCCACCCATTGTTGGCTTTTAACTTGTATAGGTTAAGAACTGTTTTCAATCTCGTGAATTTACTACCACTATACAGTGGTGTCTTTGAATCACTTGTCAAATTGTCAAACATCTTAGGACAATTTCGCAAATCCTCCTCAATCACATTTGTCATCTCCTCCAAACGATCAGGCTCATAATCATTCATGTTGAAATCGTGTGATGGATATGATGTACCACCCAAATCATCCAACGGGACACTGCTTTCACCGTGTCTTGTCCAACGTTTGTAGCTTTTATCAATTCCATTACACACCAAATGATCTTCCAACTCACGTGGACTAATTCTCTTTCCAAAACAACAACGTAAACACGGGCAAGTGATCCTAGTTCGATCTGGTGCATGGTCAACCGCAAACTTTATGAACTCTTACACACCTTTCTCATACTGTTCCGACATACGATCTGCTAAAATCCAACTTCGATCCATTTTGATTCTGAATTAATCAAATTAAACAATTTTATCATCAGTTGATAGTTAAATTAATTAAATAATTTGTATTTTAATTTATTTCCCATTATTCTAGAAAAAATTCAGCAGAGTAACAACGCAAAAATTACTACCAAGTTCTCGACTTAATCTTCACCTGGGTAGGTTGAATCCAACAAAATTCGGATCTGACGATCCGCTAAAATCCAATTTCAATCTTAATTAATTATATTTTCAGCAACTACAAATATTGATCACCAGTCGGATCACATAAATCACATAAAACTATAAATAAAACATTATATTTTCAGCAACTAAGTATAAATATAGATCACCAGTTGGATCAATGTACCCTAAACCACCAAATAACCACAATTTAATCTCAAATCAAACGGATTAACACCCGGCTAACTAAAATTAATACTAAATTCAGTCAAATTCCTAGTTCCCTTAAATTTTTTATACACCCACACATACACAAATATATATACATACACCCATATATACACAAATACACGCACACATACACAAATATATATACATACACTCATATATGCATACACCCACATATACACAAATACACGCACACATACACAAATATATATACATACACTCATATATGCATACACCCACATATACACAAATACACGCACACATACACAAATATATATACATACACTCATATATGCATACACCCACATATACATACATCTATACATACTCTATGTGTGTGTGTGTGTGTATATATATATATATATTTATATTTATCTAAAAGAAAATACCAAAACTAAATGGACCACGGCGGCAGAAGCGGAGGTGGGCGGCAGGGGCAGCGGCGGGCGGCGGCGGCGGGCGGCGGCGGCGGTCGGCGGAGGTCGGCGGCGGCGGAGGTCGGCACTATCTATATATATATATATAGAGTTAATTTTATATATATAGAGAATATATACATATATATGCACATATATATATATATATCTAGAAAGAGAAAGAGAGAAAGAGAGAGAGAGAAAAACCGAGAGAGGGAGGTAGATATCTAGAGATAGAGAGAGAAAAAGGGAGGGGGGCGGCGGACGGTGGTGGTCGCGATGGTGGTGGTGGTGGTGATGGTGGTGGTGGTGGTGGTGAGAGAGTTGAGAGAGAGAGAGAGAGGGGTAGATATCTAGAGATAGAGAGAGAAAAAGAGAGGGGGGCGGCGGACGGTGGTGGTCGCGATGGTGGTGGTGGTGGTGGTGGTGAGAGAGTTGAGAGAGAGAGAAAGAGAGAGTGAGTGGGTGAGATCTAGTGATAGTGAGAGTGAGAGTGAGGGGGGCCGGGTTGTAGAAAACCCGGCCCTTGTGCCAGCGGTTCGGCCGAACCGCTGGCACATGTGTGTTTGTGGCAGCGGTTCGGCTAGAACCGCTGCCACAAAGTACACTTCTGGCAGCGGTTTGGCCGAACCGCTGCCATACGTGCGCTTTGTGGCAGCGGTTCGGCCGAACCGCTGCCATACGTGCGCTTTGTGGCAGCAGTTCAGCCGAACCGCTGCCATACGTGCGATTTTTGGCAGCGGTTCTGGCCGAACCGCTGCCACATTCAAAATATTATTATTATTATTTTTTTCTGAAACCTATGACAGCGTTTTGGCTCGAACCGCTGTCATAGGTCCGAACCGAATGCCACCTATTATAGCAGTTTTCAAAACCGCTGTCATAGGTGCGCTGTAATAGGACTTTTTTGTGGTAGTGATACCAGACAGGCACTCCCATGTCGGAGCTAAGATTGTACAAGTATTCGAAGTCTTTATTTGTCCATTAAAGACTTCATATTACTTGCGAACTTATTTTAGTAATCAAGATCGATCTCTCTATTGCCAATCTTCCTATCCCATAGGAAGTAGAGGGATTGCACTAAAAACATGGACAAAACGTTTTACACAACTTATAGATGCAGATAAGAATTAATTGAAAACTCAAGAATGCCTTTTATTTAAGAAGAGTTTAAGTTCAATATAAGATATATGCCCTATACATTCTATCCTCTATGGCATCTGAGGGCATAATCCTAACATGGAGGAGGAAGGCGCAGTAGAGACCCGAGATCTCTCCCCAGAGCATCTATATCCGGGCTCCTACACTCCCTAAGAGGAGTCGAGATGCTTCTCCGACGAGCTCGGGCACCCCGGGTCGTGGCAAAGGTTTATTCAACTTTGAGGCGAACTACGATCCCAATGTTCATTCATTCTGGGATATTAGTGATGTGACCACCCCTTGGGTGATATCACATCGACTCTTGGTGCTTGCACATGCTGTCGGCGGATCAAATTGATGAAGAGATTTTTGCCGACGAAGGTCGGGTAAGCCTAGTTCTATTATTGTATTTTTGCTTTATAGTTTTCTTCCATTGATCATAGACTCTCTAAAGCATACTTGTCTTTGCCTCTTCAGCTGATCTAGCTATCCCATCACCTCCGTTAGAGGTATGACCATTATGCAGAGAAATTGAAGAGTTGTTCTCAGAAAAACAAGAAGCTTCTTTCAAAAACTCCTAAGGTGGCGAAGGCAGCCGCGGAGTGGGAGGCTAAATGCAATGAAGCTGTGAGGGGGTTTGCTGAGGAGACCTCCACAGGCCAGAGCTTTCTTTGGTCATCAGCTGGTAAACAAGCATTGACCGACGCCAAGGAGTCAGCCGTGAATGATTTTAGGGCAAGCACCGAGTTTATCAACGAGTGCAATAAAAAGGCTAATGACATCACCCTTAGCTTCATGGGGAAGATGATTCGGCAGTGCCATCGTGCTCTTCATAAGAGTGGTCGCTACCCCCAAGATGACTTCCTAGGTTGTATGAGGGAGTGGTTGAGGACAGCGATGAGGACAATGTGCCTCCCGCTTGTGGAGGTGGTATCGACCCTCCTCAGAAGGGGTAGTCAGGTTCACTGGTTGCCTTGACTTAGTTATTCAGCCTTAGCTATTTGTATTTTTTGAGATTTATTCTCAAGCACTCCACTTTTTTTTTTTTTTGTAAGACTAAGAGTATTTGTGTAAAACTCATATTATTTGCTTACTTTCGCTTTGTGTAAGACTCAGATTATTTGCTTACTTTCGCTGCAATTGATTTCTGCACATGATTTATAACTTATAGCTATTTCACGAGATCAACTCCTTTCCCCCATGCCCCCTACTCCTGAATTGAGTTTAGTGAAATTTAGGAGTAAGTGACCAAATTGTAAAGGAGTTAGAAAGTTTATGCTATTGTTGATACTTGGTCATTGTCTATCCCCACATTGAGGATGGGGGGAT
Organism: Buddleja alternifolia; assembly: GCA_019426215.1. Lineage (NCBI taxonomy): Eukaryota > Viridiplantae > Streptophyta > Magnoliopsida > Lamiales > Scrophulariaceae > Buddleja > Buddleja alternifolia. The sequence continues at coordinate 17,663,765 of CM033393.1, forward strand.
AGATAGTTATTCTTTTGGCTACATAGTAACCGACTATAGATTGGATAGCTCTTCAGTAGGTGGCTACTAGTCCGCAACTGTTATTTCCTTGTTAATACTCACCTCCTATACTACTCATTGGGGAGCAGGTGTGTAAGTACTAGCAATATAGTTGGCATGTGGTGCCTTAAGTATTTGGCTTAGTCAACTACTACCTTTAAGCATTAAGAACATGATGTGATGTTTGGTTCTTCATTTGGTTACCTTTATTTAACTATCTCCTTGGTGCTTGTTAATAACACTTGGAGCAATGAGGGTTTTTGCATTATGTTTAAGTAATTAGATAAATGACTCGGTTCGTGATACCAGTAGTCATTCTTTTAATTGGGCGTCATTGACTCTTGTTTGTTCACAATCTCAATCCATAACCTTAATGGGAGTGGGGAGACCTTTCGTAGGCCCTTAACCTCTCTCGGTATTGATGGAGAGATTATGGGGCGCGATCTCAATCCATAACCTTAATGGGAGTGGGGAGACATTTTTTAGGTCCTCAACTGCTCTCGGTATCATGGAGGGATTATGGGGCACGATCTCAATCCATAACCTTAACAAGCATGCAACACATTTTTAATACAAAATTTTTGAAGTCGAAAAAGACTTCAGGGTGTATTCAACCCCCCATTTCTAAACCCTTTCGTATACTACTTGGGACCAACAAGTGGTATCAGAGTGGTTAAAGTTGAAATTTTAAAAGTTCCAAGCATAACAGCTTGTTTACATTCTTTTTCAAATCTAGTTGCTTTAAATTTTCTTTATGGCATTTGCTAAAGTTCCCAAACTAACTGAGTCAAACTATGACACATGGAAAGTCAAAGCATTTACATATCTCTGTTCATGTGATGATGACATGTGCGATATTATTTAAGATGGGCCAATCAAAATATATAAGGTTATCACTAGAGCGCCTGGAGCCACGGAAGAGACTCCGGATGGTTATGTGGAAAAGCCAAAGAAAGAATGGTCTCCAGATGAACGTTGAAGAGAAAATTTGGACAATGTTGGTAGTAATGCTCTATATACAGCTATCGGTGATAATGACAACTTATTCAACAAGATTAAGTCATGCAACACTACTAAGGAAATTTGGGATAAGTTAGCCATTATTTGTGGTCGTTCAGCTCAGATTAAAGAGAACAAGCTTTCCATTGCCAAGGAAAGGTTTAACAGTTTCAAGATGTTGCCCAATGAAACTTTAGAACAATTGGATATAAGATTCACAGCTCTTACTACAGAATTAACATCTTTGGGTATGGATTTACAGAATTAGGAAATGGTGGTCAAAATCTTTAGAGGTCTACCTAGTAGATTTCTGATGAAGACAACAGCTATGAGAGAGTCGAACAATTTGGATAGTGTAACTCCAGAAGATGCTTTTTCGGAACTCAAAGCATTTGAGTTTGAGTTGAATTCGACTAGTGATGTAGTGAGCAGTCCAATGATTGAGTCTGGAGCGCTTATAACGTCAATCAAGGGTAAATCAGGTAACAAGGGAAAGGTTTCAGATATTAGCGAGGAAGAGGAGTTGGCTTTACTGAATAGATTCAGGAAGTTCATATCAAGCGCCTACTCTAGTACAACAACAATTTCAAGCGCCTCAGTATTCTGTTTCTGCACCCCAAGCACCTGTTTCGTACCAAGCGTCTGCTCAAAATCTCTCAACGCCAGTGGTCTCAAAACTACACACTGCAAGGTTAACAAACGAACAAAAAATGAAAACTAATCTTTGTTATAATTGCAGGAAATCAGAACACTACCAGGTAAATTACCCTTATCCAAACGTATCCAAGACCACAAGGCAGGATTACGTGGATAGAAACCAATTCAGGAGCAATTTTTGTCAACAAGGTTTGCTAGCGGAATCAGAACCAGCATCCGCACCTGAAGATTTGGAATCATCAGAGGAGAGTAGTGATGATGATGAGCCAGTGGATGACTCAGCGCTTATCTGTCTCATGGCCAGAGATGATCAAACGTCTTCTGAGGTAAACACTAAGATATTTTACCCTCTCTCTTATGAAGAATTACTTGACAAAGTCAAAAATATTACAATGATTGTCAAGATGCCGCCAAATTATATAAAAATCACTTTGATATCATTTCATCACTCACAAGTGATAAAGTAACGCTCAAAGCAGAGTTGCAAGTTCAGCAGCAATGCATTGAGAAAAACCAATCGCTTAAGAGTGAAATAATCCAGTTGAAAAGTGATCTTGATATAATAGTCAAGAGAGAAGTTGAGCTGATTGCTAGACTTGCTAAATCAGAACAACTCGTCTCATCATTGTCCAAAGCATCAAGAAAGCTAGACAATGTGACTGAGGTAAGAAGATTATTTGGTGAAAAGACAGGTTTAGGATGCAATAAATTTAATAAACAACCAAACAAATCTAATGTTACGGCAAACAACAAAGGGAAGGGTGTTCTCTTTGTTGAAGAAGGTTCACTAAGTCATACACGGAATGAACCAAGTGACAATGGTACGAGGCCAAATGAGAAAGCCAACGTTGACTCAAGCAAGGGTAAGGCAAAGGCAAATGATTCAGAAAGTCGGATTTATCCAAACACTCAAATGGCTAAGGATCAACCTAATCACTGTGAATAAAGCGCTAAGCGTCCAGCACCAAAAGTGCAACCCAAGCCAGCGCCAAGGAAATACCAGCGTCAATATCTAAGGCAGTCAAGGTCATATTATCAATACTATAATGATTATGATTATGACTATGATTATGATTACTATTATAATTGAGGATACTATTATACGCCCAAACAACACACACAACACAAGGTGAACAAAAACCACACACAACACAATGTGAAACCCAAGAAGGCCAGTATTCCTACAATGAAGACTAGGCAAATATGGGTTCCTAAAGTTTTAATTCAAACTAACAATGCTACTAATGTTGAAGGACCCAAGCAACAATGGATACCTAAACAGAAATAGAACTTCCCTTTTGATTGCAGGTACCTAGAGCTAGAGCTGATACATCTATTTGGTAAATCGATAGTGGGTCATCAAGGCACATGACAGGCTCCAAGGATCTTCTAATCAACTATCGAGCTGCCAATGGTCCTCAAGTTGTATTTGGTGACAACTCCAACGGTAAAACCAAAGGTATAGGTACTATGCATAGGGGGAACATCATGATAAGTGATGTTTATTATGTTAAGAGTCTGAAGCACAATTTATTAAGCATAAGTCAATTTTGTGATAAAGGCTTTGAAGTCATATTCACAAGCGACTGTTGCTATATAAATGACGCTAAGACTAAGTCTACTAAATTGAAAGGTAAAAGAACAAACAACGTATATTTGGTAGATCGGGGTTCAACACTTGATAACAACCCAACATGCTTTGTTGCTAAAAATAAATCTAAAACGGGTTGATTATGGCATAGAAAAATGAATCACCTCAACTTTAAGACAATCTCTTAGCTTATAAATCTAAATCTTGTAGAGCGATTACCAAAAGGACGATTTCACAAGGATCTCCTTTGTGAGGTTTGTCAAATGGGCAAACAGGTTAAATCATCTTTCAAGAGAAAACCTTATCTATCTACCTCTAGAATACTTGAACTACTTCACATGGATCTGTTTGGACCTATTTAAACAATCAGTGTAAGCGGTAAAAAGTATACTTCGTTGATAGTAGATGATTTCTCTCAATTTACTTCGGTGGAATTTCTTTCATCCAAAGATGAAACATGTGACAAGTTAACAACGCTTATTCAGCAACTTCAAACATTGAAAAATCTTAAGGTTACAAAAATAAGAAGCGATCATGGTACTGAGTTTACTAACAAGGTTGTTGAGAAGTTTTGTGCAGAGAATGGAATACATCATGAGTATTCAGCTCCCAGAACTCCCCAACAGAATGGTATTGCTGAGAGGCAGAACGGAACGCTCAAGGAAGCCACTAGGACGATGTTAGCAGAGTCCAAACTTACTCCTAGGTTTTGGGCCGAAGTGATCAACACTGCTTATTACACTCAAAACCGTTGCATGATTAACAAACAGCATGGGAAAACTCCATTTGAACTATGGAAGGGACGTAAGCCAAATGTTTCATACTTTCACGTCTTTGGTTCTAAATGTTTTATCCATAATAATGGATCCCAAAGCCTAAAGACATTTGGTCCTAAAGTAGATGAGGGAATCTTTCTAGGCTATGCCAAGAATGGAAAGAATTTTCGCATCCTAAACAAGATCAAATCGAAGGTTGAGGAATCTATTCATGTTGTTTTTGATGATGCTAACCAAGAACCGAGTAAGGTTAATATGAATGATGTAGGAGTTGAAGATCTGTGTCATCAAGCGTCTAAGATTGCAATTGATAATGATAGTGACGACGATAATGAGATCTCTGTGCCACCTCCAAAGATTACTTGTGAGGTTATTTCGGATAACAATGCAAGATCTGTTGATGATCATAAAGAGAGTGACCATCAAGAGCAAACAAGGATATGTGAACTTGAAGCACCTACGCAAGAGGGTAGTCAAGCGTCTGATCGTCAAGCGCCTGTTCAACCTCTTAACCCTTTTCAACTAGATAGACTATGGTTGCGTGATCATCCACCTGAGCAGATTATTGGAGATATTGAAGTGCCTGTTAGGACTAGATCTGCTACACTCAATAAGGCTATGTTCGCAAGATTTCTATCTCAAATGGAACCTAAGAAAGTGGATGAAGCGCTAAGCGATCCAAGTTGGATTGAAGCCATGCAAGAAGAGCTTAATCAGTTTGAGCGTAGCAAGGTTTGGACACTAGTACCAAGGCCAACTCACCAAGGAGTTATTGGAACTAGATGGGTTTATAGAAACAAGATGATTGAGAATGGCATTGTGATAAGGAACAAGGCCAGACTCGTAGCTCAAGGATATTGCCAAGAAGAGGGTATTGACTTTGATCAGACATATGCTCCCGTCGCCCATCTTGAAGTAATCCACGTGTTTCTAGCGTATGCAGCGTTCAACAAGTTTATGGTTTATCAGACAGACGTGAAGATTGCCTTCCTAAATGGTAAACTCCAAGAAGAGGTATATGTGGAGCAACCACTGGGATTTATCAACAACCATGGTAAGGGTATGGTATACAAGCTAGATAAAGCACTTTATGGGCTTAAGCAAGCACCCCGAGCATGGTATGACACTCTCTCTATTTTTCTTATTAGTATAGGCTTTTCGTAAGGCAGCACTGATACAACGTTATTTAAAATTACCAATGACGAAGATTTTTCTTAGTCCAAATTTATGTTGATGATATTATATTTGGTTCTACTAACAAGCGTCTGTGTGAGAAATTTTCAAAAATGATGCAAGAATAATTTGAAATGAGCATGATGGGTGAATTAACTTTCTTCTTAGGATTACAAGTTAATCAACTCCCTAATGGCATATTTATTAACCAAGCTAAATACACACGTGATATGATTAAGAAATTTGGTATGGAAAATGCATCATATTAAAAAATTCCAATGAGCAAAATGCTTAAGTTAGATAAAGATGAAAGTGGGAAGAAGGTTGATATCACCAATTATAGAGGTATCATTGGATCACTTCTTTATCTTACTGCTAGTCGACCAGATATTATGTTTTCGGTATGCATGTGTGCACGATTTCAAGTTGATCCTAAAGAGTCACACTTAATTGCTGCTAAGAAGATCCTTAAATACCTAAAATTCACACAAAATGTGGGCTTATGGTATCCAAGGGACTCTCCTTTTGAACTAATTGGTTACTCAGATGCAGATTTTGCAGGTTGCAGAATAGATCGTAAGAGTACTAGTGGTACATGTCAATTTCTAGGTGATAGGTTAGTTTCATGTCATAGTAATAAGCAACAATCCATAGCTACCTCTACAGCCGAAGCTGAGTATGTAGCTACAAGAAGTTGTTGTGCACAAGTGTTATGGATGAGGCAACAACTTAGAGATTATGGTATACTCCTAAGTCCAACCCCTATTCATTGTGATAACTAAAGTGCTCTAGCCATGACTTAGAAGCCTGTTCTTTATTCCAGAACCAAACATATTGACATTAGATACCATTTTCTTCGTGACCATGTTCAAAAGAAAGATATCTCCATGCACTTTATTGGAACTGACAAACAATTGGCAGATATCTTCACCAAAGCTCTCAATGAACAACGTTTTCTCACTTTGAGAAGTGAATTAGGTATGATCGATTTAAATGCTTAATCATTTTCTGCATCATATTTTATTAGACATATAATTTAAGGGGAATCCACTTTCTTTATGTCCAAAAGATCTTTGATAAGTTGTTACAAGTTAACAAATTTAGGGGGAACCTTAAAATTGTATTTGAACCTAACTTCAAGCGTCAATGATCAAAAACTTTCATATGCATGATCATCAACGCTCAGTATTATTTGTGCATTATATGTTGGACGCTCAAGCATAAAAAGACCTTGATTACAAGCGTTAACATAAAACAGTTACAAAAAGACCTTGATTATTTGTTAAGCGTTGAACTTATTCCTTTCAACACTTAATACAAAATTGTTTGTAAAATTCATGCATAAATTTTACACGCTTCTTGAAGTAGTGGATTGACTCAAAAGTCTATTTAGTACTCTATTTACACACTTCTATCACATCAAACTGGCGGGTAATCAAAACTTTTCAAAATGACGGTTCAGAGTTAGTACATGTCTGGGTACGTGTCAGTATACCATCAGGCGCGTGCATTACACTCTGAAAATGCCAAACGTTTTAAAAACTTTAACTCGTACTTTAAATCTTTATATATGGGAGTTACCAAATGTAATTTCCCTCTCTTGCTTAAAACTCGCATCCACAGTTAAAATTTTCATGGCTGAGATTATATAACTTTACACGTGTCTAAATCCTACTAAGATGAGAGAACACAAGTTTAAAAAAAAATTCATTACTGTGTCATTTAAAACACAATTTCTGCAAAAAAATCATTTACTCTTACTCAAAGCTATCTGCAAAATTACTCTCTCTCTCTCTCTTCTTTAAAAAGAAAATCTCAGTTCATCTCTTTCACTAAAATGGCACCGAAGAAATCTACTGCTACTTCTGCCGAGCCTTCCATCAAGGTCACTGAAGGCCTTGTTGTCAACTGGAAATTTCTGTATGAACAACCTCAGATTAACCTGACAGAAATGATGGACTCTGTAACCAAGGCTGGGTTTAAAACATTTTTAACTCAATACTCATATATGTTTCCGATGAAAGTCGACACCTTCTGGAAAACTGCTAAACTCTCCGAGGCAAAGAAGTCTATTTCTTGTCTCATTCCTCTATCCAAGAAGGACTCACCAAAAGAATTTGTATTGTCTGCTGCTTCCATTGCCAAGAAATTCAATCTCCCAAATGAGGGTGAGGCATTGGATTGTGTTACTCTAGAACAAATCAAAGAAACATGGACTACTATGAGTGCTTATGACGGTGTACCATACAAACAACACTTTGAAAAGAAAGAATTAGTATCTAAATACCGACCGATGGCTGATTTCTACAGCAAAATCATAGAATGCAGAGTGGGTACTTTTGATAAGGTCAACCCAATGCAATTTCAGATGATGACAGCGATACTCCTTAACATTAAGATCAACTGGAGTGAGTATGTCTGTGGAAGGTTTCGGGACTGTTTAAGCGCCCCCAATAAACCTTATGGCTTATTTTGAGTGACCTGCTGTATCGATCAAACTGTGTCTACTCGTCTGGTCATCCTCTGAATAAGGCCAAGTTGCTGGGAAGAAGGATTCTGAACAATCTCTTCAATCCTTCCAAAGTTGGTGGTGCTGCTAGACCACTGTCTGAGCATCAAGAAGTACGTGAAGCATCTGATGAGGAAGCTGAGCGTCCTGCTCAAGTGGAAGCCGTGAAGCATCCGGCTGTTACAAAGAAGAGGGCTCCCATAAAGCCCAAGGCTCAAGTTATTCCTTCTCCTCAAAAGGACGATGAGGAATCTAATGAGGATGCAGAGGACAAGATCCCTCTGATCAGGCGGAGGAAGCTGGAAGGTATAATCAAACAAATAGACTTCGAGGAACCAGCTACTGCTCCTCCCGCTCAAACGCTTAAACTAGTTAAAGGAGTCAACACAAAGAAGATTTTCAAGCGTTCCAGGATAAGCAAGTGCCAAGCTGCTGCTGTTCCTGAAGAGCCTGAGACGGTTGAGCCAAGCGTTCAAGATATTGCTACGGAGCCAAACGCTCAAGTTGCAGTTGAGACGAGCTCTCAAGGTAAGTTTATTTCTTCCCGCAACATTTCTCTTCCTACATCTGTAGAAGATCCTGCTCTTATAGAGGATAGTTCTTGTGCTACAACTATTATTTCAGCTGCTGTTGAAGCACCCGTTAACGTCCACCTAGATGTTGATTTAGAATAAGTGGTGGCTATTGCCAAAGACGTTGTAACAAGCGTTGCAGTGGATGCCGAGGAACCTACGTCGAAAGGGGTTCAATCATTACATTCTTCAGAGATCATGACTAAGGCACGCTCAAAAGGTCAGAGCGCTGCTGAGGAAGTTACAAAGCCAAGGCACTTTTTCAAGATGGATACACTAAAGACAATTGATCATTCAATCAATTATATGCCTCCAGCACTTGAAGAAGATTTCATCCCGCAGGCTACAATGAAGAAAGATACATCACTGCGGAGAATGAAATTGCCCTGCTGATTGACATTGACAGTAATATCAGGAATATAGTGTTTAACACTGAGTTAACAGAAATTGAGAGGAAATACTATTTGCCTGTTCAACTTGGTAAAACTTCTGGTCAGATACCTTCTTCTATTGTCCTTCAACAAGACAGACAAGGTGGTAGAACTCCCAAATGTGATGTGGATCTGGCTTACTACCTAGACTATGGGCACAGCAAGCCAACTGGTTTCACTCTGATATATGTTATTTTTACACTAGTTTTCCCTCCGTTTATCGACTTAGTTTTGATTATCTCCTTGATAATTTGATCACATATGATGCTTTGATCCTTGTATTCTCATATTTTATAGAATAACATAACATTTGGAGGAAAAGAACAAGGATTGAAGGTAAATCATGCATAAAGATACAAACTGTCTGCGCAGTGATAGAGTTTATTGAATAGAGTTCTCTACCCATGTCCAAATTACACACTTGATTTACCAATGGAAAGATAAGAGGCAAAGGTACATTTCTTATGTTGAAGACAAAGATCAGATATGTAGGGAAGGAGGTGAAAACGTCATCGGAAGAGACGTCTTACGATGGAGTTTTCTCATTCAGTGACTTGTGAGACAATTTTGTCATCTTTAACGTTTGATTTCGGCCCTAATGTCTTCTGGAGAGTTGTAGATCTTTGTTTTAGGATTCTACAGCAACTTGAATCAGTGAATTCCGACATCGGTAGAGAAAGTTATGCAAAGTTTACCAAACCTGGCTGGAGCAGCAGGGGACGAACGCCGAGGCGTTCATCCACGAACGCCGCGGCGTTCACATGCAGTAGCCAACGCCGAGGCGTTGAACAAGCGAACGCCGCGGCGTTCGAGGCAGCGGGTTGGTCTATAAATACCCCTTTTAGCCATTTTTTACCCTAACTCACCTTGGATAGCAGCTGCCACACGAAAATAGAGAGAGAGGGAGCTTAGAAGAGAAGATTGAAGGTCAAAACATGGAGAATTCAACAAGGAATCCACATCTCTACAAGAATTAGGGAGTTTTTACATATTTGTTTCTTGAATTTGTTCAAATCTCCTATGACTTGTATGATTTATATTTGCACTTTTGACATGAATATGAGCTAAACTTGTTTGATTGAGGCCATGGATAGGCCATTTATGTTATTTTGATTGTTGTTTTGTTGGTGTTGATTGGATTAATTTTGGTTTTAGCTATGTATTCAATATTTGATCTCAATGCTACATTTGCTTGATCACCAAGTGTTTGATAAAATTCCTAGGTTAGAGATCGAGAGATAATAACCTAGGGAAGATATAAACATTAAATACCCTATAGTTAAACCGACTAGAGATAGACTCGGTTTCTTTAGGTGGCTTTCCATTCACGTGGGGAATTCCTAGACCTTAAATGCATCCTCGTTAATCGGGTTTTCATATAGAGATATATAGGAAATCGTTACCAAGGGTAGGGTTGCTATGCCAAGAGATTGGATAGTACGTACGTTAGGGAATTTCGCCTTAGCTAAATCAATCTAATAATCCAATAGAACCTAAATCACAATCTAAATGCATAATCGGTTGAACCATGTGCCTTGATCGCTTCTCTCTATTGTTTCCTCCCTTTATTTGGTGTGACGTTGCCTTAGTTTATTTTCTAGTATTTATTAATTAGTTAATCAACCTTTCTCTCGACCGATTTAACTTAGAATTGAGTAATATAGTAGTCTTGGTACTTAGATTATAGTTGTCCCTGCGGATACGATAACCCTGGACTTAGAAATCCACTTTACTACTTACGCGACCTGGTTCTCTTGCTAGGATTTTGTCGTGTCAAGTTTTTGGCGCCGTTGCCGGGGACAACTATGGTATCTAATATCGAGATTCTCTTATTCGTTCTGAGCTTAAGTCAATTTTTTATTTTGTATATTTCTAGTTCTTGAAGATATGAGTGCTTATAACTTTCAATGGCCATGTCAAGATATGGATTCATCAATCACCACATCAAGCTCAATGCAAATGGAATCCTATGAGCCCACCTACCATCCCGGTTGGATAAATCACCCAAGCTCAACATGTCAAAATAACATGATACATCCCGGTTGGATAAATCATCCAAGCTCAACATGGAATTACAACAATGATGCATTGATACTGTCATCGGGGTTTGACCATGCCGGTAGCCTTCCTTACCAACAACATGATAGTTTTCATCCACAGGAGCTAGAGACGAGGTCTAAAATTGAGGCCTTGGGAAATGAATTTAGTGTATGGGTACAAGCTAGCATATAGGAGGCAGAAGCAAGTTTCGAGGAGTCAGAAGCTCGTAGAAAGGAGTCGGAAGCTCGTAGCAAGGAAGTGGCAAGACTAGTAAATCAAGCAGTCAACTTATGGAAGGAGAGAACGCCTTGCACCATGGAGAGTAGCACCAAAGAGAATAAGGCATCCCTCAATATAGAAGTTGAACAAGGTTTTGATTTAGAACAGCAATGTCTACACCCTATCACTGAAGAAGAACCACCTCTATAAACCATGTGTATCAAAATTGAGGTAAAAGCACTTGAGCACCCACGATTGAAGAAAGAGATTTTTGAAACCATTCCTAGACATGGCCAAGAAAGAACATTAGAAATCTTCAAGAACCCAATGCCACCTACCATCATATCCCTTGAATTCTTAAGGGAATCCATCAATCACCGGAGGGATATAGTGGAAGATGGTCAAGTCAAAGTATGCAACTTCAATGATTCATCCGAGACATACACCATGAAATCAAGTGATACTACGGATGAGAATGACAAAATCATAAGGTATATAAATCACTTGGAGATTTCACCATTGAGGTTGCCAACGACAAGACTAGGGGAGTTTGAGACAGTCACACACCAATTGTATCCATCAATTGATGATCCCCCTCCTCTAGAATTTACACTTTACTCTTTGCATTTCAATTACATATTTATAGAAGAGAATTTGTGCTCACTTTTGATTATTCCAGGTTTTATGATAAAGATTGGAGGGGATATGCCATTACACAATTGGAAAAAGCATAAGAAAACTCGTCCCTACAAAGTTGGCATTGCTCCTTACAATCCACCGTGAGCAACGCAAGGAGTCGAGCTAATGACGTTAAACAAGCGCTTTTTGGGAGGCAACCCAAGTTTCTTTTATTGCATTCTTTCTTTTCTTTTGTGCCTTTGTTTTTTTTTTTCTCCCCCTTGACTCGTTTTAATATGGTTTCCTTTGAGTTTTCTCTCGTTCAGGTTTTGATCACAGTTTGATCCTGGGATATGAGCCCACCACCATGCTCCCCCCGTTTCTCTCCATTTCAGGGTTGTATCGCTTATCCCTCTTACCTTGCATTTATTTCATGAACATTGAGGACAATGTTTAATTTAAGTTGGGGGTACAACCTTGTTGATATAGAATTCACGAATTGGTGCACCCTTGCATGAGAGCATAATGCGTTTGAATATCTCTACTCTCTCGAAGTCAAAGTCCCTTATCTGTGGTTAACATGTCATATGTTGTGACTTGAAAGCCCTTTTTAGTCATGCTTATGCAATTTTTTTTGAGGATTTAAAACGTTGGCCTTTCAATTTTGTTGACTATGAAGTGTGTATTAATGTTGTAAAGTCATAAAATGATTTAGGCCATCTTTCATTGTTGTTAGCCTTACATTTTGGCCTTCTCTATATTGCATAATCTCTAGACCTTGATTTGAGCCGTATTGATAAGAATGGAGTGTGCTAAGCACACTAGAAACCACCATTCGTCTTTATTTCATATGCCAAGACAACCACCTTCTAGCCTAAAAGAAAAACAATGTCTTGCACCCAATCAAGAGAGTTTAGAACTTCATATCATTTGACTTGAATATGGGTAGTCACCTTGTTTTGATTTGAATGAATATGAGTTAGATAGTGATGTTTTGGCTATGTTGGGATTTTTGAGGTTTGAAGTATTATGTAAAAAAGGGGATGAAATGAAAACTTGAGCAATGGGCTAAATAGTCGAGAGAGAGATATATGGAAAAAAAAAGTGTACTCTCGACTAGTCTTTGATCTTGGCACTCAATTGGATCATTTGGCTTGGAAATCTGTGTACAACCCGGTATGAAAAGAAACAAGTTTGGGGGTTGTAAGTTGAAAGGCAAAAGAGAGTGAAAAAGGGATAAGTGATAAGTTGTGAATGTTTTTGTAGTCTATTTGCGATTTTAGATTGATGATTTTGAGTTGTAGGCTCTCTTGACTTAGTCACTTTATCCATATCTTCCGGTCCTAGCCATCACCTAGCCTTACGTTACAAGCCGGAAAGACCTTTTGATTGTGACTTTTGCACTTTATACACACCGATGGGTTAACGAATGTTGAATTGTTTCAATATCTTTACTTTCCAATTGATTTGCATAATCTTGTCTAAAGTGTGCTCTTGACATGAACATGGGCGTGGGAGTTCATGATTTAGGGATGGAAACTAAGATTTTGTGAGGTTTTCAAATTGTTGAATGTTCAAAGCATTGTGTAGCTTTTCATAATCATTTTTGAAGGTATAATGCTTGCTCTTATGTGTATGAATTGGCAATTGAAATTTTCAATCTTCATATGTGTGTTTGATTGTATTTGATCGAGGACGATCAAAGCTATGTTTGGGGGTAGTTGATATATGTTATTTTTACACTAGTTTTCCCCCCGTTTATCGACTTAGTTTTGATTATCTCCTTGATAATTTGATCACATATGATGCTTTGATCCTTGTTTTCTCATATTTTATAGAATAACATAACATTTGGAGGAAAAGAACAAGGATTGAAGGTAAATCATGCATAAAGATACAAATTGTCTGCGCAGTGATAGAGTTTATTGAATAGAGTTCTCTACCCATGTCCAAATTACACACTTGATTTACCAATGGAAAGATAAGAGGCAAAGGTACATTTCTTATGTTGAAGACAAAGATCAGATATGTAGGGAAGGAGGTGAAAACGTCATCGGAAGAGACGTCTTACGATGGAGTTTTCTCATTCAGTGACTTGTGAGACAATTTTGTCATCTTTAACGTTTGATTTCGGTGCTAGTGTCTTCTGGAGCATTGTAGATCTTTGTTTTAGGATTCTACAGCAACTTGAATCAGTGAATTCCGACATTGGTAGAGAAAGTTATGCAAAGTTTACCAAAACTGGCTGGAGCAGCAGGGGACGAACGCCGAGGCGTTCATCCACGAACGCCACGGCGTTCACATGCAGTAGCCAATGCCGAGGCGTTCAACAAGCGAACGCCGCGGCGTTCGAGGTAGCGGGTTGGTCTATAAATACCCCTTTTAGCCATTTTTTTACCCTAACTCAACTTGGATAGCAGCTGCCACACGAAAATAGAGAGATAGGGAGCTTAGAAGAGAAGATTGAAGGTCAAAACATGGAGAATTCAACAAGGAATCCACATCTCTACAAGAATTAGGGAGTTTTTACATATTTGTTTCTTGAATTTGTTCAAATCTCCTATGGCTTGTATGATTTATATTTGCACTTTTGACATGAATATGAGCTAAACTTGTTTGATTGAGGCCATGTATAGGCCATTTATGTTATTTTGATTGTTGTTTTGTTGGTGTTTATTGGATTAATTTTGGTTTTAGCTATGTATTCAATATTTGATCTCAATGCTACATTTGCTTGATCACAAAGTGTTTGATAAAATGCCTAGGTTAGAGATCGAGAGATAATAACCTAGGGAAGATATAAACATTAAATACCCTATAGTTAAACCAACTAGAGATAGACTCGGTTTCTTTAGGTGGCTTTCCATTCACGTGGGGAATTCCTAGACCTTAAATGCATCCTCGTTAATCGGGTTTTCATATAGAGATATATAGGAAATCGTTACCAAGGGTAGGGTTGCTATGCCAAGAGATTGGATAGTACGTACGTTAGGGAATTTCGCATTAGCTAAATCAATCTAATAATCCAATAGAACCTAAATCACAATCTAAATGCATAATCGGTTGAACCATGTGCCTTGATCGCTTCTCTCTATTGTTTCCTCCCTTTATTTGGTGTGACGTTGCCTTAGTTTATTTTCTAGTATTTATTAATTAGTTAATCAACCTTTCTATCGACCGATTTAACTTAGAATTGAGTAATATAGTAGTCTTGGTACTTAGATTATAGTTGTCCCTGCGGATACGATAACCCTGGACTTAGAAATCCACTTTACTACTTACGCGACCTAGTTCTCTTGCTATGATTTTGTCGTGTCACACTCTAAGAGGCTACAACATCAGAGTTTCTGATCCTCTACGCCCAATGATATATGTTATTTTTACACTAGTTTTCCCCTGTTTATTGACTTGGTTTTGATTGTTTTCTTGATAATTTGATGACATATGATGCTTGGACCCTTGTTTTCTCATATTTTCTAGAATAACATATCATTTGGAGGAAAAACAAGGATTGAAGGTAAATCATGCAAAAAGATACAACACAAGGTAAAATGCTATCTGCGCAGTGCTGGAGTTTTTGGAATCAATTTCTCTAACCATGTCCAAATTACACACTTGTTTTACCAATGGAAAGATAGGAGGCAAAGGTACATTTCTTATGTTGAAGACAAAGATCAGATATGTAGGGAAGGAAGTGAAAACTTCATCGGAAGAGACGTCTTACGACGGAGTTTTCTCATTCAGTGAATTGTGAGACACGTTTATCCCCTATAACGTTTGATTTAGGCCTTGCTATCTTCTTGAGAGTTGTAGATCTTTGTTTGAGGATTCTATAGCAACTTGAATCAGCTTATTCCGACATCGGTAGAGAAAGTTGTGCAAATTTTACCAAAATTGATCAGAGACAGAAATTGAAAGCCGCGGCGTTCACCATCCAACGCCGCGGCGTTCGAGACAGAATGGTGACCACCGCGGCGTTCGAGGCAGCGGGTTGGTCTATAAATACCCCTTTTAGCCATTTTTTACCCTAACTCACCTTGGATAGCAGCTGCAACACGAAAATAGAGAGAGAGAGAGAGAGCTTGGGAGAGAAGATTGAAGGTCAAAACATGGAGAATTCAACAAGGAATCCACATCTCTACAAGAATTAGGGAGTTTTTACATCTTTATTTCTTGAATTTGTTCAAACCTCTTATGACTTGTATGATTTATAATTGCACTTTTGACATGAATATGAGCTAAACTTGTTTGATTGAGGCCATGGATAGGCCATTAATGTTATTTTGATTGTTGATTTGTTGGTGTTTATTGGATTAATTTTGGTTTTAGCTATGTATTCAATATTTGATCTCAATGCTACATTTGCTTGATCACCAAGTGTTTGATAAAATGCCTAGGTAGAGATCGAGATAATAACCTAGGGAAGATATAAACATTGAATACCCTATAGTTAAACCGACTAGAGATAGACTCGGTTTCTTTAGGTGGCTTTCCATTCACGTGGGGAATTCCTAAACCTTAAATGCATCCTCGTTAATCGGGTTCTCATATTGAGATATATAGGAAATTGTTACCAAGGGTAGGGTTTCTCTGCCAAGAGATTGGTTGGTACGTACGTTAAGGAATTTCGCCTTAGCTAAATCAATCTAATAATCCAATAGAACCTAAATCACAATCGAAATCCATAATTGGTTGAACCATGTGCCTTGATCGCTTCTCTCTATTGTTTCCTCCCTTTATTTGGTGTGACGTTGCCTTAGTTTATTTTCTAGTATGTATTAATTAGTTAATCAACCTTTCTGTCGACCGATTTAACTTAGAATTGAGTAATATAGTAGTCTTGGTACTTAGATTATAGTTGTCCCTGCGGATACGATAACCCCGGACTTAGAAATCCACTTTACTACTTAGGCGACCTAGTTCTCTTGCTAGGATTTTGTCGTGTCACCCAACTTTTCTCAATCCTTTAGAGGAAGTCTTAAACAGAGAAGGCTACACACATTTTCCTCATATAGCGAACAGTGTTGCGAACAGATTATCTGTCAATCCACTTCGACTATGGAAGAATAAAGGAATTCATGCCGGTGAGCGTCTAGCATCTCTAATGGATGCGATTCAATCAGAAGCTGATGCACATTTTGACAGCGTCTGGAATGTTAGCTATCACCTGAGAGATATCGCTTTGGAATCCATCAGAGATATCCAGCATGAGGCTGCGAGCTATGATCAATGATGGAACAGACTACTTATTACCGAGGTAAATTGGGTGAAGCGTATGTGGGCCATAAATACACGTTGCAGAGTTATTTCAAGCTCCCTCACTTTTTGGGCATAGG